>JANBXA010000044.1:7352500-7697500 GCA_030556225.1 Cricetiscus sungorus
TCAGTGAGATCATTTCCCTGTGTTTACTTTGGTGTCCACCTTTCTCCTGGTGTGGTTCTTCAGATGTCTGGCACTTTCCATTCTTAATAAGGATCTGTTTGGAAGCTATTTGAGCCACAGGTGTATAGGCTAAGTGGTGACTTTGGGTGTTTAAATAGTGTTTCTTCTTGTGATCCTCATTTTAATGCATTTTCACTGAATGCGGATATGATACTGCCGTGGTCCCAGCATCCTAGAACTGACTGGGAAGAAGGAACCATAGTGATTCCGTGTGCAGGATTTGCTTCAGGTCTTCTTGAGGCCACGCTGGAGCTCAGCTGTACCTGAACATTTTCTCCTTTCTGTTGATTTCTATCCAAAGAATGTGAGAATAGAAGTCCAAACCACCCCCCACCCCCACTTTAAAAAAAAAAAAAAAAAAAAAAACTAGTTACTACCTTTTTCATTCTCTTCCAAAAGGATCTCCAGCTTTACAGATACTACCAGGGAAGCAGCTTACTTCAGACATTGTAGCCAGCCTCCTCCAACCCACTGAACCATGCCACTTTAGCTATTGGTGTTCCATCTTTACAGATTGTAGCTTGGGCTGCTAGAGGTCATCTACAAGATCAAGGAAGGCCCTTTATGCTCTTACTTTATGCTTCCTGGCTTTAAGAGTGATTTCTGAGAGAGGAGGACTTTACTACCTCCACATCTGTATTCTTTCCATTGGCCCTTCCCTTGAAAGATGTGTTTGACTTCCTTATCTCTTTTATTATTCTGAATCTCTTTTTTTTTTTTCCATCTCTTCTTGCCTGCTTACTTTATTCTAGTCAGAACTCAGCTGCATGGAAGGCAGCTGCACATGTTCCTTCCCAACCAGTGAACTGGAGAAGGTGCTCCCCCAGACTATTCTGTTCAAATACTATGAACGGAAAGCTGAAGAAGAAGTCACTGCAGCCTATGCTGATGAGCTTGTCCGGTGAGTTCTGAGACTCCGCTGATCCCCAAGGTAAAGGCTGCTGGAGCATTTGACCAGGCATGTCAGGGTTTTCTGGCACTTCTTGCTGAGAAATGAAATAATTAAGCTTTATAATGAAAACATCTATCAATGGATATCTTATGTGCTTTTTTTTACCACCTGATTACTGAATCACCATGTCCTGGGTGGTAGGAAAAATAATAGTTACAAGGAATTCTTGAGGTGTATTGTTGTTAGTAAATTTGGGCATTGGGATGGTACCTGTTATTCCCGGTAAATGCAAGTAAAGGAAGAAGCTCAGTCTAGGTTATCATGAAAACTAAGGAGTACAAAGCACTGTCTACCTTGTTTAACACTCCAGCTGGGTAGCACAATCCCATGAAACCCCCTTAACCATCTTGAGTGATACACCTTCCTTATTTATTCCAGATGCCCCTCCTGTAGCTTCCCTGCTCTGTTGGACAGTGATGTGAAGAGGTTCAGCTGCCCTAATCCTCGCTGCCGGAAGGTAAGGGAGAAAGTTTCTTCCTAACACATTTGCTTGAATTTTGGCACTTGGTGCTATCCTGATGACTCATGTACTTTGTTCTGTGATCTGCATGCTAATACATGAGAACAGTTTGCCTGTTCCTTTTCATGAAGCATCTGAAGATCAGTACTTTGTGAGGGTAGTTAGCATGGTTAGAGATGAGATTACTTATGGATTCAGTTGCAAACGGGTACTCTGATAATAAAATAAAAAAATGTGAAGGGTTTTATTTTTCTTCTGTGTTGTATTTCTTGCTTGCTTTTTTCCCTGTCCTGTGGTCAAATGCAGTACATACACACATGTGCTTCCTGTCGCTTTTGAAGTGTAAGTGACACTTCTTTGATCAAAGAACTAGCATTGTGTTAGTAATGATGGAATGGGAATCTCAGAGGATTTAAAGTACTCACAGTGAAGAGAATGCAGCACAGGGTGTTATAGCTTCGAGGACCATCTGCTTCAGAATTTAACCTTTGCCTATGGGTAATGGCACTCATGTTCTTAGCTTCCTTTTCCTATAATAGAATGCAAAGAAGTATCCGTGTGAGCTGCCACTAGATGGCAATAGTTCTCCACAAGAAGGGTTCATCTCCCCTTTCAATATTTTCAAAGTAGATGTGTCAGCATAACTGTCTTGTAAGCAGAATTGACAAAATTCTTCCATGCTAGTACTAAAGCAAACCACTGCATGCATACAGGACTTCACTGCAGATAGCTGTGCTGTTAGGACATCTGCCCCTTTCTCTGTACTCACCCTATTTCTCTAGGTGACAGTCTTTCTCTTCAGCAGGGTAGCTAAACTGGCAGTTAATCCTTGAGAATTTTGCATGTGTAAAAAAAATGATCCGCAAGTTAATTTTGTACTGTGTAAGACTGAAGGCATCTGTTTTCTCATTGCAGTGTTTGCCAGTAACCTGCAATCCCGTTGCATTTCCAGGAACATGTCACTATGAGATAAGGAATTATAGTTATGTGTTAATCTGAAAGAGGGTTGATACCCAAATCACTGAAGGCTGAGACTGTCTTCTATGAAATAGGTTGGGTCTCCTGGGTGTGATGGAATGCTTGTCTGGACCTTCAGTTCCCTGGTGTGCTTGCTCTCAAAGCATTGTTTTGCATGCTACTTTCAGCAATGGATAAGAGTAGTTTTGGCATGGAGTGGAAGAAAGGTATGTTTGGGCAGGTCCTGAGATGGTTTCAAGTATTCTGTGGAATATTTATTCTTAGGTTCAGACATTTCCCTGTAGAATTTCTTTCTACCTTCTTGGCGATAAAATTCTGCTATATGCTCTACAGTACATGTAAAACTTCCTAGAAAATTGGCCAGGATCATGAGGTAGAGATTCACCAGTCCACAATAAGCAAGTGATAAAGAAGGAAAGGTAGCCAGTATTATAGAGTTGAATGAAAATAACATGAAGAAAGTCTTGTCTGTGGCCTTTTAGTGGATACTAAGAATGTGAATGTGGTTGTGTAATTACCTGTTTCTGCTCAGAATCACTTGGGTTCATTCCACCTACAAATCTGTTCATCTGTTTTGTTTGTTTGTTTGTTTTTTACAACAGTTCTCAGATCCCATCTCATTCTATCCTCTCATCTTCAGTGCTCTTTAACTCTGTCTATGAAATATAACCAAAAATCACATCTGCGGTAAACGAGTTTGTTGTTAAAAACTGGGCAACTTCAGCTGCCTGCAGTAGCTAAATGCCTGTGTGGAAAGAATGTAAATTAATCTGTCATTGCCAGAACAACTCCTGCTATGGTAGTAGGCCATTGGCACCTACTAGCCACACTTTAGTGGGGGAATCTAGTAAGTGTACTGAATCCTAGATAAACCAAGTCTTTACATTATCCAGAGATGACAAGGTCTGATGTTTGTGTTCCCTGTCACAGAGGACCTTTAATCGGCAAGTACATTGACAATCAAATGTCTTGGTGACAAAAAGATTGCTAAGCCTGTAGGTGAGGGTTCACTTCATAATACATAATTGGATTTATAAAGGGAAGGGTTAGAATGGGAAGTCGTTGTGAATGTGACCTTCCTTTTGTGCAGTTTCCAGAAAGGTCCCATTGAAGAACTGTGTTCCTTGGATGTCCACTGTGGATGGACTTGGCTCAGTGCTGGTCACCACAGAAACTGTGCTTAATGGACAATGAAGCTTGATTTTAGGTGATGGACAGTGATAGAGCTAGCCACCCAAAGGAAAGCCCCCGGGGATGGGTGGGTGGGTAGGTGTGTGTGAGCGCATCTCCCAACAGCCATCACTGGGAGGAGCCAGCCTTCCATCAAATGTGCACCAGAGCCAGCACAGTAGCAAGGGGTTTCAGAGTTGTGCTGCTTGTTCTATTGTTTTTGTCAAGTTTCCCTTTTAAATTCCTATAGCAAGAGCTGGAGTGATGGCTTAATAGTTAAGAGCACTTGTTGCTCTTGCAAAGGACCTGAGTTCAGTTCCTATTGTGCCTTAGAACTGTCCTTAATTCTAGTTCCAGTGATTTGGTGCCCTCTACTGACCTCCATGGGCACCAAGCACACATGCAGTGTATATACATATATGTGGATGTAATACTCATATGCACAAAATAAAAATAAATCTTAAAAAATTCTTTGTAGGAACACTATCATGCATCTGATCTTTGTGGGCTTCTTGACCCTTGAATGAGCTTGTTTGAAATTTTACACATAGGCATATCCACTAACTTTATAGCTAGAGAACCACATTAGTGCACGTGCATGCATGTGTGTTTCCAAGAATGAAAAAGGAACCAGTAGGTAAATACTACTTACCCCTCTTCCTCATCTTCCCACTGAGTTGACTAAATCCTATGTTTGCTGTTATTCGCAGTGACTTTAAAAGGAAGAATGATAACTACCTCGTACAGGGGAAGAAAATATAAATAAAAACCTTCATTCCCTCTTAGCCCTAAAGAAAGTTTCCGTTTTTATATTTCATCTTTTTCCTATCTACAGCTCAGCAGTCAGCAAGGAATCTCAGGGCCCCAGGTCCCTAGCAGCAAATCCCCTGGGCTTTGGGTGTTTGCCCACTTGCCCAGGAACTGATATCTTTCTGCCTATCCTCTTGAATGGACTGGTACTTATTTCTTAAACCCATGAAGCAGCCTGTGGTGATAGTTAGAGTTACCACTTCCCAGGAGATGATCACAGAATCCTCTGTTCCATTCAGTCAACAAAGCATGTCTTTCTCCTCTGTTAGCACTATGCAGCACAAGTCCTTTAGGTGTACTTTCTTGCTAAGCTATGTTTTAAGAATTGTCTTAAAGACTGTTGGTGATAAGTTAGCATTCATTGATGAAGTCCTTTGGGCTCAACCTTTTGCTGGGTTCTGTGAGTGTCAACTAATGTCATGGCTACCTGCAGAAAAAGGGTAGCACATTGGTTACCTCTGACTCCACCTCCTCCCCCTTCCTAGCATTGAGATCTATTCTCAATACTCCCCTGACCATACTTTTTTACTTGTTAAATCAAAACCTTGTACAACACTAAGAAAAATAAATGGCAAGCCAGACCATGGTAGTGCACGCCTTTAATCCCAGTACTTGGGACATAGAGGCAGGCAGATCTCTGAGTTTGAGGCCAGCCTGGTCTACAAGAGCTAGTACCAGGACAGCTTCCAAAACCACAGAGAAACCTTTCTCATTAAAAAAAAAAAAAGGGGGGGGTAGATAAATACATGGCATCATATAAGCAAAGGTAAGGTCAGTGTTTGGTGCTTTATGTCACTTACTTGGCTGCATGTTTGAGGGGCCAGTGAGCTACAAGCCCAGTAATGAGAAGAATTCTTAGAAAGTTAGAACTTCTTCCAGATTCGTACTATTTACTGCCTCCAAGATTAAGAGACCAGGCATAACATCCCACCAAGAAGCAAATGACTTGTCACTCACCTTGTATTTTAAAATTACATTCAAAGCACTTATTTTTAACCTTCTTACAGTCTGTTACAACATAAAAGAGGTAGGTTTGGCTTTTTTGTTTTTTAGACAGGGGTTCTTTATATAGCCTTGAATGGCCTTGAACTTTACTCAGCCTCTTAAGTGCTAGGATTATAGGCCTGTATTACCAAAATTAATGGGTGAAGACTACAGCTCCCTCTACTAGGGACTCAGCAATAAAATGCTTCCCCAGCACAGGTAAGCCTTAAAGTTCAACCCCAACATGGAAAAAAGGAAAGGAGATGAGGAGCAGATGTGACTCATCCCAACTTCTCACCCCAAATTACCCAGGCTCCAAAAAAGACCTGGTACTGCCCAGGGACAGCTTTGTCCCAAGGAAGGCTGCCTATGGACTGTTGCTGTCACTGAAGGCTTTGTACTTCTGTCTATAGCTCTGCTGTCCCCTCTCCTCCTGCATTGCTCATTGGTTTCCCACTGGTATCTAGAAGGATTGGAGATGGCAAAGGAAGAACCTAAAAGGAAAGATCACAGCACACTACTCAGAATGAATTAAAAGTAAAGATAGGATGTGTTTGTCTGTGTTCTTGTTGGTCACATTTTTTTACTTAATGGGAGGCCCTGCCCAGCAGCAGTGGTTCTCCAAATCAGGGCTGCTATTTATTGTCTGCTGTTCTTGAAGCAGAACATACCTGCCATCGCTTGGTTTTGCTCTGTGTTACTTATAGAAAAAGACTGGATTTTTATCAGGTCTCTGCTCTATTGAAATAGGAACTGCCCTCCTTTTAGTGGCTTTGTGGTCACTGGTTTAGCTTTGCTTTTTAAACTCATCACAGCGCCATCTCATTTGCACATTCTACCAGGACCATGAGCTTGCAGGGGCTCTTTCTGGAAACCACACATCAGTTTACTTAGCCACTTACTATGTTTTGCGTAAAGTTATTTAATGTAATTTTTCTGTGTTATAACTTCACTGAAAAAAATGTGTTTTGATTGTCTTTAAAAATTTTTATGTTAAAGATGTCTCAAGAATTGATAGCAAACTCTTTATAAAAATAGTGATTTACCCCATCTTATCTTCACACTAATTGTGAATTACCAGGTATCAGCACTTTAATTTGTTTTAGTGATTTCATTATAATGTCCTTGAGCAAGGGCTGTGTGTGGGAGAGTGCACATGTGCTGTGAGGGTGCTAAAGACAGCATAGGCAATCGGGTTCACTCCTTTGCATCCTCAGCACAGAGCACTGCAGGGTTTCCAGTTTTTTCAGGTAAAAGAGACATCGTTGCTATGGCAATACCAGAGGAAGGAAGCCCCTGAGCCCTGGAGGGAGGGTCTGTATGTGTCATGGCAGAGGACATGGGAGGGACGTGGTAGCAAAGGAATGGGAGAGCATTCACTGAGCAAAATGAGAGCAATTTTGGGACTAGTTAATCCTGCCTGAACTAGAGACAGGAAACAACTGTTAACTTACTACCCTCTACACGTTCCATGACTTTCCCACAGACCACAGTTACAGTCCCTTTCTGGCCTGACACCCTGGCCTGGAAAACCTCACTATCTACAGGGGAAGACGTCAGTCCCTTTGAAACTGCATTTCGGTATGTGCTCTGTGTCTGCACTCCATGGTAATGAAGCCTGAGATGACTTGGTAACCTTGGTAACTCAGAGTAGTAGTGGAGAGAAACAGAATCTGATCAGCTGAAGTCAGGGCCCTGAGTACAAAAAACACAACTAGTGAGCAGTGCCTTTGCCAACTCAGTGTATGTAGTCATGAGTTCCTGGCTTGGGAGCCTGACACCATCTTTAGGCTGAAGTCTAGAGGCATGTTAATGGCCGCTCTTCCCTAATGAGTGTGAGATACCTTATGCTTGGAGTCACACTGTAGCAAGTGCTATCAGTGGGAGTCAAATCCTGGGCTTCCACTTGCGCTTTGTGTATACTTGGGATGGTTTTAATGTGTTAGTTTTCAGAGTCTTTATCTTTTGGAGACAGATACTGAATTGTTAGTAAATGAACCAAGTAGTCTGGAGTTAGTCTGGAATTTGTTTCATGGTTATACAAGGGGGAATGGAAGAAGATGAAGGAAGCAGATAAGCTAGTTTTGGCCTTGAGTCAATCATTAGTTGTCATTAATGACTGGGTGAATGGGATTCTAACTTTGCATTTTTCTTACCAAAAATAAATAGTATTAAGACATTACTAAGTGTTGGAGGTATAGCTCATGCCTAGCTATGTACAAGGCCCTGGGTTCAAGTTCCAGCCCTACAGCAACACCAAGCAAACAAATCCATATCTTCTCATTTTAGCTATGTCTATACCCTTGTCTGCTTTGCTAGTATGTGTGTGCATTCCTCACAGGGACTGGAAAGACCTCACTCAAAGGGGTTCTCCTAGGGCTGTCAGTCACTTTGCTGAGATAAGAAAAATTGGTAATGTAACAGGAAAGTGGCAGCAACTGCCTGTGGGTTCATTGTCCTGGCAGGAGGGTTCTGTGTTGAGTTTTTGAGAGTCTGTGTTCTTTGACCAGTACCTGGGAAGTGGGACACACAACCTATCAGATCCTTACTCATGGAATTCATCTTGTCCCGAAGGGTCTTGTTTTGGCCTGCAGAGAGGCTTCTGGGAAACCTGAGACCCTGTCTCAGTGTAGCTACAGCTAACTGTTCCACCTCCAGGGCAGCTTGCATGCAGGCTATTCTACCAGAAAGGCCAAAAGAGAAATAGATAATCTTTTTAGTGTTCACCATCCTAAAGTCAATAGTTTCTAGAAAGCTAGGATTGGCATTTGCTTTTCAAAAAGAAACAGACTAAGAGTCTTTCACATCAAATCCCAGTAGCCTCATAAAAGCACTTTCCCCGCCCCCCCCCAAGATTTATTCCCCATCAGAGGTTCATATGAAAAGCATTTTCACTTCAAAAGCTCCCTGAACCTGAGAAGCTGATCCAGATTCTAGCCCAGAGCAAATAAAGTATCACTATCTCTCTTTTCTTGTCTTTGACTTGCTTGTCTTTTTTGCCTTCCTCTTCTCTACTCTCAGCCTTGGGAGGCTAAAAACACCTCTGGTTACCATAGCTGTCTCAACTTGAAGCTCTCTTGCCCCATGAAAGCCTCCTCTTTGCTCTTCAGGCAAGTGCTTGAGTTCTCTTCTAGGGTCTCCTTGCTGCTTCTTACCCAGACTGTAACAAGTGCTGTCCCTGTACCCCCTTGCTTCTTCTGCACAAAGGAAATGGGCTACCAGTTACAGGAACAGAAACAGTAAATAAACAGCTCTGGTGGAAAGAATTCTATAGGCCCACTCAGGTAGACAGCACTGGGAGATAGTGGGACTCCCAGTAAGAAAAGGTCACTAGGATTTAGCACACTGAGTAAATAAACCACTGGTGTGAGCATGGTTTTGGTCTGACACTGCTACAATAAGACTTAATGGGTGGAGACAGAATTTTACTATGGGGCCAGAGGATCACGTAAGCCAAACTGTATTCAGGGTCAACCAATAGACAAGTAATGATCACAGTGGAAGGAAATAGAATTAGGCAGAGAAATAGACTCCAGATCATGGGCTATCGCAGTTTAGAGCAAAGAGGGTAAAGTTAGTTCTGCAGATGTCAGGAAAATATTTCATGTGTCACAGTGGGTTCATGGTGGTTTAGAGAGTGGACCTTTAACTTTGAGAAGAAGCAGTAGATAGAGACCTTCAGGGAGCCTTGTCAACATACCACAGCAGGTCCTAGCTGGCAACCTGGGGACACAGTCTTGCAGTCCTTGATCAGTCTCACCTTAAAGCCTGTTAACAAAGCTCTGAGTATTTGCATGGCTCTTTCCCCAGAAGGCTGAGGTGGAAGTGGCTGAAGAAGCACCAGTCCTTTGGATTCTGATGAAATAGAGGTGCCAAGGAGAGGTGGCTTTGGGCCAGACAGGCCGCCACTCCAGGGCCTTCTGGGATACAGACCCCACATGCATGCCAGGATTATTGTTCATCCTTCTGTAACTGGTTTCCTGTGGTTGTCCCTGGAGCAGATTCCTGGGCAGTTGCTGTGTCCCTACAATTAGACAGGCCAGCTTGCTTTCTTTTGGTCCTTGCTAACTTTAATGTAGAAGAAACTGCAAGCTTCACAGTTGTGTGTTCCCCACCCCCCATTTTAAAAGGCTTGTTTTCCAGCTGAAAGCATGTTGGATAAGCTTAATTTCTCTCACTCAGATAAGCTTAATTTTCCTAACTCTTGATGTGCCTACAGAGAATTGCCTAATTCTCCTTTTGCAATGTGTGTCTGCAGCTGCTGGGAAGCCTGCTCCCCATCCCCCACCCCCACCTCCCACCCCCGTGGGCCTCTTGACAGAAATGCAAACAATTTAAGGCTCTGTGTTGCAAACTGCTGCTTTATCAGCAGAATGGCCTGGGACACTGCTGTGATTTCCTGGGGTGGACTTATCTACATTGGGTGGCTGTTTTCCTGGCTGTCTGTGCTTTTCACAGGAGATGGGGAACCCATGGCCACACTAATCCCCTGTCATGTGAAGCCACCTCCCTGCTCAACCCCAGTCCCATTAGCTTGGGCCTAGTGGTTGGAACTCAACTTCTGGGACATTTTTGCTTAGACCTTTCATACAAAACAAGACTTTTTTTATGCCTTGTTTTTTAAAAAAAGGAACATTTCCACAAAACCAGGGCTCACCAGTCCTCATAAACAGCATGTCCTTTCACAGGCTGAGTAAGTAAGGGAGGATTCCTCCAGCAGTTGGCCAGGCTTGTTCTCTTTCTTAGCAGATGCCTAGTGTGTACCATATAGCCAGGGTGGCTAAAGGAAGAACACTATTCTGTGGCTGCCAAAACCACAACAAATAACAACTTTCCCCTTTTGTCATCTCTGGGCCTCAGCCCTGGGCAAGCAATTAATTTTTCTACCATAAAAGGACAATGAGATTTGTCTATAACTACTGTGCCTGCTGCTCAGAAGAGCTGCTCTGATTAGCCCTGGTCTTGCTTAGCTCAGGCTCCAGCATGACCATGGAAGCTGTAAGAGGACTCATCTAACTCTGCCCTGCCTGCAAGAAGACTTGAGCATGGGAGCTCAAACAGATGTGGTATTTGTTTCCCTTTCTATTTTGTTCAATAGAGCCTGCATAGATGTTTAATGCTGACATTTGGTTCTTAGGGCTTATAACTGTAGCTACCTGAGAGATCATGTACCTCAGATAACCTTAATGTTCTTAGCCAGTAGAAATGAGGATGTTAATTGGTAGATTTATGTTGGTTACCTGAAGTCTTTTGGAAAGTGCATACATTGTAAACTATTAAAAATTGGTGGTCTGCCAGGCAGTGGTGGTACACACCTTTAATCCCAGCATTTTGGAGGCAAAGAAAGGCAGGTACATCTCTATGAATTCAAGGCCAGCCTGATCTATAGAGCTAGTTCCAGGAAACCCTGTCTTAAAAAACAAACAAAAAATCGTGGATCTTCTCCATGGTAATAAATTATTGTTAGAACCAACATTAAGTACTTTTTTAAAAGTAAATATTCATGCCAGGTTTGGTAGATGCACAGCTGTAGTATCAGCACTTAAGAGGTGGAGACAAGGACAATAAGAAGTTTGAAGCCAGCCTGGGTTACATGAAACCTTACCTCAAAAAGAAAAATCAAAAGAGAAAGCAAACACCCAGCTATTCTGACATCAGTATAATACTTTGAATGGGGTTGGAATGTTAGTTGACTTAGTGCTTAAGTTCACCTGCTGCTCATGGTGAGAACCTAAGTTCAGTTCCCCCACAACCAGGTCAGGCAGCTCACAAACACCTGTAATTCCAGGGGACCTGAAACCTCTGGCCTCCACAATAACCACTCTCACACAAACATAATTAAAGTTAATGAAAAATATCTTGTTTTGCCTGTATGTTTGTCTGTGTGAGGGTGTCAGATCTTGAGGTTACAGTTGTTAGATGCCATGTTAGTGATGGAAATTGAACGTTGGTTGGTCCTCTGGAAGAGTAGTCAGTATTCCTAACCACTGAGGCATCTCTCAAGTCCCTAAAATTAATAAAATACTTTTGAATAGAATATTTTAAAGATAGTGGCTGTTTAGTTTCTGCCCTGTGCTCCCTAGCCAAGGGACTAGGATAGCATCCTGACATAAAGCTAGGCAAGAGTGTCAAAGGACAAGCTGCTTCAGCCAACTGCAAGACAAGGACCACTGATGAGGGATTCCTATAAAGAACTACAGTTGGCTTTATTTTTTAAACCTCCCTTTATTATGACTGATTTCATAGCGGAAGCTGAAACTGAGTGGAATGTATTCTTAAGGAGATAAAGGTCATCCAAGCTTTGCTTTCTGGGAGTCAAGTATCACATAACTAGACCTTGTTTTGAAGCTTTAAGACTAGCTTGAAAACCCATTTTCTGGCAAGTAGAGCAGCTAGATAGGTAGACTGAAAATGGAAAGTTCAGGTTTCATCTTGTTTCTTTTCTTTTAGTTCCTTTTTCTCACTAGCCAAAACCTGAGGTTTTGCATATGCTTCAGCTCTTGCCTCTTTCTGATCTGTTGAATTGCTGAAATGTGATATCCCTGACCTATCTCAAAGATCTGTGCTGCCCTGGGAGTGGACATTTACTGGTCCATATATGATTTGCTTCTAGACACTTCCTCTCTGTCATGATTTCTCCATCCGCTCCCCCATTTTACTATGTACCTCATACTAGCCTCAAACTTGTGTGCTGTATTGCTCCAACTCCACTGGAGTGCTGAAATCACAAGTATGCACCAGCACACCAAGCCTTGTGGAAACTTGTGGACCCCTTCCCTTTGGTTTGGTTTGGTTTGGTTTGGTTTGTTTGTCTGCCACAGCAAGAAAAAAATTCTAATTCTGAGTAAGTCTAATTTTTAAGTTTGATTTCTCAAGCAAAAAGCATTTCCTGATACTTCCCCATCCATCACTCTCTCTGCATGCCTGTACACCCTGACCATGTGGTGACCACTTAAGAGATAGCAGCCAGCTTGTTTCCTAATTTGGTTACGGTATGTTCTAAGCAGTCTTGCCTAACCTTAGAAAATACAAACACAAGGAATAGCTCCCATAGAGCAGAGGGGAATTTCCTGTTATCAAAAAACCATGGTTCCCTTCTTACTTCCTCTACAAAGAAGAAGTGACATTTTGAAGAGGTGGTTGATCTCTCTAAGTTCCCTCTTGAATCTTGGTCTCTTCCTCATCCTGAATTCTTCCCAAGTATAAGTTTAATTTTATTATTTTATTTTGTGTTTTGAGACAGAGTTTCTCTGTGTAGATCAGCTGTCCTGGATCAAGCTCTGTAGACCAAGCTAGCCTCAAACTCAGATCCACCTGCCTCTATCTCCCAAGTGCTGGGTTAAAAGCATGCATCACCACCGCCAGGCCTTAATTTTATTCTTAAGGACATCCATTTTCAAGACTAGAGTTAATGGTTCATGCCTATAATCCCAGAACTCAGGATTCAGAGGCAGAAAGAATTTGAGGCTAACTTGGCAGCAGAATGAGATTTTGTCAGAAAGGAGGCAGAGGCTGTCCATTTTCTCTTTGGACAGATACGAACAGGGAATAGTTAGATAAGCTAATACAATGGCACATGCTAGGTAGGAGACAGCAAAGTTCTTACAAAAAGCAAGGTTTTACAGAGCATATATTGTCTGACTGCTCACTTGTGCTTTTTAAAAAGCATGACAGTTATTGTAGGTTGCACATAAACAAGTTAATAGGATGTGTTTATAATTAATAAAGCAGGTCAGATATGGCTTCTTAAATATAGTATGCTAGCATGTAGCTGCCTTCACCATATGCACTGAATGAAAAGAATGAAGATTTGGGTAATGGATGTAGAGTGCTTGTGTTAGGTCAATTTAATTTGGTTTGGTTTGGTTTGGATAGGATACAAGGTTCAAACAAAGTCCTTCTGCTCCCAGTACTGATGTCACAGGCATGCACCACCATACTCACCTCTACATTGTAATCTTAAATGGGGTAAATAAGATATTTGCTAAGACACATAAAACTGATTTGAAAGGCTAGACATGCCATTGATAGGAGACATCCCCATATAGGAAGGCTTGCTGGGGGTCAAGAGAAGAAGCATATATACATATTTACTTTTAGAATTAAGGTTGTCACCAATTCATTGTTCTGATCATTTCTTTGTATGATTTTTTTCAAGGCAGGGTTTCTCTGTGTTGCTTTGGAGCCTGTTTGGAACTCACTCTAGAATAGGCTGACCTCGAACTTAACAGATTTATTTTATGTGTATGGATTTGGATTTTTGCCTGCATGAATATCTTTGCACTGTGTGTGTGCAGTGCCCATAGAAGCCAGAAGAGGACACTGGATCCCCAGGAACTGGACTTAGAAGCTGCTGTGTGAGTGCTGGAAGTCAAATTGGGCAATTTGCAGGAGCAGCCAGTGTATTTTATTACTGTCTGTCTCTCTGGCCCTCATTTAGTCTTTTAGAGCTAAAGAATTCATTTCAAGAGAACTCAAATGGAAGAAAATGCAACCGTCAAAATATGTTTGTATGTTTCTAGTTTTGTAGCTATGAGTCGGTGGTCTTCATGGTTCCCCATGAGAGCTGCTATGCCTCAGTGCCTCTGTCTTTGGTGAAGTGCTAGATTTGTGTGAATGGAGAAAGCTGCACCACTTTCCTTGAGGCTTTTCTGCCCCAGCTCCATTCACACCAATTGCTTTAGAGCTGCCACTGCCATGCTAGGTGTGAACTAGACTCCTCCTGACTAGCAGGTCAGGATAGGTTCTAATTCAAGAAGCATTGCCATGGCAGACTTTTAAAAATGTCTGGTTTGGGTTGTGAGAACAGCTGATGAAGTCTCTGCTTTCCTACTATGTGACACAGCTTGCTTTTTTGGTATGTGCTGGAGGCTGAGTAGCAAATCCCTCTGCTGAGGAGGCAATGCGGGATATAAACAGCTGAAGAATTCACATATGGCTGTGGCCTCCTCCCAAGCAGATGCTCTTCAAATAGCCAAACTAAGCCTTTCCCAGGCATAATTTGCAGGCTTCTTTGCTGTCATTCAGTTTGTCTATAAAGCTCTGTGTAGGAATGTCAGAAGTGGGAGCTTTTGAAATCACTTTTTGCAGACATGGAGATTTGTGGAGCCAAGGAAGCAGTAGCAACAGTACAGACTACCCCCACCCCTTACAGCAGAGGAGGGAGCTGCAACCACCCAGGCTACTGTGTGCTGCTAAAAGAGTGGTCAGCAGGCATGTTCTGCTGATCAAGCAGGTCTGGCCCTTTATGAAATAAGTTGTTTCAAATGTGGGAAATAGGTATTTGAAAGGTGCCAGCATAGTTCCTCTGACCTCAGTTTTGTTCACTGGCAGCTCTCCAGTGTCATTGTACTCTTGACAGGTAGCCAGGAATGTTGGCACACTCCCAGACAGAAAAGGCCATGCCTCCAGTAGCTGTGCTTTGTTTTGCTTGGTGCTCCTAAGGAAAGCTGGGCATTCCAAAGAGTCTCTTTGAAACTGGCATTCTCTTTCCAACACACATGCATGACCACACCATTTCCTGCTCCTCTCCCTCTTCCTATCCCAGCTAGTTCCTTTGATGCTTTTAACCTTGAAACCCCTGTTGCATGCTTCTGCATTCTTCCCAGTCCTCCTCTTCCATTATTAATGGGCCTGAAGCAATTTAGCAAAGCCCTGACACTACTAATCACTACTTAGAAGGCAAAAGTTAGAAGCAGAAAGGAGAGAGAGTCATGAGACACTCTTCCTAGCAATACATTCCAACTCTTAACAAGAGGTTGTCTGTCTGTCGTGTGTGTTCAGGGTGTGGCTGGGTTTTTCCCCCTCAGACAAGCAGACCCAGCTGGGTGGGAATCCAGATACTCTTTAATTGGTCATTTTGGGCAAGGGTTTAGAGAAGTGGATGTGCTTCTGTCACAACCTGCAGCATCACCAGAGTGAGGACAGAGTTCTTTGTGTATGAAAGTGGCAGGGTGCACTTGCTGGGAAGTGAACACTCACTTACTCAGGGTGCTTGGATAAGCCTGTGACTTCCAGAGTTAACTCATCTTAAGTTCTGCTTCTCCCACCTCACAAATCATAGTGATTGTGTACATTTTTGTGCAAGTGTGTGATTAGAATATCTGAAGTTGCTGGAACAGAGCTGTGCTAGCAGAATATGCACATATAGCAGAATCTGGAACTAAAGGCCAACCTGGGATACACAATGAGACCCTGTCTAAAGATAGGTAAAATATATATTTTGGTTGGTTGGTTGGTTGGTTGGTTGGTTGGTTGGTTGGTTGGTTGGTTGGTTGGTTTTTCCAGGTAGGGTTTCTCTGTATAGTCTTGTAGATCAGCTGGCCTTAAACTCAGAGATTCCCCTTGCCTCTGCCTCCTGTGTGCTAGATAGGTAAATTTAAAAATTGTGAGGCAGAAAAGGACATAGGAACATGAGCTTAGACTTTTCTTAAAAGAGCACTGTGAAAACAAGGAGTCATTGATTATGGGGTAAACAGGTATAGCTCCTAAACGATGCCTCCTCCTTCCCGAGTCTGTCCTCCCTTCCTCCTTCCTTCCCTCCCTTCCTCCCTCCCCTCCCTCCCTCTCTCTTTCTTCCTTTCCTCCTCCTCCTCCTCCTTATTTCCCCCTCTCTCTCTCTTCTTTCTTCTGTGTATTACTCAAATATGGCCATGCTTGTGAGAGTTTTGGAGTGAGTCATGCATGATTCCTAAAACTGAAAGTAAATCCGGTCAGGTTTCCCATGTCATATTCCATAGCAAGAAATGGTGTTGTAGTTGACAGAGTGATACCAGCCTTGCAGCCACCATCACTCCTCAAACCTGCTCCAAAGAATTACTTCCTCCCACAGTGGTGGTCTTGGCCCTACATACAGGTTGACACACAGAATCCTAAAGATGCTGCTGCATAATGGGCCTTCATTCTGTTTCTTAGTATTTTTCAAAACCCAGTCTATCAGATCCACTGAGGACAGAGTAAGCAGAGCCTTTGTTTAGTCTTTTAACACTTATTGCTTCCTTTCCTACATTCAGTCAACATTGGCATTTAGGCTACTAAATTTTACCACCTGGACTGGGTTTACAGGTAGGCACCACCATACCTAGCCCTAAGTTTTACTTTTAAGAACAGTATTTAAAGCCGGGCAATAGTGGCACATGCCTTTAATCCCAGCTGAGGAAGGCAGAAGCAGGTGGATCTCTGAGTTCAAGGCTAGCCTGGTCTACAGAGTGAAT
The DNA here is from genome assembly GCA_030556225.1 of Cricetiscus sungorus. NCBI lineage: Eukaryota > Metazoa > Chordata > Mammalia > Rodentia > Cricetidae > Cricetiscus > Cricetiscus sungorus. Next base: position 7,369,128 of record JANBXA010000044.1, read on the forward strand.
TCCAAACATAGTTACACAGAGAAAGAAACCCTGTCTAAAACAACAACAACAAAAAAAAAAAATCAGTGTTTTATGTCATGATCCATGAGATCATGTGTCATAGTTATCTAAAGCAAACCTTTCATCGATAAGAAAGTGAAACACATAGAATTAGTGTTAGTCATCAATTTTCATATTCTAGCCTCAAAACATGTAAGAACTAATGAAGGAAGTCTTATCAAGGGCTCAGGGCAAAGCATGAAATGTCCTGTGTGAGCTTTTTAATCCTCTAAGTGTCCAGGGCAGGCTATGGCCATACCAGATGTGTCTGATGAACGTGTCTGATCTTGTCTAAATGTCCAGTATCTATCTGCTAAATGAGGCATAGCTTCCCCCTCTCCCCCTGGGAGGAATCTAACTGTTAAAGGATGGTTTGTACGTGTGTTAACAGAAAATTTTTAAAATGTGATTTAGGCTGAACACCCTCCCCTTGTTCTTTCTAGAATAAACCAAGTGGTAGCCTTTCATTTTTTTTTTTTTTTTTTTTTTTTGGCTCATAGGTATATGAGGATGTAATAGAATATGCAGTTCACCTCAGCTTCATTTACTGTCAGATTCCACTTTTTTGTTATGTTTTACTTTTTCTCTCAGTTAACTAATAATTAAAAGACTAAACATTGCTGGAAGTGCTTTCCACTCTTCACAGTTCTCTGCTTTTAACAACAAAATGAAAGCCTGGTGTCTCACCAGCCAGCTGTAGCCTCACTGCTGTCAGAAAAAATGTGTTGTGCAAAGTCAGTCCCTCCCATTTTCTGTATGGCCACTTTTTTCCTGCTAGGAAACAGGAAGGTGTGTTGACAGACTGTGACAGGTGGTTGGTATATGTGGTGTGATAAAAAGTTCCAAGCCATTCTTCATGATCAGAGCAAATCCTTGATCTCTTAGCACATACCTTTAATCCCAGCACTAGGGTGGCAAAGGCAAGCTGATATCTTAGGTCAAGGACAGCCAGGGCTATATATAGAAATATGGGAGCGAGGTGAGTGGGGCACACCTGCAGTTTTATTTTATCACCTTCAGGTCCTTGGAAATCAAGTAGATTCTTTTATACCTTCCTTCTGCTGAGCTGCCTTTGGGTTTGTTTTTGTTATTTGTTTTCCTGATTCACATTTGCGTTCATTCTATTTCTCTGAGACCTCTTTACCTCAGAATCTTGCAAAGAGTAGAGGGCTGAGTCTAGCTTAGGCTAGAAGAAACTTCAGCGTCACTTAAGCCCATGGTGCTGATAAAAGGGTCCTTCACCTCTGTCCTTGTTCCAGAGCTAGCTGCTCTTGGACTCTAAAGTCTAGAAATTTAACATATTCCTCAATTTTTAGCTTTTAATGTGGAACCTGGTGTTCCTGACAGGCACAATCAATTGACTGTGGTAATGAATCCAGCTGGGCTGGTCAGGGCTTCAACTTTTGTTCTTAAGACCCTCTATAAAGTAACAGTCCATTGCTGAAAATAGTACTTGCTCCTTTGGCAAGTTTCCCAAACCCCATTCATGTATTTTAAAGAAGTACATGATTCTAAAAGCAGAAAGTAGTAGGGTTGTCACTGAGGCACTCAGTAGGTGAGTCCACCTGCACTATGGCTCTGATAGTTCCCTGCAGCAGCAATTTTTAAAAGATATTTAAAAATTGCTGTATGATGGTCAGCAGAGTATTCACCCTGACTTTTTCACTGGAGAATTTGTGGCTGTCCAGTGTCTGTTGTGGCTGTCCCAAAACTCCTTGGGAGTTTTGATGTGTACATTATTTCTGCTAGGAAAAACTGACTGCCTTAGCTTGTCCTCCTACAGAATGTAATGTGTTGGGGTAACCTCTAGTCATTCCACACTGAGGACTGAGAAGTCACTGAGCTTTTAAACTCAAATGAGAGAGGAGCTCAGAACTGCAGAAACAAGAAGTCTGTCCATGTCAGATCGAAGAACAGGAAACAGAGGTCATGATTTGCAGATTCAGAGTCCTAAAAAGAATCTGTGAGGACTTAGGGGTGTAATTCAGCAGTGAATGAATCCCTGAGTAAAGTCCTGGACTCAGGCTCTCAAAATGAAGAAGAAAGAAAAATGAAGAGAAAAACTGTTTATTCAGGTACATCCCAGTATGGCCTGAGATTGTATCTGCATTCTTCTACCAGTTTTTACATTGTGTGCTTTATGGTATCTTTTTTTTTTTTTTTTTTTTTTTTAAACCTAGTTTTCTACAAGGTCAGAACAGAAATGGGTACTACAGATTTAAAGAACACACATTTTGAAAGTGTTTTTGCTTTTGTTCAAACCTTCTTAGCATACATATTTAACTCTAAAGCGTGAGGATTAATGGGGCTTTGAATATTTAAAGCTCTTCTCCCAAGATTTGCAGCCTTGGTGACTTGCCATTTGGATAGGAATGTGAAAAGAAAGGGGATGGATCTGTGACTTCTGACAAGTTCTACTTTGGGCTTTTTACTTCCCCATGGTGCCTCCTCCCCTCTGGTTTTTGTGCATCTCTTCTGTCCTGGGAGGGGAGAGGAAGGTTCCTTTAATAGCACTGTTTGCAGTAGCAGCAGTAATTAGTGTGCATGCCCTGATGCCTGGGGAAGTGGGTAACAGAACAGTTTCTCTAGCCCTGCATCTTTATGTCTTTCCCTATTGCTGTGATTATTAAAAAAAAAAAAACTAAGAGCCAGTTTGTTCTGCGCTATTCAGTCCACCATGGTGGAGAAGGCAAACTGATGGGAGCGTGAAGGAGTTGTTCACATCACATCAGAAAGCAGAGCATGAAGAGTGCATGTTGCTGCTCTACTCCTTTTCTTTAGTTATAATCTAGGACTCCAGCCAAGTGCCATCCCTAGTAACCAGGTCTAACTACCTCAATTAATGTAACCAAGGTAATCTCCCACAGGCATGTCTAGGGGCCCTGTCTCCCAGGTAACTATCTAGAGTCTGTCATGTTGACAGTTAATGCTAACCAATCACCCCTTGTTCTCTAAAAGACTAAGACATCCTCTCTAGACCCTGGCCTGAGTCCCAAAGACCTATGTGGAAAATGGGCATGGGAAACAGTGGCCTAGCTGCCATGTAGTCACAGTCCTGAGAGGCATAGATGAGGGCCTTATTTTTTCCCAGCTCATTTCTGTCTTTGGCTGTCTATGCATTTGAAGTGGTGGTGACCATGGAGGACAAAGCAGCTAGAGGTCCACTGCTCTTGCTTATGTGGCTCCTGGTAGGGCCACTGTGGCAAGAACACCTAGTAGCCAATACAGAGGGCTTACCATCAAAGCCAGTACTATCCAAAGTTGGAGCTCACAACCCCTAAGAGACCCAGGTAACTTGTCACTTGGAGGCCTGTGCTCTGGAAAACCAGGCACATGGTTGTTCTGTTCAGTCCTGTGTCCTCTTGAGCTGCCTGTTAGGCCTTCCCAAACTTGTCTGGGTACCCAAGCCTTTTTCCCCGCTTGGAGAAGTAGAGAATGTCTTTGAGCACTTGTATTCAGAAAGTTCCACACCAAGAACCTTTAATTCCAGCCCTCTGGAGGGAATCCCTAGATTTGAGGTCATGGTCTGAATAGGAGTTCCTTGGCAGAAAAAAAACACACAGTGAGACCATGTCTACCTTAGAAATAATTAAACAGTTTATTAGAGGGCAGAAACCAGAAAAGTATAAGTTGTTTTTCTTCCATTTATCAGGTGCCTTTAGTAGTCATTAGTACCCATTGGAACAGCTATTCTTCCTGCTAAGATAGCTGTACTTGCCCCTCTGCAGTAGGGAAAAAGTGCCAGCTAGGGAATGGAGACATAGACATGTGAGTTCATCTGCTGCCCTTCTACCTGCCAACTATTTAGTGTGTGTGTGTGTGTGTGTGTGTGTGTGTGTGTGTGTGTGTGTGTGTGTGTGTAGCTTTGGAGCCTATCCTGGTACTGGCTCTGTAGACCAGGCTGGCCTCAAACTCACAAAGATCCACAAGCCTCTGCCTCCTGAGTGTTGGGATTAAAGGTGTGTGCCACCTCCACCCAGCTTTACCTGCCAATTTCTATCTCCAGAACCCCTGGGGATCTGTGCTGCCTGAACTCTTAAGGAGTACAGCTCCTCCCTTAGTCACCTGGAATCCTATTCACAAAAGACTTCCAAAAAACTCAAAATGACACATGTGACATGCCAGGGTCAGAGCCAGCTTCAGTGTTGCCTTACTGCTCACACCTCAGTCTTTTTAACTTTATACCAGCCCAGTCTACCTTTTCATCTGACCAAACTGGTAACAGAATGGCACTGTCTGTTTGGAAATACAAGTAATATGAATGCCAATCCTCTGCAGGAAGCTAGAAGGCAGTCTCTTGTTTGTTTCTTCTCTGAGTGACAGACAGCTAATAGGCTGGGAACTGCCTAGCTTTCTGAAAACATTGGTTTATCTACTGCTATCCTCTCAGATTATTTTCAGGCTACTTGATGGGAACACCAAGGTTCTAGATTAAGTGCACACTTAGAATAAAATTAGAGAATTCCTTTGCAGACATCCATTTAGAAGGTTATGGTGGTTAAGTTAGGTATGTCCTGTGTGTGTCTATTCATTCCACGTAGATTAAAGCAGGTCCTTCTTTAGTGTTTGGAGCTACCAGGTACCACTACTGGATGAGCACTAGCTGTATAAGGTGTAGCAGCTATTGTTAATAAGACACATGACATTTTTCTATATAATCTTTCTGCTAATTCTGCTAGGACTTTGTTTTTCCTGGTAGTGGTAGTTGTTATTTCTTGTTTGTCTTCAGTCTGTTTTTCAAACTGCTGCTAGAGTAGTCCTTCAGAAAGTAAGGCCTATAATATCAAGAATGCCTAGAATCACAAAGATTCATTTGAGGAAGATTACAGTCCAGGTAGCCATGGCAGTCCAGGACAAAAGTGATGCTAACTTCTGCCCTTGGCAGGAATGGGGGATCTGAGGTGTTCATAGGGGTGGAATGGGAAAGGGGGGCTGGTAGATATGATGTGAGGGCTGAAGGAAAAGGAAGCATTAGGGAAGTTTGCTTGAACAGCTAGTGGGTAGTTGTAGCCTTCAATGTTGCAGAGGAGACAACGAACAGCTTTATGGGGAGTCCAGTAGATCAGAAACTGTTTTATACTGTGTTGGGGTACCTGTTAGACATCCACCTGAAAGTGTTGAGTATCCAGTGAAGCAGACCATATTCTTTGTAGAGGAACAAGAAGTACCCTAGCTCTGCCTGGTACGTGCAAGAACCACCATAGCAGTGACCTTGTTATTGAACATAAAGGCCTTTTAGAGCTCAGTAGAGGACTATGGAGGAGCCTTCCAGAAAAAGACATTGTATTAGAGAACAAGACCTGAGACATTTTTTCTATATAATCTTTCTAACTGGAAGCCTCAGTTACTGTGGGAAGGGATGTTGTGCCCTTTGTGAAGAATGTAGGCCTCTTTCTGTAGACAACAGGGTCCTGAGGGTCATGAGCACAGACCAGTCTTAGTTGTTTTAAAAATTATTTTGATAGCAATTTGATAAACGAGCTAGGAATAAGAGACTTTTGGAGATCTGTTCAAGGGTGCCATTAGTGGGTACTCTAAGAAGTCAACTTGCTCACCTGCCCTGAGGCTCTTGATGTTCAATAGAGAGACTGATCTGAGGGTTCCAGAGTGGCTCGGATGAGGCTATTCTGACTGCTGGAGCCAGTCCTACCACAGGCAGAAACTGTCCTTACACCCATGAGACTAGTTGTGGGAAATGCCACCAGGTCTGTAAAGGCCTTCTGTGAATAATAGAGTATACCTATGCCTCCACCTTTCTCCCACTCCTTTCCTGCAGTAGTGCATTCTTTGGGCAGACGATCTGTCTTGATTACTTGATTTCAGGGTCTTAATTTTGTGGTCCATTGCCATAGCTCCAGAGCACAGTCCATATCAAACACTCATCCCATGAATACTTAGACTCCAGAAACAAGAGACAAAAAGGCTCTCAAAGGGGCCCCTGCTCAGCTTTCTTGCTACCCTAGCTCTCTGCCAAGTTTCCATGGTGCACCAGAAGCCTCATTAACACATTATCTATCTCTTTATGTCAGTGTACACCTATCACCTGCCCACCTTCGAAGCTGGCCACTCAGCTCTTTACCCTAGCCCACACCATTCTGGACCTAACCAGTTTCCCCAAGCCATGTCATTAGATGGAGTAAAGTAGATACTTTGTTCAGAGCCCTTAGTAAGAACTGGCTGAGGTCCTGTTGCCTGTTTTTAGGTGACCTCCCCTTGCACGTGGAATATCAGCTACAGCTAGTTCTTCCTTTTGACCAGGGAAGGGTGACAGAAACTCCTGAAGGGGAATGAAGATAGGCAGCTTGGTGAGTGGGGTTCAGCCCTAAACATGTCCTCAGAGGTGGCTGTCACTATTCCTCCTGCTGTTCCCAGTCTTTCTTGCTCCATTCAGTAAACTTTAAGATACTCTTACAGCTAGGCTTAATGGTGCATGCCTTTAATCCCAGCAGGTGAGTCTCTATAAATTTGAGACCACCCTGGTCTACATAGTGAATTCCAAAACAGCCAGAACTATAGTTGAGACCCTCAAAAAAGACAAAAAGGTGTTATTTTTCCTTGTTGTTCTCCTCATTATCAGAGTTGTTGGGGAAGTCATTGACAAAGTAACTCTTGATATATTTAGCTTCATGTTGTTAGATATGCAGATCTAGCTGCAGTTTTTTAGTACTCTTAACTATAACCTTCTGGAAGTTTCTTTCTGCCTTTAAGCTGTCCGTTCCAGTTAGTTCTCACTTTCTTTCCTGGTAGGCTAGGTCTGTCCAGAAACATGATCTGTCCCCCCCATATATATGAAAAATGGCCTCCAGCTCATCCCATTGAGCAGGGTCACTGTGTTAGAGGAGAACAGAAAACCCAGGAGCTCAGGCTGGCCTGGTGATAGCAGCAAAAGTAGAACAGGAGATAACATTTTTTTAGTCGATGCTGGAAGTTAGCCACCTTGCTGGGTGCTTGGAAGCATTCTCTCAATTATTTCTAATATCTCCTTTTATACATAAAGAAGCTGAGGCTAGGGCAGGAGACCACTTGTTCAATCAGGGCTGCTGCTTAAGTAAGTCACTAAGGAGAATTAGCTCTGCCTAGAATCATGCTCTGAACCAAACCAGGTAAGCCATAGAATCTGTCCTGCAAGATGAGGTTGCTGGTAAGTGTTTGGAAAGATGGTGACTGCGCCGCCCCTTTCCATCTTGTGATAGTTTGGTTGCTTGTTTTGTTTGTTTTCTTAACTAACACAAGCTTTACTGTTCTTCAGTCTCATTTAAAAATGTAAATAAAATATTTATATTGCAAAAGGCACCATAGAAAGCATTATATAGCTCTCTTTGGTATAGCAACATAAGATTTTGTTGGTCTAAGGAACTGCTGGCAGTTACTGAAAGCAGCCAGTAGATGGCCCTACAGCCTCACAAATAAACCTACATTCCAGCATAAACCTAATTTTCACAAGTCCCTGCAGCCATAGCCAACAGCCTTCACTTGGGGGGAAGCACCTGTAACACAGAAAAGATAGGTGCACCTAAGAAAGTTGTGCAGGAGAAGGAATATAATCAGGGCGGGGGGGGGCAAATTCCAGACTTTGTTCAGATGCTAAGTGTAAATATGAAAAGCAGGCAAGGAAAAAAAATAATGTGATAGGGACTTATATTGGGATTTCTGCACATACTTACTGTTACTATAATCTGCCAGAAGCTAGCCTTTATATTGTGGTCCTGTAGCAGGATGGTGTAGCCTTTAATCCCAGCAATAGGAGCCAAAAGCAGTCAGATTTCTGAGTTTGATGCCAGTTTCACCTACAGATCAAGTTCTAGACCAGCCAGTACTATACAGAGAAACCCTGTGCTGAACAGTAAATAAATAGTGGCTCTGTGTGCCATCCCTCCTGTCATTTTTGTAGACTCCCCCCCTCTCTCATAGAGGAAAGCTTGTGTCAATAGCAAGAAAGATCCCCCCCAAAAAAAACCAAACAAACAAAAATCAACCATATGATTATCTAGGTAACAATCACAACCTTCAAAGGGGAGGGAACCACCAGTCCCATGCCCACTTTTAATGACAGCATGTGGCATTACCCACACTATCCACAGAACAAAGGGTAGGACTTCCTAAAAGAATGGACAAAGGCCGAAGAGATGGCTGTTCCTCCAGACAACCCAGAGTCAATTCCCAGCACCTACATGGTGACTTACAAACATCCATAACTGTAGTCCCAGGAGATCTGGCTCCCTCTTCAGGCCTCTATGAACACTACACACACCTAGTGCACAGACATATGTGGGCAAAACACCCATACATATAAAATTAAAAAATCTAAAAAAAATAAAGTTTTTAAGGGAGATTCTACGCCTTCCTTGAGGTGAACACTTTTAACTGTTCAGAGACCTTGCCAGTAGAAAATGAACTCATAAAACTGTGTGTGTGATAGCCCACTCAAGGAAGCTGAGGCAAGAGAATTGTTACTACAAACCGTGCATCAGATTTTTCCTAAGTCTGTTCTGGATATATGTAGTCTGTACAGTGTTTTAACCGAGATCAAGCCCCCCCCCCCCGTTCCTTTAGATCATTTCATGTGTCTCATATGTCTTGCTTTTGTTTTGTTACTTATTTCTACCCATGGAAATAATGGACCTTGGATGAGGTTATATCCACACCCCTGATCCCACGTGGGCCCACACCTGCTTCACAGGCCTAAGGCCTGCCTGGAATTAGAAGCAGAAGACAATGGCTAGAGGGGAAGTGCCTGTATCCTAAGGCCAGGGACTTTTGTGTCAAGGCTCAACTGAGTCGGGTGTTTAGGTATCTTCATGGTTGTTAAGCTTGAAATGCCGTTCTTTTAGAACAGGACCTCAGGTGGGACTACCACTCTCACACACACACACACACACACACACACACACACACACACACACACACACACACACACACACACACACACACACACGCTCTTTTTAGTGGGATGTGGATTCCCCTCCCTGCTGTGCCTGTCCACACAAAAGGTGGCCTTTGTGTTCCAAGAGCCCCTTGGGAGGTGGCAGCCAAACAGATGGGTATCAGGACAGGATAAGAGGCAACTAAGAAACCTGCTCAGCCTTGAGCACAGCTATAATTACTGCCAGGAAGTCCTACAACTTTTCTGATGGTTTGGAGCCTTACCATTTTTACCTACTGTTAACACTTATACTTCCATCTTTGTTTTAAGGTCAGGTAACATTTCAAAGTTTATGTTTGGGAAAAACAGAATGTCTTTGGAATGGGAAGAACTTGTTAAGGGACACCCAGTCCTCTCCTGGCTTGTGTGGTTTCTGCTTGCATTGGTTTGAATGATCAAGGATGTGAGTAATGAGAACATGCTGCCACTTTCGGTACAAGCTAGTGTTTGTGGGTTCAGGCTGGTCTCAGTAACTTTTAAGAGAGGCCAAGCAATCAAAGAGGAGCAGGGGGAGAACATTCTCTTGAACAGGGCAGAGGGAGGTAAGGCCTGAGGCCGGGTAAGGACCACAGCAAAGTCTAGTTTATGTGCTAACAGCTCAGCATGTGTGCAATCAAAGAAACACTCTAATGGTCTGCCAGAATGTCCCTAGTCTGTAAAGTGTATACCTGGAGATGGTAATCTGGGCCTCTAGAACATACATATTGTGGACCTTACCAAATGTGTTTGGTCCTCACCAGCAATGTAAACGATGTTTTATTTACCTATAACACATGTAACCAGATTTCACATGAAATCACATCCTGCCTGGTAGCTGCCGGTCATCCCTGGTGTTACAGATTTTCAACTCACTTCCCATGCAGTATTTTGCATTCACAGATTTGGGGTTAGACCCTGTTCCACTAAAAGTCAGAGACAAGAGTTTCTACTTGTCATGTGTTTCTGGCTTGCTTAAATTCAATAAGTGCTGAAATAGTTCTGGTCAGTCACACTAAGTACTACAAATTTAATTCAACATGGATTCTGTGAACTCTAAACCTTCTCTGTTCTCAGAAAATGATCCATAGTCAAGTTCCATTGAAGTAAGTCAACTAGAAAAATTTTGTTGTCACCTTCTAGGCACTCTGTTAAATGTGTGGTAGGTACTTCTACTTAATTTAAATTTAACAGACGTAGCCCTCCAGTTTAGTGGTTTTTGTAGGCTGAGATTAACATCAGTAGAGACTAGAGTGACTGGTTAACCTGTGTAAATGCTCTTTGTGGCCAGTGTGTCTACTGTCCTGACAGTCCTGTGTTGGCATCAAGATGTCCCAAGGTACACTGTCCCTAGATGTATTTTCAAAAACAGTTTTGTGGATTTGATATAAAGTTTGGATCTTAGCCAAGTGTGATAATGCATACTTGTTATTTTAGCAAATGAAAGACAAGATAGAAGATTATGAATTAAGGACTATATGGTGAGACCCTGACTCAAATAACAGCCAGCACTGGGCATAGTGGCATACATCTTTAATCCCAGCACTTGGAAGGCAGAGGCAGGTGGATCTCTGAGTTCTAGGACAACCAGGACTACATAGAAAAACCCCACCTTTTAAAATAAAATTAAAAAACAGCCAGGCATGGCCACATACATTTTTAATCCTAGCACTCAGGATACGGAGGATCTGAGCTCCAGGACCGACAGAGCTACATAGTTAAGACACTGTCTTTTTTTTTTTTTTTTTTTTAAAGAACAAAAGAAAAAGAAAAGAAAAGAAAACACAGAGCCAGGCATGGTTGCATGCACTTTTGATCCCAATACCTCTTTGAGTTCACAGCAGGCCAGTAAGAGCTACACAATTAGAATATGTTTTAACAACAACAAAAAAAATAATAAAATAAAATTAAGATCTTCTATTTATTTGGAGCCCAGTGGGTTCCAATGAACATTGCATGAACTCTGGCACATTAAAAAGGAGGAGCTACTACTTGCTTGTGATTACTGACTAAAAATGGATCTCACCTGGTCAGAACTGGTATCAAGAGATCAGTAAAACCAAGACCTGTCAAAGGAGTCATGGCTTCTCAGACTGCAGTCTGTTGAAATCACTCAATTGTCTTGTCAAAAAATATGTTCTCTATGTTATCCCACCAAACTAAAGGGCATTATTAAAGTATTTACATTCCTTAGAAAGGGGACTGGTTTTCAAGCCTGTTATGTCAACACAGAATCTGCTCTAGAAATCTAATGAAGAACAGCAGAAAGAGAAGCACACAAATACATTCTACATTGAAGCAGAAAGTATAAGCTAGCAACCCATCAGGCTTGTTGGTACTGAACTGTCAGTAAGACACAGATGTCAGAGGGGCAGAGCCAGGCCATCCCATCAGGTCAATGATCTCGACAGCCTACTGAGTGCCAGGAGCTGTACCTTCAGCTGGTCCTTACACTGCCCAGAAGTTAGAAAGCCCAAGGCATTAAACTCCAGCCTGTCTCCATTGCTAAAGCCTGAATTCCTCCCACACACATGCATTCTATGCTGTTTCTGTTCCTCTGAGGAGATTAGGCAGCAGATAGAGGGATGTAAACTTCAAAAATAAAAGTGGAAGGAAAACCAGTGAGACTTCCCAGTTAGCAGCCCCAAAATATACCTGAAACTAGGACTCAGAGCCCATGACTGCAAAACAAGCCCATGACTTCCTGCTTGTCAATTTCTAACTCCAATCTGTTCATCCAGGATAAAGAATAGTTAAAATGTTTCTCGTAAAACACTAAAGAAACAGAAAGGGAGAGTTGGATGGTGGGAAGGCGAATGGCTCTAGTAGGTAAAAGTACTTGCTACAAAAAGCGTGAGGACCTGAATTTGATCCCAGGAACCTGGGTAGTGGGATGAGTAGTAGGATGAGATAGTGAGCTTCTATAATCTGGGTAGTGGGATGAGTAGTAGGATGAGATAGTGAGCTTCTATAATCTTTACACTCCTGTTGTAAAATGGGAGACAGACAGGGGACTCCTCAAATCTAGTGGGTAACTAACCTGGGGTACATAGTACAGCAGAAACAAGAGTACCTGCCTTAAACAAGGAAAAAGGTAAAAACCAACTCCTGAAAGTTTCTTCTAAACCCTGAATGTTATGGCATGAGCACTGACACATCACACACACAAAAGAAAAAGAGAAGTAAGGAAGTAGAGACTCCATTTTCCTAAGGTTCAATAAAAGGTCGAGTGGAGTCATGGTCAGGTAACCAGACAGCAGGCTCAACCAGTGGCAGGCCCTCTTCCCCAAAGCCCAGTCCTTAAAGTGAAAGTTGTCACTAGAAAACCAAGATGGGACTTGGCAACCTTCAGGATACATGCAGGGGTGTTGTGGGCAAGGCAGAGGAGCAATGAGAAGTTTGTGCTCTATTTACCCCACTTCCAAGAACCAGTTTTACTCTATGTTCTTCCAGAAACCATTACCATAGCAAAAATAATCATGTGAACTACTACCACCAGTTTTGTACCTGTGGGAGCTATGTTCCCATGTACTTACGTTTTCCACCCTAAATATAAACAAAGTTCACTTGTAAAATAGGATAACCACTACTTAACGCTCCTTAATATACCAGTTTCTGATACTTGCCTGGCAGTTCTTTATTTTTTTTCCATGTTGGAGCGGGTGTTTGTAATTGGTCCTAGGAAAATTTTCTAATTTGTGGTTTTATCTTATATGACTACTGCAATTCTATCTCATCCACGATCACAGAATTTGAGCCAAGAACTGCCAGAGTGTTCAGGCTTTTGGATAAATTCAAAATTAAGCCAATTCTGTTTCTGCCTGCCACTGTTCCATGAAGTCCTGCTCTAGGTCTTTGGGTGTATCCCACTCTTCCTGCCCTGGAAACTGACCCTACCTGTACCTAGCACATACCTCAAACACTCCACACAACCTCAAATAAAGCACAGCAAACTTTTCATAAATAACTCTCCTTGACATGGGAAATGTGCTAGTTTGGTAGTGCTTATCTGACACTCAGGAGTAGAGACAGGAGCATCAGAAGTTCAAAGCCACATGAGACCTTGTCTCAAAAAAAACAAAACACTCTTCTCCCTGAACCCCTGTAGGGTTAGGGAGGTACTTATTTTGAAAAGTTAATGCGTTGTTTTGAGTAGAATCACCAGTGGCCATGATACAGGGCTATTTTGTGAGCAACGCTGGTTTCCTCGAAGGTAAGTTATTGGCCTGAGTCTGTATCTCTTGATTCACCCACCAAACACAGGACCACAGACTCCAGGCCCTGTATGAGAAATTGACAAAATTTACTGCTAAGACACTACCCATCTCTGATATTTTTCTGTTTAGTAATGTTAAGTTTTTGTTCTGTTTTCTTTAACAATTTAGTTCTTAAAAGTAGTGTCAACTACTCAAGAACATAGACCCTAAGAAGTTAGGATTTGTTTAGTAATACCTGCAGAAAAACAACACACTTGACTCCCAGGGCATGACTCATGTTGAGTGTTGGTGAGAACCAATCTAGCATGCTCTCAACAGTTAGACCTGCCCTTAGGTACAGTGAGATGCTGTCTGTCTTCCTTCTTCCCGAGATGTCAATTTCCCCATATCCTTGCAGCCAGAGGCAACAATAGGCCCTCCCTCCCTACTCATGCCAAAGTTAGGAGGTGGAGATGGCAAGTTGAGAAGGGTCAACCAGATTGATTTGTGCCTTTCTCTTTAGCCAAGCTATGCAAGTCCTCAGCACACCAGCCTTTGAAGCTTCAGGTGGTTCACCTACAGTCCGTGGGCAAACAAGTCTGTTCTTGTTTCAGATTCATACTGAATGTCCTATACTGATTTCTAGTCCTTGGTGGCAAGAAAGTGGGAGTGTATGAGCTAAGCTAAACAGGACACTGAAAACAGGAACAGACTGACCAAGACAGTTAAGCGGGCTCCACAAAGGCATAGAAAGTCTGCAGATACACAGAGGGACATACAGCACCACACATCGTGGTGGACTCCCAACTGCTACCCCAGGTCACAGCTCAGAGCAACCAATGGTGTACCCTGATACCTTAGTCACTACTTATAAGGAAAAGATTGAATCGAGGGCCCTACACTATGAATGTTTCCCCTGCCAGGCAGTGGTGGCCCATGCCTGTAATCCCAGCATTCAGGAGCCAGAAGCAAGTAGGTCATGAGTTTGGGGCCATCCTGGTCTACAGATCGAGTGCAGAGAAACCCTGTTTTGAAACACAAAACACAAAAAGAGAATGTATTCTCAAATGGTTCAAAACGAACAGTGCTAATATTTAGAATATCTAGTACAGGCATCTGAGAAATACAGAATCACAACTCCATGGCTCTTTTTACATTAACAGGACAAGTTTTTCCTACTGTTTTAATTTTCTTAGCAGTCTATAAAAAAAAATTCTTAGCTTTAGACAATGAAATAGATCCCTAAATTTAACCAGAGTAGAAAGGTAACAGAAAACTGAACCCCAGAATGAGCACCTTCTTGTCTCCATGCCCCATGGGTAATGCCTGGTTTCTGATGATGTGGAGTTATTGGGGAAATGTAGCATTAGCAATGCAAAAAAGACTATATATCTGAATTAATCATGACCTCTACCCCAAAGCATACAGTCAGCACTGTCCTTTTTAAGGTCCCCTCTCAGGTTTGTTGAGTTTCGTTTTTTTGTTTTTGGTATTAGGGATCAAACCTAGGCCATGCATATGCTAAAGAAGCACCACTTAGCTACCTCCCAATCCACTCTTAATTTTCTAATCCCACTCCCTTTAAACCTCACTTAAATGTTCTATATGTCCTTGGGTGTGTATCTTGAAGAAGTGAGCTTCTGTGCTTATATGTCTTTTGCCCATTACAATGTTGATGCTAGTGTGGCTTTAATGTACGCTGTATGCTACTTCTGAGGGAACAGACTGCTGTGACTTGGCCTGAATCATCACCTTCCTTCTGAGGATGATGACAGTTGAGGCTGAGCAGGGACAAGCTGAGTTTGCTAACTTCTTCCAGGCCAAGATTTCCAGCAAATTCTGGAAAGCCCAGAATAGCCTAAGCAGTGAGCAGAAGCAAGCCCTGCAGTGTTTATTTTTGAGTTTGAAGTGTCTGTTGTTTGTTAAGTCCCCCACTTGCTACTGTATCACCTGCTCCTTGACCATAGTTAGGCCCCTGTTTCTGTCTAGTGTTCATGGGTTCATGCAGTATTCTTTCATCTCCCCTCCCCACAGTGATCCTAGGGACTTCTCAGTATGAAAATGAGCCTCAGTTACTTTTTTTTTTTTTTTTTTTAATGTGTATTGGTATTTTCCCTACATGTGAGTGTTGATCCTTTGGAACTTACAGACAGTTACCAGCTTGGAATTGAACCTGTGTCCTTGGAAGAGCAGACAGTGCTCTTAACTGCTGATCCATCTCTCCAGCCCCATCAGGTCCTTTCTTAAACCTAGTTTTGAATGACTAAATCTATATTAGCCTATGAACATTTTTTATTTAGGATAAAATGATTGCATGAGTATATAAATGTCTAACTGAAGTACCAATTTAACAAAACATTTAGTATGTGGAATGCACACTTTTCTATCCTAGTTCAAAACCCACTTACAATCTTGTGGAATGATTTCACAACCTACCAAAGGGTTGCAGTTTTTAAATTCAGAACTACAGTGACTTTGACACTACAAATTCAAATTGTGTGGAGCCTATGTAATAGGTAAATACCTCTGAAAGGCCCTGAGTCATGGCTTCTTCCTTCCTGCCCTTTCAAGGCTATAAGAACTGAACCTCTGGGCACAAAGCAGAGGCAGACAAGGCCCCAGCCTAGCAGAAGTGTGGCTCAAGCCTGAGGGTGTCCCCTTAAAAGGGGGCCCAGCAGGTAGAGGTTCTTTAGAATTAGCTTATGCAGAATCACTGAGCAGACTCTGTCTAGCCTCTGTCTATTCTGGGTCTTACCTGCCAGAACCAGGCAGCATTATACTCCACAGCCGCTACTTGATTCTCTTGACTAACGTCCTGCCTCTCTTCCCAGTTCCCTGAGACATAACAAAACATAACACATTGGCTTCTGTACATCTTTACTTCATTATAGGCCTTCCCTGCTACCCATCTCATGACTCTAAACTACAGCCCTGAACCCTAACTCTGATAAGCACCTTTAAAACTTAAAATTCTGTCTTATTTGTGTTTTACTTATCTCATATGTCACCATCTCCCTCCAGTGTTACTTCCTGATGGACACTGGGTTGGTGGTTTTTTGTTTTGTTTTGTTTTTTGCTTTTGTTTTTTTTATTCCCCAGAACAGGACCTGGAGTGCCTAGAAGAAACTCAGATGTTTGTTTCTAAGCTTCTACATAAATGTCCATTTGCCAGGTTTTGCAATATGATCTGCTTAAAGGGCTTCAGAGAAATCCGACTCAGTATTTAATCACTTCTGGGGGAGATTGACAGGTTTAATTTGTAGTCGTTTCTGATAAAGGTAAACTGAACTGTCATTGATGCCAGGAAGGCTTTGCCAGCCACTTTATCTCACAACTCTGATCCCAACTGTACAGAAAGGAACCCAGTCTCTGTGGCCCTGATTATTATCTAAGGGTCCAGTTTCCAGAGCACGGTAGATACCAATGTGCTCTTACAACCTCTTGTCCCTAGAGGGCAACATTAGGACAGAAACCCAAATCTGCTTGACTTTCAATTCTAGCCTGTGGAAATAACACTGAGTGGTTCCTTTACTGAGAAGTAGTGCAGCATGTATCCAGTGCACACATTTTATAGTTAGTTAGTGTGTGTTTATGTAATTTTTTTTTAAAAACTAACTATAATCTTTTCCTTCAGATCCTGGAGACCAGAGAGAAAACCAGGATCATTGTAAGATTTCATATTACTTGGCTGACCACACTAGGTTGAAATTTTTGAGAGATGGTACCTTTTGAAACAGTGAAAAACCCCTACATATAGAACACCACTTCCTGGAAAGGTGTGAGTTGTTTGTCAAGTACCACTTTTTAGAATGAGTGGTAAAAGAGCATTTAGGAAACTGAGTCTTGATACAAGGCCAGCCTGGGTTACAGTGAGACCATTCTTAAAAACACATGTAGTTGGGCAGTGGTGTTCATGCCGTTACTCTTAGCAGCAATCAGGAGGCAGAGGTAGGTGAATATATGAGTTTAAGGCTAGTGAGTTCCAGGACAATCAGGACTATACAGAAAAACCCATCTCAAAAAAGGAAAAAGAGGCATACTGTAATGAAATATAAACCAAGTGCCCCAAGAATTCAAGGAAAGAACACCAGCTTTTTTCCAGATCATAGGTACTAGCTATTCAGTTGATTTTCCACACTCCTCACTCCAGTTCTGGATCCCACCACTATCCCACTTCAATTTTCTCTGTATCCAACAACTTTCCCAAATACACTCAGGTTGATCAACAATACCATCTCTGTATGGGGCCTTCATGTCAGCCTGAAAGAAAGGGAAGCCCCTCTACCCATATACCTTACCTTGCCTGGCCTGACCTCATCATGCTCTGTCTTTAGAGGACCCCAAGGCCTGATGATAACCCAACCAGCCTAGGGGGAGATGGAGAAGGAAGGGCCTCATAATCACCTTCTCTCAGCCCTTTGCTGAGAGAAGTCCTGCCAGATGGCTTGATATTAAATAGCACTGGATAAAGAGGCAAGAATGAGCCAGTGAAAATGTTTTCATTCTTTTCAGTGCAGAAGTCATTGCCATTTTGAATATCACGCTGAACCAGAACTTTGACCCAATCTTGTGACAGTAGTAATCATGATCATCAGCAAATCCTAACAGCTGTGCACAGTAACACATGTATAAAGTCCCAGGAGGCAGACACAAGAGGATTGTAGGCTGTAAGCTAGTTTGTGCTATATAGTGAGACTCCCAAAAACATAAAGATTTTCAATTAAATTCTAATGGTCAGAGTCCTAGCCACTCTAGAGACAACTGATGAGTATTCACAGGAAGGATCAAGGACTGGCCAGCCATGGAGAATGACTAACTGATCCTTGGCTCTGGTATGGAAAGCACACATGGAGTCTGTCTTTGTACATACTTCTTTCTGTTGCCCTACCAGATATGCTCAGTGGCTGAAGGTGAAAGGAATAGCCACTTTCTTGCATGTGACCAGTTTAAGGATACTCTGATTAGCAGGCTGCTGTGATGATCTGAAAAAAAGGGTAGCCTCATAGTTGATCCCATTCCATTGTGCTGTTCACTGGGTCATTCTCAGCTCTCCAGGAAGCCCATTCAGGAAGCACGGTTCTGTACAGCTGCAACTGGGCAGCCTTGCCAGTTGCCCATCTGTGGCCTTTTTACTCGAGACTCCATTGGGACCTCACAGCTTATCTCATGGCCTTGTGCCTCAAGTTTTCTGCTAAACAATGGCCTGTTCTTGTCAGCAAATACCACACAGGGAAGCAGTGGGAACAGAGAGTGGGAAAGAGCTAGTCTACTTGGAGCCAGGCTGAATTGTGTCTATAGTTCCATGGTCTTGGCCAAGTAATGTGACTTTCTTCGCTTCCTTTCTCATTTATTTCTAAATGCATACCTATATAGGTCTAATGGTGCAGGCTTTTCTTCACAGAGTTACTGTAAAAATTAAACAGGAGGACCAGAGGCTGGAGAGATGGATTAAACAAACTTGTTGCTCTTCCAAGGGACTGAAGTTTCTAAGTTTGATTCCCAGCACCCACATCAGGTATCTTACCTGCATTTGTCCACCTAGAATCACAGATACATGTAATCAAAAAAGAAAAAATTTAAATCTTGAAGAAGGAAAAAAGAGAGGCACCATGAGCTGTTCTTACAAAGTGCTCTTTGGGAAAAATGTTTGCATTTTCAGTACCTGACAGCTGTCTTTTCTAGCTCCATAAATCTGGGGTACTGCCTACCCTCCTGTTTTAAAGATATGTGTGTGTGTGTGTGTGTGTGTGTGTGTGTGTGTGTGTGTGTGTGTGTGTGTGTGTGTACGTACCTGGGTTGTGTTTATGCTCACCATGGGCATGCTGAACCCCAGGGAGGCCAGAAAAAGGCATCAGACCCATCGCTGTCATGACCTCTGCCACTACAGCCATCCAGTCAACTTCTCTCCCACTCAACCTAACTTCCTGTAGTTTTTGCACCAGCAGCCTGCTAACCCAGGTCTCCTCTTTGCTCTTCTACCATGCCTGAGTGTGCAGTTTCCTTTGACTAGCCAGCCAATTCCTGCTTACCTTTCATGCTCAGCCTCAGCATCTCATCCTCCACAGATTTCTCCAACTACTGGGTTGACTGGCTATGGCTGTTCCAGTGCCTTGCCCTGCTTACATGATAGCACTGGATTCCTTAAAACATATGTTTAACCAGGCCTTGGTGATCCACTCTTTTACTCCCAGTACTGGGAAGGCAGAAGCAAGCAGATCTCTGACTTTGAGGCAGTCTGGTCTACAGAATGAATTCCAGGTTAGTCAAGACTGATACATGGAGAAACTCTGTCTCAAAGAACCAAACAAACAAGTAAAATGTAAATTGCAAGATGGTAGAAGCTGTGTCTCATTTGCCCACTGCCACAGCCTTAACATTTTACAAGTGGTAGAAACTTTAGCCCTGACTCAGACTAGCCCTCATCCTATGCCATTCACCATATATTCCAACCCAGCTAGTGTCACAAGTTCGAAGCTAAGCAATCTTTCTTCCATTTTCTTGTTAAGTGTCTTCCCACCACTGGTCTCTGTTTCTTAAGGCCATTGTGGAGTATATTGAAGTGTAGCCTATCCTTAATTACCTGGTATCAACAGGAGCAGACACACAACTTTCTGAAAGCTCACTGTATCATTGCTGTATAGAGCAGAAGACACCCTTGTACATGAGCTTGTTTATAATTACATGTGGGTAATGCTGTTGTTAGCTGTGTTGCAGACACTCCTAACAAATAAAATTGAAAAGAGTAGGATGAAGCCAGGCGGTGGTGGCATACGCCTTTAATCCCAGCACTTGGGAGGCAGAGGCAGGCGGATCTCTGAGTTCAAGGCCAGCCTGGTCTACAGAGTGAGTGCCAGGACAGGCTCCAAAGCTACACAAAGAAACCCTGTCTGGAAAGGAAAAGGAAAAAAGAAAGAAAAGAAAAGGGTAGGATGAAACCTACTTTATAGTGTCATTATTGGTGATGTACACATGAGTGCAAGTGTGTATGCAGGAGCCTGTGCCATGGAATACACATAGAAGTCAGAGGACAGTCTTCAGTTCTCTCCTTACCTTGCAAGCTTAGTCACTGAGCTATTTCATCACCTCTATTTATATTATTACTTGTTTTTTTTTTCAAAAAAAAAAAAAAACAGGGTTTCTCTGTTGCAGGTCTGGCTGTTCTAGAACTTGCTTTGTAGACCAGGCTGGCCTTAACTCACAAAGATCCACCTGCCTCTGCCTCCCAAGTATCAGGATTAAAGGAGTATGCCACCACCACCTGGCATTGTTTGTTTGTTTTAAAGATAGGATCTCATTGTATCACCCAGGCTTACCTCAAACTGGCAATTCTCCTGCCTCTCTCAAGTAGCACCAACCCAGCTTGTAATGAACCATACCTTGAGATAATTTTTGTTGGTTAATATGAAACCTTCTGTGTTGATTCAAAGTTCAACTTATGGAATGTATCTCATTGTTGAGCTGGTCTTTTCCAAATGTTTGATATTTAGTTGTTGTGTCTGGTAAGGGGACCTTACCAGACAGTGTAGGTCCAGTTGTGTGGGTGTGTGTTCCATAGAGAGTTTTAGTGTAAGGCATCAGCCAGGTGTAATGGCACACACCTGTAATTCCAACATTCAGGAGGCAGAGGTGTGCACATCACTGTAAGTTCGAAGCCAGCCTGGTCTATAGCATGAGTTCCAGGGCTCTGTTATTTTTGGTTGTTTTTTATTCTTCACTTTTACTCTTTGGACTCTGCTCTTTGAGGGACCTGCCACCCAGCTCCCAAATAAATCACACAAGGGGGCTTATTCTTACTTATAAATGTCTGGTCTTAGCTTGGCTTTTTTTTTTTTTTTTTTTTTGCCAACTTTTCTTAAATTACCCTGTCTACCTTTTGCCTCTGGGCTTTTACCTTTCTCTATTTCTGTCTTTGCTTTCCTTCTTACCCCTTATCTGGCTGTGTAGCTGTGTGGCTGGCTCCTGACATCTTTCTGTCTTTGTTGTATCTTGCTCCTTACTCTTCCCAGATGTCTTCTCCAATTCTGTCTGCCTGTCAGCCCTGCCTATCCTTTCTCCTGCTTTGCTATTGGTCAATCAGCTCTTCATTAGACCATCAGGTGTTTTAGGCAGGCAAAGAACCACAGCTTCACAGAGTTAAAAGAATGCAACACATCTTTGCATCATTTAAACAAATGTTCCACGTGAATAAACAAATATAACACCCCTTAAAATAATACTCCACCACACTCTGTAGAGAGACCCCTGTCTCAAAAAACAAATACAAAAATAAAATAAAATAAAAAAAGACATCAGCTCCTTAGAGTACACATGCCACCACTCTCTCACACTAGGCAGACATGAGTATGCATCAAAACTATGTCACATCATGCCCCTGTTCCCTGCTTGGTTTGCTGAACTAGGTAGCTACTGAACTTTTAGAGATAAGGATCGGGCTCCTGCTGGTACCTATTCCTTGCCTGGGAGAAAGGAAAGGAAGCTCACTGAATCTGCCCAGGCTTTGATTTAACTGAGTACATTCATTTTTCACAGCTTCCTGCATCTGTCACAGCATCCTTAAATCTGTGTCTTTTTAGATCTTCTGGCTCTTAACCCACATGGCTCTGGGGGTTGGCTGTGTGGAAAACTAGCATCTTCAACAGCTGGAAGACACAGGTAGACAGAAAGCCTGTGTCACTGTGGTCCCTAGAGTTAGCTAAACATCAGTGGAGTAAAGTGTCTCTTCTTTGACTTGGAGGCATCAGGGAATTGACCTGGGTTGGTAGTTTTTGTTATGGGTTTTTTTTGTTTTGTTTTGTTTTGTTTTTGTTTTTTGCCTGTGTGTGTGCCTTAGATGACAACAGAAAGCTTTAATTTCTCAGATTAGATTTGGGTGGGTTAACACTCTTTGCCCTAGAGCTGTGGCTGCAATTACCTATCTACTGGAGAGCAAGTTGTAAAATTTAGGGGGAAGAATCAATCAAAAACGAGAGAAGTTTGTCTGGTGTTCTGACTCTGAGATAGGCTTGAACCTGGAATACAGTAGCCTGGAAAGGGTGGTTAGTACCTGCTGCAACATTGTGTCTTCTATGGAATTTTTTTTTTTTTTTTTTCACCACAAACTGAAGACCGAAGAGACCCTTGTAATACGCTAGGCTGTGGGTGAGATAAGATGATGGTCCAGGGACACTTGCTGATTTTGAGGAAGCTATGTTTCTGAGAAAATTCAACTTTCTCATACTCATCCAAAACTAAATTTGTCTTTTGATGTTGTTTGAGGGTCAGAAACTTGATATGTAGTACATACTGCCTTTGAACTCTTCTAGTCTGGCTTTTAAATTTTTTTATTTATTTTGTAATATGTACATTGGTGTTTTTGCCTGTGTGAGGGCATCAGATCATCTGGAACTGAAGTTATAAAATGTGTGAGCTACCATGTGGGTTTTGGGAATTGAACAGGTCCTTTAGAAGGGCAGTCAGTGATCTTAACAGCTGAGCCATCTCTAGTGCCTTGTGTCCCCCGTGTCTCCCCCCCCCCACCTCCCTCTCTAGGCCTGGCTTTGAATTTGACAGTCATTATATCTAGGCCTCCTACAAAAAACAGATTCTAATCTGTTTTGCTTATTAAACATTCAGGTAATACGAAATGGATAAGAGGAGAGTCTGAGTGTGTGCATAGGAATCCAATGATCGATCTCTGGTGTTCCTCCATCTTGTTTTTTGAAATGGGATCAACCTATCCCTTCTTCCCTGCCAGAACTAAGATTACAAGTACTCTCTACCATGCCTGGCTTTTTAAATATGGGTTCTGGGGATTGAACTGAGATCTTATGCTTGCAAGCATTTTACGAACTGAGCTATTTCCTCAGCCACTTGTTTTTCTCTGTATTGCAAGGTGTCTTAGCATTTCAAGGACCAATGGGCCCCATAAAACCTCAGCAGCAGGCTCCTAATATGATAATGAGCAGTAGCTGGTAGCAGCTCCTTTAAGTTTGCCAGCACCTGTGTCCCTCTCTTCCTCCTGCGCTGAAATCGCCAGGATACGGTTGAGATGGAAAGCTCAGGCCTGGCTGAGTTGGGTGGATATGGTGTGCTGTGCTTCGTGTTAGTAAGTTACTGTCAGGGTGCACTGCCCTCCAAAATGACCTTCTGGCATTTCTCATTCTCCCCAGTTTGAAGAACATGGTTGTCTTCACATTACAGAAGCTTCTTGGTGTTTAGGAACAAAGCCTAGCTGAGCTTGGGAGAAGAGAATTACAGTTTAGTACGGACTGTTTAATAGTTGATGCCGGGAGCTCCGCATAACTCTGCCCAGCCTACTTTGGACTGGCCTAATTTTAATTGTGGGTTTCAGTGTCTGGCTACAGTGCCTCTTCAGAATACAATTGAGATTTATTCTCTGGGATCACTGAGGAATTGAATAACAGACCAGAGGACTTCCCTTGATCCTCATGAACCATAGGGTCCAGTGTGGACAGGCTAATTTATGGGCTTGGGCCTTACCTGGAGAATGGGGTTTCTTCTCTTAAGAAGACAGGCCACGAATTAAGGACTGACTCACCAGAAATGTTCAGTAGTACTGCCTTTCTGCTATGTATTGTTTTCAAGCTGTCATTTCTGGTGGGTGGCTCTTGTTATTGTTTAGGGGGAGGACAGGATCCAAATACCAGCTCATCTATTTTTATGGCTGTTGTTTATGCCACTTTCCTGGAATAGTCACAAGATCTTTTTTTTTTTTTTTTCTTTTTCTGGAGACAGGGTCTTTCTATGTAGCCCTGGGGCTGTCCTGGAACTTTATACATAGACCTGGCTGGCATTGAATTCATGGAGATCCACTTGCCTCTGCCTCCTGAGCGATGGAATTAAAGGCATGAACCACCATGCCTAGCCACACAAAGTCTTTTGTTGTTGTTGTTGTTGTTGTTGTTTTGGGAGACAGGGTTTCTTTGTGTAGTCCTGGCTGTCCTGGAGCTAGCTCTGTAAACTAGGTTGGCCACAAACTCACAAAAATCCATCAGTTCTGAGTTCAATTCCCAGTACCCATGTGGCAACTCACAACTGTCAATAACTGTAATTCCATGGGATAACCTCTTCTGATATGCAGATGTAGGCAAAACATCCACTTACATACATAAACACGCACACACATATGTATCAAGAAATTTTAAAAGGCTGTTCAAGGTAATCCTCAGCTCTCCAGCAAAATCAAGTGAGCCAGGGCTACATGACACCATGTCTTGGGGGCAGACATTGGAGACTTACAGGAAAAATCTTGTGTCAGTCCATTCCAACCCACCCCTTTTCAGCCATCTATGGCCATTAGTGATCATATTCCAAACTATTCCTTAATTCTATGCCAAGAGCTTGGCTAGAAGAATTGTGGAGGGTAAAATCCTAACAGACACACCCTCAAACAGCTCAGAGTGTTTTGAAGACTAGCCTGTGCCTTCTGATGCTCCTCTCTTCTGCTGCTGCTCTGTCTTCAGAAGCAGACTTGCTCATTGGGACAGCAGCTGACAAACTCAGAGCCCTAAGAAATGCATATTATAGGCATTTTGTTAACAGAAGTTGTGTGGCACCCACTCACCAGAAACTATCTTTGTATCTGTCTTTTGTCCCCAGGAGACCTGTAGAAAGTGTCAGGGACTCTGGAAAGAGCATAATGGCCTCACCTGTGAAGAGCTGGCTGAAAAGGATGACATCAAGTACCGGACATCTATGTGAGTAAATATGATGGCTGAGCTGATCCTGCAAGGAGCACAGGGTTCTATGGGAAGTACCATCTCAAGCCACCCCTGCATAGAGGAGTCTTAGGCAGGACTGTAACCCTAGAGCCTATTTCTTTATTTCTAAAAACTATAGGTATCCAAATGTCAGGTGATTCCTGTGGAATGTCTGGCTTGTATGTGCTCAATAAAAATCGGCCACCTCCTTCTCCTTAGTGTCTAGCCAGTAAGCAGGTGTAACAAGTCTTCATAGGTGAGATTGCACTGATATTGCTTCTGCCTGAGTCATAGAACACTGGTGACCTGAGACAGTGAGTAGAGTTGCCAACCTCTAAAAGGCAAAAGACCATATCAATAATATTGATAACTAGCCTGTGCTGTACTCCCTGTGTGACTGAGCAATTTCATGTGAAAATGCAATCACTTAAATGTTAGAGAAGTCTCTTTGACAAAGAATCCAGCTCTGGCAGGCTGGGCTGTGTCCCGTTAGGTCACACTGACTCCCCGCTCCCTATGTGTGGTGGTATCCTCTGGGTGGTTGTGCATATGAACGGAGGAAGGGGGTCGGTTATTAGGCAGGCAGGTTTTCCTCAAATTGGATGTAATACATGGAGACAGCGTAGCACTATATACGGCCTCTAGGTGGATGACTTTGTGTTCTTCTTAAATAGGGAGAGAAGGGGTAGGACTTCATTGCTTAGAAGATGAAGTGGAGAATGACATTGGGGGCAGTTAGAAGTCGTCACAGATAAGTCCTGTTGTCCTCATTTTGCAGTCAAGGCAAGGAAAACCCAAGTCTGGAGGAAGGGCCCCTGAGCCAAGAAGTGAGATAGTTTTAAAAGCAACCCTTACCCTGCAGCCCCCAAAGAAGTGAAAATCTTGATCCTCAATATCAAGGAGCTGCATCTTGCCAACAGCTCAGCTGTGCAGCCAGGCTCAGGGAGTCTGTAATTGTTTTAGAGTAGACACTCCCAATCTGATTCTGATAGCCCTGGACACTTGGAGTATGCGACCTTCTAGATCAACAGACCTATCAGAGTAGACCCTCCAATACAATGTCTGTCAGTTCCAGAATCCAAATTTGTCTCCCAAATGTGCCTCACTGTAAGTGAAAGACAGTGGAGATACACAATACACGCTTGCTTTTGGGAAGGCTGTCCTGATGCAAACCTGGCCTCCCAACCACCAGAACTTTGTAGAGATGACACCCACACTGTTCCATATCAGTACATCTAGATCACCTGCTACTTGTATTCATCAGGTCAGACCTGTCTGTGTTTCACTTGAGTCACAGACTAATATATTGTCTTAGTGTGTGACAGATAAGATCTTGTCCGCTGCTATTCTCTACCATTGAACAAAAGAATAAAAGCATTTTCCATATCAGTAGCTGTGTGCCAGTTGCCCAGAGCTGTTTATTGCTACAGTAAGAATAGCATCTGGAACAACAGCTGCAGTTATCCTGTACCTGATGAGGCATCTGCAGTGTCCCTGGCATACTGCTTGCCTATGCCCATTCTTCTGGCAGGCCACAAAGAGAAGTAAATCACCTGTGAGGAGAATCAAGTCAGTGGTGACTACAGTCTCTTAAGGTGCCTGTGGGAGTTGGGGAGCTTTAATTTGCCCCCCCTTTCCATGTAACCCTTTTTTGACCTGGGGGATCCTGCTTGTTGTCAAATAGCAAAAATAAGAAAACTCAAGGTATACTCAGGGAAATGCTATGAGATACTGCTCTGTCTGTGTGCCCTGGAAAGATATTTATTATGAGCTTGGTATGGTGGCACAAGCCTATAATCCCTTAGCATTTAGGAGGCTAAGGCCAGAAGAGTACTATGATTTTGAGACAACCCTAGCTTACAGAGTAAGACCATGTTTCAAAAATAAAGACACAACACACACATGCAAGGCAAAACTGTGTGTAGGGCTGAATATAGAACATTCACCTAATTTAAAGTGTTTCTCCTAAAGGTTCATGTGCTGGAAGATTTGCCCCTAATTTTGTGTCTTGAGGTAGCAGGACTTTTAATGAGTGGGGGTCTCTTAGGTGGGGGATGAGGGCACACCTTTAATCCTAGCACTTGGGAGACAGAGACAAGAACTGTGAGTTCAAAGCTAGTCTGGTTTACAGAGCTAGTTCCAGGATAGCCAAGGCTACACAGAGAAACCCTGTCTTGACACCCTGCCCCCAAAACAAAAAAGTGGTATCTACCAAAAGGAAATTAGGGGCACTACCCTTGAACAAGATTAATATAGCTCTCACAGAACCAAGGTAGTCCCATCAGAATAGGCTATTTTAAAAGGATAAGTTGCCAGGTGGTGGAGGCACATACCTTTAATCCCAGCACTCAGGAGGCAAGTGGATTGCTGAGTTCCAGGACAGCCACCCCCCCAAAAAAAAAAAAAAATAGTAAACTTAGACTGGAATGTGACTTAGTGGTAGAGTACTTGCTGTCATATTCAGAGAAAAGCAGGAAGACTACCTAGAGGTCAGAACCAGCCTTGGCTGTATACAATGAGAAGACATTTTCACAAAACTAAAGACAATGTACACAAAAAGAGCATGCATGTGATCCCAGCCGTAGGAAGATAGACCCTCTCAACCAAAGAGGAGGGATAACCATGTGATACTTTCTGCATTTTTCCCTGCTGAGACATCATCAAGATCCTCATCACAGCCAAGTAGATGTCATTGTTGTGTTCTTGAACTTTCAGAACTATGAACTAAATAAACCTTTTATTAATTTTCTAGACTCAGGTAGTTTGTTATAGCAATGGGAAGTAGTAAAATAATCTTAACTTTGTAATGATGAAAGCTATGATGTACAAATGGGTGATTGTACGTACCTGATACCCAAGAAATGCAGAAGAGGTCTTTGGATCTCTTAAAGCTAGAGTTTTGGATGCTTATGAACCAAAGTGTAGGTGGTGGGAATCAGACCCAGTGTCATCTGCAATGACAAGTGCTCCTAACCATGAGCCATCTCTCCAGCCCCATCTGCTTTTTTAAAAATTCACTTGTATCTTATGAAAATACTTAAGTATCCAACTGGCGCAACTCAGTGATTAAAGTGCTTACTTAGATGTGCTTACTGTGGACACAGTAGAAATACTGGTGAATTAACACCCAGTAACCATACTTGCTTTGTCTGTCTGTTGTGCTTGTTTAAAGCCCTGTATATTTTCTTTTTATGTTTGTTTGTTTTTCAAGACAGGGTTTCTCTGTATTGCTTTGGAGCCTGTCCTGGATCTAGCTCTGTAGACCAGGCTGGCCTGGAACTCTCAGAGATCCACCTGCCTCTGCCTCCAGAGCACTGGAGTTAAGAGCTTGTGCCACCAATGCCAGGCAAAGCCCTGTGTATTTTCAAGCAAGTTTGTCCTTGGAATTGAGTGTTTCAGTCCTAAGTACTTAGCTCTTAGTTAGCATTTGCCACAGTCGTCATTTACAAAGTTTGGCAGTAAGTCTGTAATGAATGTCTGTTGCCAGATTCATGAGCCGCTGCCCCCCCCCCCCCCCCCCGTCTCAAAAGAACTGCAATACATCAGATCCATAGGTCTACTTTTCCCATGAGTTCACCAGCTAGTCCCATACCCAAAATCTTTCCATCTCTGTCTTCAAGTGCTTGCACAGGTTACCATGTTAGTGACTTCTGACAACAGCAGTTGGCCTACAGATTACAATCTCACATTAACTGCTTTCTCATGGTCCTATCATCAGATTTGTTTCTCCCTTGTATGTCCTCTAGCGTAGAATCAGGTGTGAAAGTTCCGCTGTCAGATGGCTCTAGTGAGCTGAGTAGCTGAGCTACTTAAGTGTCCATCTGGCCTAGCATCAGTTGCTCCTAAACAAGTGTTAGGCCCAGATGACTTGGAGTTGATGGCTACATGGCAAATATCTTTAACAAAAAATAGGCTAAGGTTAAAAAGAGCCAGGCATGGTGGCCTACAGCCACAATTCTAGCATTCAGGAGGTGAAAGCA
Organism: Cricetiscus sungorus; assembly: GCA_030556225.1. Classification (NCBI taxonomy): domain Eukaryota; kingdom Metazoa; phylum Chordata; class Mammalia; order Rodentia; family Cricetidae; genus Cricetiscus; species Cricetiscus sungorus. The sequence goes on from JANBXA010000044.1 coordinate 7,397,941, forward strand.
ACAGGATTAGAAGTTGTTGAATGGTGATAATTACTGTATTGATCCCAGCACTCAGGAGGCAGAAGCTTGGAGGATATCAATGAGTTCCAATGCAGCTTGGTCTACAAAGTAAGATCCAACTAGGAATACACAGAAAAACAATCTGAAAAAGAATAAATAAGTTATCATGTAAAGTTTACCTGGGGAGATGGAAGTAAGCATTTACTCATCTTAGAAAGGACCAACTTGGGGAACAAATAAATTTATTGGGCTTGCTTATAAAGAGCATTGGTAATCCCAAAACAGCCATCCCAGCAAAAGTTCCACCTGAGAAGCTAACTTCCTGCATGATGAGCTTCTCTCCTCTGTATATTTTCTCTCTCTTTTTTTTTCTTATTTTACATACTGATGCCAGTTCCCTCTCCCTCCCATTCTCCTATGCCCCCCACCGACCCCTTCATCCCATCCCCCATCACTCTCCAGGGAGGGTGAGGCCATCTTGAGGGATCACCAAAGTCTGTCAAGTCATTTGGGGTAGGGACTAGGCCCTCCCCTGTGTCCTGTTTTGATTTTTTGAGATAGGGTCTCACTATATAACCTTGACTAGCCTTTAAACGCACAGAGATCCTTCAACTTTTTTCTCCCCAGGATGTGGTCCTATATATTCTTATACCTCTCAAGCCTTTGAGACTACTTGCAATGTGGGCACAGTTACATAGAAATTAGAAGAAGGTGAAGGAGTAGCTGAAATCTCAGGTTAGCATCCTCTGAGGTTATTCATGTACATGTACTCGGAAATGGTAGAGGCTGCTGTGCTCTCAGAGGTCAGCTTTCTTTTGGGGGTGGGAGTAAGACAAGTGTCTATCTATGCGGCCCTGGCTTTCCTGGAACTTTGTGTACTTCAGCCTGCCTCTGCCTCCTGACTGCTGCTGGATTTAAAGGTGTGCACCATGCCTGGCAGAGGACCGTAGTCTACAGTAGAACTTCAAGTAATCCATATTCTATAGTGAGTTGAAGACCAGAATGGACTAAGTAAGAAAGACTCTTCTCTCAGAAAAAAAAGGGAAAGAAGTGCTGGGCGGTGGTGGCGCACACCTTTAATCCCAGCACTCAGGAGGCAGAGGCAGACAGCTCTGTGAGTTCAAGTCCAGCCTTATTCTACAGAATTGAGTTCCCGGACAACGAAAGCTACACAGAGAAACCAAAAAAGGTGGGGAGGGAGGCAGAAAACTCCTGCAGTAGTCCAAGCTACAGTTACAGAGCCTCAAGGGATCATGACACTGAAGGGGGAGATAGGTTTGTGTTTGGTAGTGGTGTGTTTTGTTTTTTGAGATAGGATCTGTGTATAGTTATGACTGTCCTAGAACTCACTATATAAAACAGGTTGACCTGGAACTCAGAAGATTAGCCTCCTGAGTGCTGGGATTAAGATTAAAGTCATGTGCTATCTTGCCTAGCAGATTTAGGGAATTTTTAAAGAGACAAATTAGCAGGACTAATAGATGAGGGTGTGAAAGTAGATTGATTCAGTAATGATTCTCAGGATTCCAGCCTGAGTGACTAAACTAACCAAATCAGGACAGGCAGTAATGGAGTAAAATGAAGGTTTCACGTGTTAACATAGCAATCAGCCTCATGACTCATCAGTTTATTTCATGTCAAAAAAATTAATACACTGAAAGGAAAATGATGCTGCTAAAAAATGATTGTGTGTGGAGCTGAAAACAGCACACACTTCACACTAAAGCAACAATTAACAGGAGCTACCAAAGGCAAACCTTGGACTGAACAGCCTCCCCAAGGATTTTGTTGGGAGGATTTAAAGACAGACTAGTTGCTGCAACCTGAGACCTAGGAGGCTGTATGAATGACCAGGGGATCAGGGTAACACACTTCAGACAAATCCAAGAAGACCTTGGACTTCCACTGTGGCCATGCAAATAATAGATAAAAGGCGGGTGGGAGTTGAAAGTAGTCTTGGCTAGGTAGAAGTGTAGAATCAGACCCAGCCAGCAGGGATCGGGATACCATTTGTTTTTTTGTTTGTTTGTTTTCTTTTTTTCTGTGTGTTTAGCTCCAGAGCTTAAAATTATCTCTCAGTTCTAGCATTGATCACAAATCATAACCCCACACAATAGAAAATACAATGTTTACTGAAAGGGCTTTTGAAAACCTTATAACTGCCAAGCCTGCAAGAAGCAGTCTGAGAATTTCCGAAATTTGCAAGGCATTCAAAAAAAAAAACTAGGGAAGTGTTGTCTATTCACCAAGGGAAAAACCGTGGACAGAGTTATACAAATCCTTAAAGTCTTTTGTCTTAGAGAGTAAAAGAAGTCATGGAAAGAAACCGGTTCAAGGTGAATAAGCAAGTGAAAAATAACGAAAGATTATGGAAAGACACCGTTGAAAATTACAAGAGCTGCAGTGAAAAACTATGAAAATGTAATAACAAATTTGAGCAAAAGAATGAATCCAAGAGAGCTAGTGTTACAGCTCAGTTGGTAAAGGGTCTACCTTGTATACACAAAGTCCTGAGTTGAATTCCCAGCACTTAATAAAACCTGCTACAATGGTACGTACATACCTGTAATCCCAGCACTTGGGCTGTCAAAGCTGGAGGATCAGGTGTTTAGGGTCATCTTCAACTAAATAGCATATTTGAGGCCTGCTTAGACTTTGTCTCAAAAGAAAAGAGTGACTCAGGATGGCTCCAAAGCACTGGGACTAAAGGTGTGCACCACCACTTAGAAGCTAAGACTTTTTGGTTTTTTTGAGACAGAGTTTCTCTGTGGCTTTGGAGGATGTCCTGGAACTAGCTCTTGTAGACCAGACTGGTCCCAAACTTATAGAGATCTATCTGACCCTGTACACACATAGCTTATAGAGATCAGAGGACTACTTTCAGGAGACCCCCTCTATCATGCGGGTCCCCGGACTGATGGCAATCGTCCCACCCACTAAGCCATCTCACCAGACCTTAACCTTATGTTTTGAGACAGGGTTTCTCATTGAACCTAAAATTTACCAATTCAGCAAAACTAGTTAGTTAGCAAACCCCAGGGATCTTCCTGGCTCCACCTCTCCAGTACTGGGCTGAGACACATGCACTGTCACACGTGGCTTTTACATGAGTGCTGAGAATCTCAATTCAAGTCATGCTTATATATGGCAAGTACTTTATCAATTGTATTATCTATCTAATCCTATTAATTTTTTAAAGAAATTGTCCTAAGCTAATTGTGGTACTTATGCATTTATAAACCCCACACTTAAGAGAAAGAGGCAGGTGGGTCTCTATAAGTTTGAAGCTAGCCTTGTCTACATAGTAAGTTATGGACCAGCCAAGACTGCATAGTAAGATCTTGGCAGGGGGAGGGGAGATGTAGAGAGAAGAGAGAGAAGAAAACTCCCAAGGATTATTTTCCATTACCCTTGGGTAGTAAAGCACAATAGTAACAGAATCATGGGATGTCGCCTGGCTATACAGAGGATGTCCCTGAGTCTTCCTGTTGAACATTAGGTCAGCAGACATAGCCAGCTTCAACTTAGGCTTCTCTTCCTGTCCTGCTTCTGGAAGCACATCCTGTGGGACTCTTTCCTGCCTAGTTCACAGACTTCTTACTGAATCACTCTAAAAGCAGCAGCAATGGCTTCTCAGTTCCCCCTAGCAGCACATTGTCATAGTAGCAGTCCTTTTGTGGTTTGTGACCATTTTGCCCTTTTGGAATTTGATTTGTTGTTGTTGTTTTGGTTTTTCAAGATAAGGTTTTCTGTGTAGTCCTGGCTGTCCTGGAATTCACTCTATAGACAAGGCTGGCCTAGAACTCAAGATCTACCTGCCTCTGCCTCCCAGGTGCCAGAATTGAAGGCATTCACCACCACATGGCCTGGCAGAACCTTGAGTCTTAATGAGCATCATTGAGAAGTATCTTCACAGTTCCCAAGTAAATAAATTCATCAACTCATGTACTATTCTCAGTCAACAGGAGTAATAAAGTCACTTTTAAATCTGGGCATATTCTTAATCCCAGCACAGGAGGCAGAGATAAGCAGCTCTCTGTAGACTTGAGGCCCGCATGGCCTACATAGTGAGCTCCCAACCAGCCACAGTTTAGTGCGACCCTGGTTCTAAAAGATTAAATTAAGCTTGGCCTTCCTATTCAGCAAAATTTAGAAATCACTAGTTCTTTTGTAACGTGAACTGGCTGTAAATTCTTTCCAAGCTATAAAAGTTCTGCTTCTTCCATTTCAGGCCACTGAAAGATTGGACCTAAATAAGTATCAGCCAGTTTTCTTGTGCATTTTACTATTTTTAGATACATGGTCTGGTGTCTTAAGGAGGGAACTGCAGCAGTGTTTAAATAGCTGTATAGTGCAGTAGAAGCACTTCCTGCCTAGACTCACCTCTAGATTGCAGCACATCCTACTGAACTCCCTCACTGGTTCATCTTGTAGCTGGCTACCCTTTGTCTCAGTAGCAAAATTCCAACACAACAAGGAGTCCCTGGCAAAGGTAATGTGCCTTCCTTATCAGTTCAAATGGATCTAGAAACAATCTAACTTGGGGGAACTGTGGGAGAGGGAACTTTTGACATGAGGATTATGATATTTCAACAGGGAAATAGTATACTGACAGTAGGATTGCTCATTCTCAGGCCAAGTCTTCAGAGGCCCAGGTTGTGTAAGGTTTAGGCTCCAAGTTCTTAGGTACTAGCTTTTCATAAATAAAATCTTCTCCACGTTGTTAGCTTGTAAGATTCCTAAAATGAAGAAGTCGTTTTCTAAATGATAAATGCCAGGCATTGGGGCAGACAGCTTTAAATCTTTGAATTCCCAAAAAAAAAAAAAAAAAAAAAATTAAAAGTGAGAAAACTGAGTCTCCTGGCAGATTTACCCAAGGTAATAGAGGTGAAAAACTTTGAGCCTAGCTCTCTCTCAGCCTCCAAAACATAGGCCCATTCCACTGTTTATATGTCACCAAAAGCCTCAGTCATTACACTTGGAAAAAAGAAATATTAATGACCATATTTTCATTCACTTTTCATGCTAATTCCAATTGTTTTGTTTGTTTTCTCAGTGAAGAGAAAATGACTGCTGCTCGAATTAGAAAATGCCACAAGTGTGGGACCGGCCTCATTAAATCCGAAGGCTGCAACCGAATGTCTTGTCGCTGTGGTGCCCAGATGTGCTACCTCTGCCGAGTTTCTATCAATGGCTATGACCATTTCTGCCAGCATCCTCGCTCTCCAGGAGCCCCTTGCCAGGAATGTTCCAGGTGTTCCCTCTGGACCGACCCCACTGTGAGTAGATGCTTGGCAGCCCAATTCCATATATGGGAAAACAGGCACACATTTTGTATATACATGACAAGTTCTGACTCATGGAAACATAGAAATTACATAGACCAATAACCACAAGAAAAACTTAAAATATAATCAAAAAACACTCATCACAAAATGGATGTTGTGGGCATCTCTATCTCAGGAGGCTAAGGTAGAATCACTGAGATCAACTGAGAAACAGAGGGTAGCACCATCTCAAAACAAGTCTTGTGGGCAAATTCTCTGCCATCTGAGGTGTTATGCAGAGCGATGGAAAGTTACCGACGAAAGAGTCCTGCAGAGTTCTCAGGAGCCTCACAGAGAAACAAGACCCCACACTTGTAATTCCAGCATTCAGAAGATGAGACAGGAGGATTACAAGGTTAAGGCTCTATAAGGGTTTTGGGACCCTGTCCCAAAAAGTTTAAAAAGAAAAGCAAAACCAAATATATGTGTTGTAGTTCTAGAATACAGTATTTTGTAGAGATGCGAGTGTAGCTTAATAGCAGCAGCAGCAGCATTTTTCCCCCCAGGCAGGATTTCTCTATGTAGCCCTGGCTGTTCTAGAATTCAGTCTTTGGACCAGGCTGGCCTCGAACTTGGTGAGCCTCCTGCCTCTGCTTCCTGAGTGCTGGGATTAAAGGTGTAATCCCCACCCCAAGCTTCATTCTTAATTTTAACTTTAAGAAGTAATGTTATGCTGGGCAATGATGACACATACCTTTAATACATAAATAATTTTTTTAGAAAAGCATCAGCTTAGGTATAGCATTGAGCCTAAAATAGTGAGAGTGGCCAATGAAATGGCTTAGTAGAACAGTTGCCCAGCACATATGGAAAGACCTAGGTTCAGCATCCAAAAATAAAAAGGAAAGTGTCTAGAGATACATTTCACCCTCTCTGCGTCCAGAAGTGGACAGCCCTGGACTAGAGTAGCAGTCCACTAGGGATCAGTTTCTTCTAGCATTCTGCTTTACCATCTAGAAACTCATGTCTTTAGAATCCCATATAACTGACTGGTGGCTAAAAGGGACAGGGAGCCTATATAACGCAAGAATGTCATGCTTCCAGATAGACACTGTCTCATGTCACCTCTGCTTTGGTTCTATTAGAAGAATCTTAATCCTGTGGTCTTAGTAGTGTCAGAGATAGGATCTTTGCATGTAGCTTAAGTGAGGATGGACCCAGCTAATATCCTCTTGATTTGGAGAGACAAATGTTTTTTGCTGTGAGTCAACTCAGTTTATTCCTGCTGGAAGAGATGGATAAGCGTGAAGAGTTACAGGAAGCAGAGAAGCTCATGCAAAGCTACCAGCTCTCCTGCCTAACCAGAGCCTGTCCGGGTTATGGTACTGACATCCCTAATATCTAGTACATGGAGGTGGCACGTTGCCTGTCCAAGTTTGCTTCTGTTCGTAAGAACCAGTTGTTGAGGGATTGGGAAGGTGGCACCAAGCACATTGAGGTAACATAACCACATGTGAGATGACAGTGTACAAAAGGGATTTGTTGTTGAGATGGGTTCTCACTGTGCTGCCTGTGTGGCCTACATCGACCTTACCTTGCAGTCCTCCTGCCCACACTTTCCAAGTAACCAGGATTATGGCCAGAGCAGAAATTTGAATATGTATCAACTAATATGTTAATGACCAGTTCAGAAAGGTCTACAAAATTGCTCCATAGTAATTTAAAGATTGTATATTTAGAACCACATTTTTTAAACAGCTCAGACCAAGTTATATGTCATATTTTAGATATGCTGAGGTTAGAATAATACAAAAAAATGCCATATGTATGTCAGTTTTCTCCAAATATGGAAAAGAAATGTGAAAGATTGACTTGTAGAAAAAGTTACATGGCTATAGCTGGAGCCATAGACCAATTACCATAGGGCCAGCTGGCAATTCAGCCTGAGTTCTGGGGAGCCAGCATGGCATAGAAAGGTGTGGCCTATTTTAGGGGCTGCTGCTCAGTTTGGCACTTGTTGCTGGTCAAAAGTAACCATACCAGCCTCAGAGCCACCACAGTGGGAAAGCAGTGACGCTCTGGGGGCCAGGCATGCCTATGTCAGTAACCTGCTTTGTTGGGGGCAGGTTCCAATGGCTCATTATGCTAGTTGTAAGTTGAAGAACTGGCCTCAGAAGTGGTCATGTAGCACACAAGCCAATGAAACTCCAGTAAGCCTATCCTCCAATGGGTCTGTGGGACAAAGCAGAGGTTTTATGGGTAGAAAGTATAATCTTCCCAAATTGCTGGTTATGGGGAGGCAGCCTACAAGGGAAGGGGGACACCTCAGGTACTTAGGAGGCCGTTTGAGATAGGCCTGGTCATTCCACTGACTCCTGCCACTGCCTCTCTAACTTGCATCTATAGAGGTTCGGGACAAAATGGAGTCTCTTTCCTAAGCTGGAGCTGTTTCTAGAGCTCTACTTCATCTCTAGAAACAGTACAGTGGGCATCACCACACAAAGCTGGAGTTTAGCAGCCAGGCCTGGGCTTGGAGCCACTGCCTTGTTTACTGCTCCATGCTTCCTCTTACCCTACATGGAATTCTGTTTTGCATCTCATCTGTCTGTCATAGCAGGTACCTGTCCCTGTTTTGTTGAATTACCATCTCTGAAGAAGGTTCTGTGGTCCATCCAAGTTTGAAAAGAAGGTCAGGCAAATAGCAGTTCCCCTATAGATGTTGTTCCACTTGTCCCTTTCCCATCAAACCAGGGATCAGCCTGGTTTCCTTGATTCTCACCAGGAGACGGATTAAATTCCAACCCAGCATCTGCTGAGTCCTCTGAGAACACAAAGCCATTCATAATTGCCAGAGACAAAGCTTGCACTGTCCTGCTCCTAGCCTCTGCTTCATTAACCAGCAGGCCAGGAAGAAGCTTTCATTGTCAGCAGGGAATTGTTCCTGCACAGCTTGGGGTGAAGAGAAGTTTGAGCTCTTAATGACTAGAGGTAGCTTAAGGATCCTGAATGGACTCTGTGCTAAGGCTCAGATGGTGAATAGTAGTTCTCTTTGTTTGCTACCACAAATACCTTGCCACAAGTATGCCAGAAACAAGTCGTGAAGCAAGCTGCCTTTAGGAAGAAGGGAAACCAGGAGTGATGTGGGACAAGGGACATAGCTCAGCAGTAGAATACTTGCATAGCATGTATAAGACTCTAGGTTCAAACCCCAGTGCTGCCCAAAAGAGGGAAGGGGCAGGTGTTGCTCTGCAGTGGAGAGTTGTTCAAGGAAAGGACTGAATCCCAGAGTTCAATTCTGCTTGTTCATACATGACTGGGAATGGGGTAGCCACGGCCAGGAAGCTGTATCTGACTAGAGCTATGTTCACAAGAGCATCACTTGGCAGGCTGAGCTCTGGAATGGTGAGATTGATGGCTGGCCGCAAGCTCACAGAGATCCAGCTGTCTTTGTATCCTGAGTGCTGGGATTAGAGGCATACACCACTATGCCCAATTTATTAACCTGTTTTTTGTTTTTGTTTTTGTTGTGTTTTTTTTTTTTTTTTCAATATCCTTGCTCTCTCATACTGTAAATTGTCCCTAGACTTACAGTCTCTCTCTCCCACTTCCTCCCCTTTGGCCTACAATCAGATAGTCTGACTACAAGCATGTACTATAGACTACCCATGAGTCACATGATATAACCCGCCTCTGCCTCCTCTAAAATGTAAGAGAACCTCCCTTTAATACATGGACCTAATCTCTCAGAGCCCTCACCATGTTGCTGTATGTCTTCATCTATAGCATTAAAATAACTAAAACAATCTCTTACCCAAAAAGGAGTCGGCATCCAAGTCCCCAGTTTCAAAACCTTCTAGTTAACTGTACATACATGGTGGCACACTCCTTTAATGCAGGCACTTGGGCTATAGAAGCAGATCAGTTCTCCTCTGTGAGTTCAGGTCAGCCTGGTCTACATAGCAAGTTCCAGGACAGCTGGGGCTACATAATAGAGGCTGTCTCGAAATAAACCAAAAAAACTTCTAGTCACCAGTTCCAACAGCTGGCCTTGGCTTTTATTTCTAGTCACTGCCTTCAATTCCATTGTGTCTATAAGAAAATACAAAGAGGAAGGTGAGGAAAGTGGGTGTCATAACCTCCCTCAGTACACAGCACTATGCTTTTCCAATATTAGGTGGGATTTTGACAGCATGGCAGGGAGGAGCATTGGTTTCCCACTTTTACAGACTAAGAAAACTGTCCAGGATTCTGGATTTAGTAAAGGCAGAATGAAAGCCCACATTTTCTGCCCATCAGGCTTCTTCCACAAAAACAGGAGATGGCCCAAAGGTGCCCCTGGGGTCACTCCTGTGAACCAGACAGGCCTTGTAGAAGGGTGGGGACTCACTGGCCTTCCCAACTGAGCAAACTGCAGATGGTAGGAGAAGCCCTACAGCTCCACCTCCTTGACTGAGTCACTAAAGAAATCTTGTCAGGGTGGACAGCAGTCCAGTGAGTCCTGTGCACATGCAAGTCATCTTCAGCAGTGCCCAGCAGGCCTTGCCTGAACACTGAACCCTACCTGGAGTCAAAATGACACATTCTACCTGTCTCGGTCTTTGTGGAGGAGGTACCCCAGTCAGAGGCATTTGGATGCCTGGCGTCTATGACTATAAGATGGCTGCTGAAGCTAAAAGCTAGTCTGGAGCTCTTGTGTGTAATCTTTGCTCCTCCCCAGCACATTGTCCATTTCCTTCTGCACAGCATGTGCCTCCTTGAGCTGGGCTTTCCCCCTCCACCTCCACCACCCCAATTTCCTGTTATAGGGAGACAGCTGGGGGTGGGGGTTAGGGCTGCTGTTCAGGCAGCACCGCAACTGAGCTGGGAATAATTTGAAACTAAATCTCTAGCCCTTTGGAAGCCTTTCACAAAATCCTTGCAAGTTTATTAACAACAGCTGTGACCACACATGACCAGAATCCTGGCCCCAGAATCATGGGGGGGAAGGGGCTGGGATCAGGCAGCAGCAGGCTTGCCTGTCAATTTTCTAGGGAAAAAGAAAACTAAAGTCACCCATGGTCACATGATCCAGGCCAGCAGGGAAGCAAGTAATGAGAAATCAGATTGGGGTTTGGGCTCATCAGGTTTTGGAAAGCCTTAGCAGGAAAAGTCTGTGCCAAGTGCTCAAGCATCCATCTTGGGATCCACAAGCTATGGCTGGTGGTGGCTGTTAGTAGCTGACCTGTAAAGACAACCTCTGTCTCCACTCCACTACTTACGGTTTCTCTTCTGTGGTTTCTTTGTCCAAACCCTGCTGTGTGGACAGCTGTGGCACTTGAGGTAGAGGGACAAGCAAAGGTCTTTGCACTCTTAATGAAAACTTCTCTAGTGATTTCTACTCTACCTCACTTCCTGTGAGTTTCTAGAACAGCTGGGCCCCTGCTTTCTCCCTCAAACTGTACCCAGCTCTCCTCCCCACCCACCCGCCTTGTTTTGCCAGGGCCTTTTGTGTCTTGCTGAGCTCAAAGATGTCAAGGATCCTCCTTGTCTTTATTGAAAGCACTCACTCTTCCAGGGAACTTTTGGGTATGCTGTTCCCATTTACACCTTCATCTTTTGTCCTTGACCCTGCAAGTTGTGGTGACCTAGTTCACTGTAGGGTGCTTCACATATTTCCTTCTCCATTCTCACCGAATTCAGGTAATCTAAGGGCTTTAGGTGTCAAAGAGGCACTTGATGCACTGCCATGACAGCCTGATATGTCCTCACTCCTTCCCTTTAAGAGAGCTTCAGTCAGCACTGACCAGTGTCCACCTGCTTCCTATCAGCTGGCCCTACTCTTCAGAAAGGAACTCTGTAGATGTGCAAAGTAAATACCTGCCCTACACCCTAAGATTAGGATGAGTCCAAATAAGACAGAGAGAAACTCATTCAGGCCTGTAGTATCCTCCTACAGCCAGGGTCTAGGGAGGGCCAGAAGACAACACTGCAGGACTTTTCCCCACGGTTGCCTCTGGCCAAGGTAGGCAGGTAGGAGTAGATCTCGGGATAGCCTGAGGTCCTATAGAACACTGGTATCTGTTAAGACTAGACCTCCTGCCCTATCTCCACTGCACACTCATGTGGGCCGACTCTCAGCATGTCTCTGGATCTTTGGCTTCAGTGCCTTCTGACTGTACCCTGCCAGTCCTTGTGTGTAAACATGAGCCATGGTGTAGGGTGGCAGCTGCAGAGGATCCTTCCAGTGTGAAATCTCATGAATTAAAGTCAAGTCAGAAACATTGGAAATATACCAAAATGTTACTAGGAGTTGCTTCTGGCAAGAAATTACCAGTAGATGGTTGGTTGTTTTTGCTTGTTTGAAAGTTTTTGATTGTTAATTTGTTGGGTCTTATTTGTGAGCACTGAGATTCAAACTCAGCTCCCCTGCAAGAGAAGTTTGTGCATTGAATCATTGAACCATCATCTCTAGCCTATGTGCACTAATACCTTGGCCCTACATAGCCAATAACCAACCATGAATTGAAAATATTTGGGAGCAGAAGAAATAACATTTGCTCAGAGAACAAGACAGGAACTGAATGACATAGGCCTCTGACTTGGAAACCATGGTTTGTGTGGCTAAGTGCTGTAAGCTGTAGAGGGGACGGCCTACATGGAACCTCAGTGTGCCTTACTTTCCTCTGAAGTAATCAGGAATTCTTAAATTTCCCATAGACTTGTCTGTGGCAGCTCTGATGGAGGTAATTCCTTAGTTGAAGATCCCTCTACCTGGGTGGGGAGTGAGGTTAGGACTAGACCCCAGACCTGGTTCTGGAGCCCCCAGAGCTATAGGTGTTCTAGTCACATCCGCCACTTAACCCTGTGGCTGTGGCCAGACAGGCTTCAGCTTCCTGCAAGTGACTCAGCCAACTAGCCTATCATCCTCTTTCCTCCTATTGTTTCCATTTCCAGCAGCCCCACAGCAAGCCAGTGTCCCTCACTCAGGTAACCTAGAGTGTCTCTATAGAACCTCCATTGCCTCATCTGTCTTCAGACCAAAAGGTCATATCAACCCTAAACCCCAGCCTTCCCTAGTTTTTTAACGTTACTTACTTTTCTTCGGTTTTGATAAAGTAATTATTAGATAAAAACTGTGTCAGTCCAGCCTCCGCTTGAGGAACTGTAACCTGAAGGGAAACTGCTGGGAGGGGACCTCCACTCAGTGACAAAGGAAGTGACCAGAGAACACATCCTGGCTGCATGTGGTGTGTCTGTCTCTCCCTCTCCCTTAACGTTGCTAAATACAGCAACTTTAAAACCAACCGATGCAGTATTATTTGCTCAGAGTTGGTTGGGGTTTGTTTGTTTGTTTTGCATAGTTTTATGTTTCATTTTAAGATGGGACTAAATGAGCTAAATCACCCAGACTGTCCAGAAACTCACAGACCATCCCCTATCATCTAAGGGTGGGCATCACAAGTCTGTGCCCCATGCCCAGCTCATAGTTGAGGTCTGAACTGACTGACCAGAAGTTTACTCACGATTCTTCATAGATCATAGCTGAGCCCCATCGTCTCAGTAACAGAAACTGACATAGGCAACAAGGACATCTCCAGACTCAGACAAATGGTCTTGAGGATACTTGGCACATCAGAGAATGATCAAAACAAAGGAAGGAATGGGAGGAAAAGCTGGGGTGGCTGCTTCCTGTGCTCAGGAAAGGATTCTGAGTGACAAGCATATAGCCTTCTGTCTAAAAAGAAAAGCTCCCATGTCTCTTGTGTTCCAGCCATCCTTGGTGGCAAATACAAGGTTCTGTCTAGACATTCCCACCTCAGAGCATAAGCAATTAACCAAAACCATGGCTTCCAAGTCAGAGGTACTATGTTCAGGCTAGGCCCTGATCTCAGCAGATGCTGTTTTTCTCCCAAATAGTTTCCACCCATAGTTGGTTAAATTCATGGATCTGGAGGGCCATGTAGTAGTATTCTTGCTCATTAAAACTGAGACAGAGGCATCCAGTGTTCACTGCTCTTGAAATTTAATAGCAAAAAAGTGTGTGGCGAAGAGCCAGATACAACCTATGCTCAGGACTCAGTGAGTTGTGATGATCCTGTAGGGGACCACACTGCTTCTATCCTCACCTTTCCCATACCTTTCATGATAGTGCACAGTGCATAGTATTGGTTCACAAACTAAAGGCAGGCAGGCAATGGCAACCTGCCCTTAAGCTCTGTAAACCTTCAAGACAAATGGACTTTCAGCATTCCTTTACTGAATTTTCCTCAAGTGACACTGAGTTAAAAAAGGCATTCTTGCCAGGATGTCTTGGCAAGAAACAGAAGTCAGTCTAGTCTATTCTAGGGCAGCCAGGGCCACATAGAGAGACTCTGTCCTAAAAATAAAAGGAGGACCTGGGTTCAATTCCCAGCACCCATATGGCAGCTTACAACTGTTTGTAACTCCAGTTCCAGGGGTTCCAACACACTCACAGATAGATAGATAGATAGATAGATAGATAGATAGATAGATAGATAGATAGATAGATAGATAGATAGATAGAAAGAAAGAACACAAAACGCCAGTCCATGTGAAGTAAAAATAAATCTAATAAATAATAGTAAAAAATAAATACAAAATTTTTTAAGATTTTTATTTACTTATTGTGTATGTTCTGGCTGCATATTTGCCTGCACATCAGAAGAGGGCACCAGATCTCATTACAGATGGTTGTGAGCCACCATGTGGTTTCTGGGAATTGAACTCAAGACCTTTGGAAGAACATCCAGTGCTTTTAACCTCTGAGCCATCTCTCCAGCCCCAAATACAGTTTTTAAAGACCCAGTGAAACATGTAATAAAGACATGTCCCAATCTCGACCTTATTTTAAATGTTTCTAAAGCCTGTGTCCATCATTTCCTGCAGAACTTTCATACCTTCTAAATTAGTGCTTGCCTTGCACTGAGTCCAGTTCAGGTATTGTCCTATTTGAACCCTTCACCAACTTCTCTTACAGAGCAACGCCTTGAGACTCAACTGGTGGGAATGTGCCTTTGGTAGAGAGCCCGTGGAGCTTCCCAGTTGTCTGTGTCACTTTGGTTTGTTTAATCTTTCTTCAGAAGCCTGCCACTAGCTCCATGGTGAAAAAAGGAAAACAACGTCTAGCCAGCAGACAATGGGTTTTTTTCTTCCCAAACCAGGGTTTCTCTGTGTAGTCCTGGCCTTCCTAAAACTCTCTCTGTAGATCAGGGTAGCCTCAAACTCAGATCTACCTGACTCTGCCTCCCCTAGTACTGGGATTAAACGCTTGTGCTACCACCGTCGAACAACCTTGAGTTTTCAAATAGAGGATTTTATGTATCACCTGGAGATATGTATGAGCTTATAGTGCTCTTCCCAGACAGTGGACATGGCATTATCTTACAATTTCTGAAATGCTGAGTGGCATACCTGGCCAGCTGTGACTCTGTCTGTTGGCACACTCCTTTAATCCCAGAATTTAGGAGGCAGAGGCAGTTGGATCTCCTGTGAGATCGAAGCCAGCCTGGTCTACAGAAAGAGTTCCAAGACAACCAAAGCTGTTGGGGGGGGGGGGCTTAATTTGTATCATTTTCATTTGCTTGTTACTTGTCACCTAAGGCCTGGAGAATGTGAGCATCTGCCAGTGTTACTTATGCTACCACAGAACCTGTTCCAACAGCTCTCTAAGATTCTAAAGTCCTTTGTCAGAGCAAGGGAAGATGCTGCATAGTGACACAGGCCAGCTGGGTGGCTCTGTCTTCTGGGTCAACAGAGCAGCATGTGGTACACATTTGTGTAATGAAATTCGTGGCTTGAGGGACATGATAGCCATGTGGTAAGGTCAATAATTACTGCTTGGTGTGACCTGAGTCACTCACCTGTAGTGCAGATGCACAGACTTCCTCAGCAAGAGGTCTAGGGCTGTGGTCTTTGTCACTTTCAGACTCTATGTGTCCTTTTTCATCCCAGAACTTTCTTGGGTATCATCACGTCAGCATTAGGACCCTAATGGGACATGTACTCATATGGCTTAGGCTAGCATTGATGGCAGTAGGACCCTGTCTCAAAAAGAGCCAGCAAGATCATACAGATGGTGGTGGTAAAGGAGCCTACTGCCAGACCTGATGGCATGCGTGGTAAAAGGAGAGAACCAACTTCCACTAACGGGCCTCTGACCTCCACACAGGTGTCATACATGTATACACCCCACATATACAAAAATAAATAAATACAATTTTTAAAAAAGATAGGTTGGTGACCTGGTCTGCAGAGAATCAAGTATTTGCAAGAACTTGCAAACTTGCCCTCAGTCCCCATGTGGGTTTTTTGAGACCAGGTCTCATGTAACCCAAGATTGAACTCACTATGTAACCAAAGGATGACCTTAAACTCCCGATCTTGCCTCCCCCCAAGTGCTGGGATTACAGGCATGCACCACCACACTCAGCTTTGGTTAGGGTAGCCCAGGCCAGCCTAGAACTCACAGTATAGTATTCCTGCCTCTGCTTTCTAGTTGCTTGGATCATAGGCATGCACCATGTTTGGCTGTTACAACCCTTAATGAGCTCTTTCACATGCTCGCAATCAGTTCTGTTGATTTGTCAAAGTCTGCTGTATTGCCACGCCCTGCTTCTGATGAGCCACCACCCCTTGAGACCTCCAGCTGGCCTAAAAAGATGTTTCTTTTGGTTTCTTGAGAGAACTCAACTCTGGAGATCAGGCTGGACTCAACTCAGAGATCTTTCTGCCTCTGCCTCCTAAGGGTGGAGATGAATTAAAGGTGTGTGCCACCATACACAGCCTTTGGTCAGAGTTTTCAAAACAGTGAAGCATTTTGGTCCCATTGTAAACTAGAGAGCCACTTTGCAGTCTTCTCAAGAATGGGACGACCCCTAGCTCCACACACGAAGCAAGCATGAGTGATGGCTCTGACAAAAGTTGAGGTCTCCTTCCAAGCACATGGAAACACAAGAATAGCACATTGCTGGGCATTGGTGGCACACACCTTTAATCCCAGCACTTGGGAGGCAGAGGCAGGCAGATCTCTTGAGTTCAACTTCTAGGCCAGCCTGGTCTACAGAGCTAGTTCCAGGACAAGCTCCAAAGCAATATAGAGAAACCCTGTCACAAAAAACAAACAAGAAGCCCAGCCAACTCAGAATTTTATAGGCAGCTTCCACCCAGCAGGCCTGTCAGTGTTCAGAGAGGTGGGCCCAAAGGCCTGCTATGCCCAGAGCCTCAGGCTTTTAGCCCTTTTGTCACCACCTGCCCTCTGCCTTCATGCAGCTTGCTGAGCACATAGACACCACTCAACAATCCCCAGGCCTCCTTAGAGATGGCTAACCAGCTGAGGAAGGAGAGTCACTGCCCTCTGCCCCATGGCCTTAGTACACTGTGCTACAGACTCACCCGCTGGTGTTGCTTTTGTTCTAGGAAGATGATGAAAAGCTGATTGAGGAAATCCAAAAGGAGGCTGAAGAGGAACAGAAAAGGAAGAATGGAGGCAAGTATTCTTTCCAGGCACAGATGGGCCTGGAGGTGTTGGGTGGAGGCTGTCCCTCGGGTGGCTGCTCAAGTGATGGGAGGTCAATGAAAGTCATGGGTTTCTCGAGATGGCACACTCCCAAGAGTGTTTGAGCACTGAAGGCAGATAGAAGTTTGACTAAGGAGGTTGCCTTACCATTATGGAGGTTTAGAGAGAAATGACAGCAAGGCCTTGAGGCTCTGAAGGGACATCTCATGTGGGCTGTTCCAAGCTAGATAAACAATATACTGCCCTCTATGGGCTATGCGAGTGACCACTGGCAAAGTATAGATTTGCCCTTTGGCATCTTGCTCTGACATTATTTTGTCTGGAATTTGGCATCCAGCCTACTCTTGAGAGCCACACTTCTGGGTCCAAAGGAGAGTATACTGAGAGTCAGAAGTAGCCCTCCTATGCTGGACTGTCCCTATAGGCTTCCATGTCATGGCAGAGTAAAAAAGTGGCATGCAGTGCCCTAGTCACAGGCAGAAGTGTATTGGCGTTAGTTCTGTTTGCTTCCACTGAATCCCATCTTCCTTTCAGAGAACACATTCAAACGCATCGGCCCCCCACTGGAGAAGCCAGCTGAGAAAGTACAGCGTGTAGAAGCCCTGCCACGGCCTGTCCCACAGAACCTGCACCCACAGATGCCACCCTACGCCTTTGTGCACCCACCTTTCCCCCTGGCACCTGTACGGCCCATGTTCAACAACTTCCCCATCAACATAGGTCCTGTGCCTGCACCCTACGTTCCCCCTCTGCCCAACGTGCGTGTCAACTACGACTTTGGCCATGTGCATGTGCCCCTGGAGCACAACCTACCCATGCACTTTGGCCCCCAGCCAAGGCATCGCTTCTGACACCCAAAGCCCGTCCAGCCACACTGAGTCTGCAGGAGGACCCAGTCTCACTTTATGTGAGACTGCTTCCCTCTTGAGGGTGAACCTGCGTCCTCCTCCTCTTTCCTGCAAGGGTCTCTGATCCTTCAGGTCTGATACCCTTTGGGTGCTGACTGTCACTGGGCCAGTGTTAGGGCAGCTCCCAGATTGTTCCATCTTAGAAGGCGGTACAATGGCCCAGACCATGAAGCGCAGGCCCTTTAGTCATTTGCCACATTCCCTCCCCAGAAGACATTTGAAAGCTGAAGGGAAGTAACCTACCATCCCGAGGCCAGGCCTCCCTGCCCTTGTGGGCCAAGGCCTACTCAGGTTTAAGGGCCTTCAAGACTTGTCTGTGACCCAAGTTCTGTTCTGTTATCAATGTAGTTGCTCCTGTTCACATAGTTTGACCTGAAGTTGTTTGTGGGCTGCTCAAGTTTGTCCCCATCCTTGAAAAGTCAAGTTGAAAGTATTTCCCACAGGGCTGGCAACTGCTGAGAGCCAATCATCCTAACACTTGACATCAGACAAAAGGGCCTTTTTGCAAAGTTGTCACTCCTGGGCTACCCTGTGGGGGCAGTGGGGGGAGCTTGTCACCAACCTGGGATGAGCCACATCTCCTCTATGGTGTTTTGGGTTTCCCTAGGGGGTGAAGATGGCCTCATGTGACTGCTGCAGCTGTCGCAGCAACCTTCCTGCCTGCTTACCTGTTCCCTCATTAGTTAGTAGTGGAAGCAGGCAGAGGCTGAGGCCCAGCTCTAGGATGAGAATAGCTGCCTTCCCTAGAATGCTCCAGCCATGCTCCCACTGCCTGTGTCCTCTTCTGTCCATACCAGGTCTCTGTGTCCCTGTAGCCTGTTTGTGGAACAGGATTGGAGGCAGATGGGTTTCTCGGTTGTATCGGCTGTCCTTGTCCTCCCATTGCTGTGGGGTGTCCCACAGTCACAGAGTGTACAGACTTGGAAGTGAGATGTCCCTGTAGAGGGGAAAAGATACCTTGAGGTGCCCATGGTCACCTGAGTGTAGGTGGGGCACACACAGCGGCGACTCAGGAGCTCTACTATGGGTCTCCTGAACTGTGCTACTAGTCTGAATGACAGTGCCTTGGAAAGATGGGCCACAAGCTGCATGGCAGGATCCTCCAAGTACCTTAACTATTAGTGTATTTGTGTTCCCTGCACTTCTCCAGAGGCCCCACGGGTAGGTGGTTCCTCCAAGCACTGCCCCTCCAAGACTCCTGAGCCGCTGGACTGGACACTCAGTTCTGGGTCTACCCAGTACCCCTATCACGTAACTCCACCAAGAGGCCAGGTGAGCCTGGCAGTTTCTGGGGTTGCTGGAAGAACAGGTGCCACCCAGACCTTGACCCTCAGTGAGGTGAAGTCAGGGTCATGTCCTTGGAATTATAGCCTGTCTATGGCCTCATGTAGCTGCAGGGCAGACTGCTGCTGCCTGTCTCCATCAAGGCATCTTGTCCTTAGTGGCCCTCCTAGAACCTGTGTGCCAGCAGGGATCCCAGAGGCAGCTGGCACCCAACCTCTGGGGCCCAGGCTAAGAAACTGCCTAGCCACCCCCAGTGTACTTGCCTTAAAACTGGAGAGAATCTAGTATTTGCACTTAGCAAAAGATTTCAAAGTTAAAAGTGCATGATCTCACTTTGTACAAAAAAAGAAAAGAAAAAAAAATGAAGTAGATGGTTAAGTGTTTTTCTTTACCTTTTGGTAGTAAAAATAGAGAAAGAAACCAAGTCTGTTTAAACTGTGTAAAAAGACTGTATCATATGTAACTTGAATTTTGTGTAAATAAATGTTTGTGAAGGCTACTCTCAGCTGTTTGTGGCCACTCAGACCATAGGTTCCCAGGAGCCCTTGGATGCAAAGAAGCACCAAGTGCCACTCACTTCCCCATGAAGGGTGCAGCAGCATGGGATGGGGAGAAATGCTCCTTTCACTTTCCAGGAGAGAAACTCTATGCCTTGGCTGCCAAGTCCAAACCAAGACACATAATTTGTTTAAGTCGCGTTAGCAGAGAACCCGTTTATAGGACTAACCCAGATGCTCCCAGTGAGGCATTAGAGGGGTAGCCCTCAAATCCTGGACTAGCCTCATCCAACTGACAGAAGAAAACAGCACTGAGTCTGGCAGGGGGTGCCTGGCCTGGCTGACTGGCTTACTGCACTCCACAGACAACACCCCTTCCCTTTCTCTGCCACCCAGCCAGGAGGACCTTGGCATAGGGGACCTGCAGATCGAGGAGAGCCGAGACAGCACTCCAGGAAAAGTGTCCTTTCCTTCCAGTTTTTGTCTTACTGGGTTTGTTTCGCATCTGAGAAAAAGTCTGCTGAAGTAAAATTTAAGGGTGAAATTTCTCTATATCCCCAGGTTCCAAAGCAATCATTGTCTACAGACTTCCTTAGTTGTCCCCAGCCATCCTGAACTGCACCTGCATAGGTTACACATTGTTTGTGTTGGCTAAGGCTCTGCAGCTGGGTTGCATTAGTAAAAGCTGCCCATCCTCCTTTCTAGGAGACGGTGGCCTCCCTCACCTCCACCTCCACCACCATGCCCCTGCTTGCATGTTCATACCCACTGCTAAGGCTTTAGACCTTTGTTTCCTCAAGTTTTTCTCAGGATCTTCATTACAGCTTTCCTGGGTGCCATGTGCATGGGAGGAGTTCTTTGAAGACCGGTTTTCTCTGTGTAGATCAGGTTGGCCTGGAACGCATTGTAGACCAAGCTGACCTCAAACAGATCTGCCTGCCTCTGCTTCTCCCGTGCTGGAATTAAAGATGTGCCACCATGACCTACAGATTTGTACTTTACTCTGGATTTACCTGGTTTCTCAAGCACTGCCCTAGTTAATAAATCCAGAGACTTCCAATGTTGTTGCCCATCACACCCAGACCTTCAGTAAACACCCTGTGCATAATGGGTCACAGGTGCTATCCAAGAAGGACCACCCTCAAACATGGAGAGGGAGTTTTGTAGCCCAGGCTAAGCCTTGAGCTCTACAAAGCCTAGACTGCCCTCAAACTTAGAATGCCTCTGCCTTAGTACCCCAAATGTTGGGATTACAGGCAGGTACCACTATACCTGGCCTATATGTAGGGATTCAGCATCCAGGTGTTTGTGTACAAGTGTGCCTATGGAGGTTCTCCATCTTTTATTGTTTTGTGAAACAATGGTTTCACTGTTGCCCTGACTGGCTTGGAGTTCACTATATAGATTGGCCTCAGAGATCTGCCTGCCTCTGCCTCCCAAGGGATAGAATCAAATGTATAAATAAATCTTACTTTTTTGAGACCTCTCTGAACCTAAAATTCACCCACTTAGCTAAGCTGGCTGACCAACAGGCCTCAGGAATCCTGTTTCCATCTGGCTAGTGCTCACTACACATGCCTACTTGCCCCCTGGTTTGGAGTTTGGATCTCTACTGTCTGAGCCATCTGTCCAGCCCCTTCCATGTACTTTTGTTAGGGGTATTTGTGTGGTTCTCTGCTATGTTTCAGTTTTCTCCTGCCTTGGGGGCGGGGGGACAGGTAATCAAAATAGGCTCCATATGCATGCATCCTGAACTTGGACTCCTACCTTGGCCATGTGCCAATGTGCTCTGAATCCTTCCCCTCCGTCCAGCATGGGTTTCCCTCTGGGGTGGCAGCAAAGCTCCAAACCCTCCTGTCACAGGCTCTACTCCTGTTTGAACTTGGTGGCCTTGATGTTGTGGCTGGTGTAGTGCCAGCACTCTGTTCTCTTGACCCCTGGGCAGACAGACACTGACAAAGTCCTGGGGGTTGTCTCAGCCTTCACCAGACTGACTTGATCAGGCATCAGTTCCCTCCCATTGCTTCCTCTAACGGGCTGTCTTTCGCTTGATTGGAAGGAACATGGGGGTGAAGGCTTCTTTTCCGTCATGCTTGGGCCCATTCCTAACTGTCAGTGATAATAGCTCAGCTGAGATAGTCCTTGAATGTCTCACATTTGTTCAGTGAGTCCTCCAGGCGATTGGAGCCCAGGCTCTCAGACCTGTCAGTTTTCAGTAAAGGACTCAAGATGCATTCTAGCACTTGGGAGATAGAGATTACAGAGTAGCCTGGTCTACCTAGTGGGATTTCCTGACTCAAAAACAAAGACTTCATTCTACTGTAAGTGACATCTACCTATCACACATGCCTGATGAACGAACTGAGTTTGATCCCCAGAACCCATGTAAATGTGAAAGGAGGCAGCATATGTTTTTAATCCAGCACTCAGAAGGCAGAGGCAGGCGAATCTCTGTGAGTTCAAGGCCAGCCTGATCTAGAGTGAGTTCCAGGACAGGCTCCAGACAGAGCTACAGAGAAACCCTGTCTCAAAAAAACAAACAAAAAAAAATACTAGCCTAGATTACTTAGTGACACCCTACCTGAGATAAAAAGGGAAGGGAAGAGGAGAGTTGAAGGGAGAGCAGTAGGAAGAAAATGTCCCTAGCCTTGAGGGGAAATTGTTATGAATTCTGTGAAATGGCCTTGGTGAAGACAGTAGGATCCTCTAGAAGACACAGGGAAGTTGATTTGATGTTCTTAGTATCAGAGAGGTACATGACAGTGATTTTTGCCAAGGTCACCCTGTGTCTCAGTTTTCACATCTGCAAAATGGAAGAAGGTTGGGTAAACCTCTACCCACTCCTTGCTATCCTGGCACACAGATAGGAAGAGTTCCCAAGTCTAGGGAGCTGCACATCAGAAAGGTTTCAATTGCAATGGTCATTTGATGTCATTCAGTACAGCCAAAAAGAAACAACCAGCAAAGAAAGAGTGGTGTAGGCATATCATCACAGCCACTTTGATCTATCATTAAGCTGCACCCTAGCCCCTCACTGGGGGATTCTAGGCAGGTGCTCTAACACTGAGCCACACCCTCACTGGGGGATTCTAGGAGGGGAAATAGGAAAGCCACTTAATAGAGAAAGGAAAGATGATTGTGATCAGAGAGTGAGTTCAAGGTCAGGCAAGGCAATTTAGGGAGACATCTGTTTCTAATAGTAAGGGTGTGGCTCAGCACTAGAGGGCTTACTTAGCATGCTGAATTCACGGGTTCAATCCCCTACACATCAAAAACATTCTCAGCTCAGCTTTTAATTTGAGCTCCTAAGTCTGCACTGGCCAAACTCAGGGAAAACACTGTCCCCTACCTTTCTATGCAGGGATCCTCCCCTTGTATTGCCCTGGCCCAGGCAGTGCTCTGAAGTTAGATCTGGCCAGCAGTTCGGAAGAACTGGGTATGGCTGGCAAGTTGTAGTTCTCCAACCTTAACTCCAGCAACAAGATCTGAAGCGAGAGCATTCAGGAGTCTAAACCCAGCCTGGGCTACATAGTGAGATCCTAGATCAAAAAAACCAAAAACTAGCTGGGCATGTGTGGGATAGCACATGCTTTAATCCCAGCACTCAGGAGGCAGAGGATGATGGATCTCTATAAATTAAACCCAGCCTGGTCTACAGAGTGAACTTCGGGCAGCCAAAGCTAGCCTCAAACTCCAGAGTGTCCTGCTTCAACTTCCCCCGTGCTGGGGTAATAGGCATGCACCACCAAGCAAGGTTTTTTTTTGTTTGTTTGTTTTTTGTTTTTTTGTTTTTTTTTTTTTCATCTTTTAATTTGACCACATCTATTAAAATGTCAAATGATCAAGGAATTGCTCTCCAAAGAATCTGACCAGACATTTGCACAAAGGGTCATGGATGGACACAGTAGCTTGTTCAGTTGTATTTGTTAGTGATGAGTGAGAAGTGATGTCTGGGACTGTGAGTGGGGGGATGTAGATAAGACACGACATCCATCCCCACACAGTGAGGCCTGTGTGTGCAGATAAGGAAAATTCGCTTTTGTTAGGTGACAACTCAAGAGCCCAGCTGTGGGGTGCATGCTATCCCATGTGTAAACAAATAAAATAGGACCCGTCAGCCACAGAGGACTATGAGATTATACAGTCAACAGTGGCAAACACTATAAGAGTTCCTTAAAAATTTAGCCAGGTATGGTGGCACACGCCTTTAATCCCAGCAATCTCAGGCAGATGTAGACAGATCCTGAGTTTGAGGCCATCCCAGACTACAGCGTGAGTTCCAGGACAGCCAGGATAACACAGAAAAACCCTGTCTTGAAAAAAAAATTAAGCTGGCATAGTGGCACATGTCTATAATACCAGCACTCTGGAGGCGGCAGAGGCAGGAAGATTACCAAAACTTTGAGGTCAGCCGAGGCTACACAGTGAGACCCTGTCTCCAACAACAGGATTGGGGAGACAGCTCCGCAGGGAAAGGTGCTAGCCTGCAAGCTTGACAACCTGAGTTCAACACCAAAACCATGTAGAGAGCCGGATACTGAGGCATGTATCTGGAACCTCAGTAGTCCAGATGGGGAGCAAGAGAAAAGACCCACCCAGCTCACAGGCCAGCCGGCACAGAAAACACTATGTGTCAGCCAAAATGAGAGAGAGAACTAGCCTCACCCAGGTGAAACGTAGGAACTGGCTCCCTGAAAGGTGTTCTCTGACTTCCACATAGACTCAGTGACACACTATCCCCTTCCCCTGACACACATACAATTAAAGACGTGTACCCTCATGCATATTTAAAAGCATATTTAAAAAATAGCAGGGTCTGGAGAGATAGAGTTGAGCTTAAAAGTGTTTGCTACTCTTTCAAAGGACTAGCATTCAGTTCCCAACACTCAGGTCAGATAGATGGTTCACAACCAGATATAGGCTTAGGACACTCTTGGGTTCTCTTCAGGCACACACGCACGCGCGCTCACACACACGCGCACACACACACACACACACACACACACACACACACACACACACAGAGCTTACATTTATACAGACTCAGGCACACATACACATATGAAATGTGAAAGTTTTTTGTTTGGTTTTGTTTCTTGTTTTTTTTAAAGGTTTATTTATTCATGCACTTTATACATATGAGTGCTTTGCTTTCATGCACACCAGAAAAAGGAATCTGATCCCATTACAAATGGTTGTGAGACACCACGTAGTCTGGGACGTGAACTCAGAACTGAAAAATTTCTACAGCCCAATAAGCCTCTCTGCTGATGCAACTATCCAAATTAGACCAAATCAAACCAAATAGAAAAAAGCCCATATTTAATGGATACAACACTCCCGTGTGGCCTTCCAGTCCCCAAGAGAAGAGACAGGAAAGAAACTGGAAAAACCACAAGCCTGTTTTCTGGGGAACAGTTTAAATACCCTGTGGGAGTGGTCTTGAGCATCTCTGGGGGATGAATCATCATTTGGCAGATTTTCTGAGATGCTGCAGGGTTTGGAGAGAGATAGGGGAGGGGGTTTGGGGTAGAGCTTCCACTGTAACATTTTAGACTCTTTGGGTATATGAATGCCAGGGGCTAGGGTGAAGCTTTTACCATTAACAAGAAACATTGGAAGCAAAGTCAAATGCTCTTAACCTCTGAGCCATCTCTCCAGCCCTAGCTGTCTTGGAACTTACTCTGTAGACCAGGCCTCTAACTCAGAGATCTGCTTGCCTCTGCCTCCCGAGTGCTGGGATTACAGGCATGCACCACCACTACTTAGCTAAATCACAGCCTTCAAAACCAAATGTAAGGCAGCACTCAGAAGGCAGAGTCAGGAGGATCACACGCATGCTAAATCTTCATGAACTCCATAAGGAAAAGACTGTTTCATAAAATCAAGGGTTTTTGTACAGCCACTCCATGGAGCACTCGCCTAAGCATACCCGAGGTCCTAACTGCCATCCCCAGTACTGCAAGAATGTGTGCATGCATGCTCTAGATTATTGGGCAGTTACACCCCAAAGAACAGACCAGGTGTTGAGACCTTAACCTCGCAAAGATCTTTGCATGCCCATGTTCGTGGCGACATTATTTGAGGACATAGAGCAGGGCTGGGGTATAGATAGGCACTCGCCACCAAGCGTAATGACCTGAGTTGGAAACATACATGGTAGAAGCAGAGAACTGACTCCTTGTCCTTTGGCCTCCACATGCACAGAGTGGGGTGCATGTGTGCATGCATGTGGTGTGTGTATGTGTGCAGATATGTAGTGTGTATGTATGTGTGTGAAATGTGTGTATGTGAGGTATGTGGTGTGTATGTCTGTGTGTCTGTAGTGTGTGTGTGTGTGTGTGTGTGTGTGTGTGTGTGTGTATGTCTGTTTTTAAATGCAAAATGTAGTCAGGCATGATAATGTATTCACGACTTTAATCCCAGAAATTTGGGAGACAGAGGCAGGGGATCTCTGTGAGCTCAAGGCCAGCCTGGTCTACAAAGCGATTTCCAGGACAGCCAGGGCTACACAGAGAAACCTTGTCTCAAAAAACACATATACATAATTTATTTATTAATCCTATAATGTACATATATTTACAATAACATAATACATAAATATATATGCCAGGGCACTGAGACCGGCGAGCATGGTAATATCTGAAGCAGACACCATGATGCCCCTCATTTTGTTGGGCTCACACCTTCGGGTGCAGTGGGCTGACCCCGCCCCACCAGCTCCATCCTGTGTCTGCTTTTTTCCACAGGCAAGTGCTTGTTAAGCCTGGGTTTGACAGGGTCCACGCTACAGGAGGCTGTGGCCCAGCTCCTAGGCGGATGGCTCTGGTGTGGTCTGCTTCCTCTGAGCTGCCCAGCTCTCCTGTCCACGTGGTGACTCTGCTGGGCACTTCCTGGATGCACTGTGTCTGAATCCTCACTACAGTGCTTCCTGTGGTCTGTTCCCAGATAAACCACACGGGTTTGAAGGCCGGTGTTTTCCCAGGGAAGCCCAGCTGTGCTCAAGTGTGGGCTCTATGATTCAGCAAGGAGCTTTTCCTTTGGTGCTTTTGTTGTTGTTAGTGGGGAAGGGTCTTGACAGAGACTTGTGTGGCCCAGGCTGATCTCAAACTCACTATGTAGCTAAAGATGCCTTGAACTCCCCATTCTCTTGCCTCCAGCCCCACCTCACCCCACCCCAGTTGCTAGAATTACAGGTAGGTGCTACCAGAGCTGGCCAGCCTGATTCGCTCTTCTTGTAAAAACCCCAATGTTTTAGATCAAGTCTTGCCTAATGACCTCATTATATTGTCTATCTGTCTATCATCTATTTACCTCCCATCTACCCATGTACCTATGTATGGATGTATCTATCTACCATCAATCTATCATCTATGCATCCATCATCCATGTACCTACCTGTCTATCATGTATCTATCTATCTAGTATCTATCTATCATGTATCTATCATGTATCTATCTATCATGTATCTATACTCTGGATAAGCCTTCTATCATAAGCCCCACCTCCAGCTCATTTGACCTCACTTTAACTCATTCACCTCTTTATTTGCAGGGAAGGAAAGGGAGACAGGCTCTCATGTAGCCCAGGCTGGCCTCCAACCTGACATTTAGCCAAACCTGGCCTTGAACTCCTGATTCCCCCACCTTCCCCTTCCCATTGCTGGGAGTGCAGGCTTGCCATCAGCAGGCTGGCTTCTCTATCTCTTTAAAGATTCTGTCTACAGGCCAGGCACTGGTGGCACATGCAGACAGGCAGGTGGACCAGCCTGGTCTATAGAGCAAATTCCAGGACAATCAGTGCTATACAAAGAAACCCTTTCTCGAAAAACCAAAGGGGGTGGGGAAAGCTGTGCCTCAAAAGAAGAAATGGAGGTCAGGTGCGCTGGAGTGAGATATGTGGGCTCTGGGACACCATCCTGCAAGAACAGCAAGTGCTCTGGGTCGCTGAGTCTTGCAGCCACCTCCCCTTTTAGTTTATACATTCATATATTATCTTAATTCCTTCTGGTGAGAAGGGGAGGTTGAGAAAAGATCTTACTATATAGGCTTGCCTGGCCTGAAACATACTAAGTAAACCAGGCTGGCTTCCAACTCATGAAGATCCACCTGCCTCTGCCTCCTGAGTGCTGGGATTAGAGGTGTATGCCACCATGCCTGCTGTGGGATATTTTTCCCACTGACACTCCAAGATTGCCAATAAAGTTTACCTTGAATCAAAGGGAGGAATCAGCTGAGTGAAATTAGCCATAGAGGTTTTGAAGGACCCAAGATACACATAGAGAGATAGGGTAGTAGGGAAAGGTTTAGACTTAAGTATCCTTCTGGATTGGGGAGAGAGAGAGGAGGTCACTGGTTGATTCTCTGTGGCTTCTCTGATCAATGAGGTTTTTTACCCTGATATCTGACTCCCAAATTGTTGTTTGTTTTGTTTTTTTTCCATCTTGGATTTCTCTGTGGCTTTGGAGCTTGTCCTGGAACTCACACTTGTAGACCAGGCTGGTCTGGAACTGAGATCTGCCTGCCTCTGCCTATTTTAAATTTTAATTACAGTTGTGGGTGTGTGCACAAAAGAGAGAGACAGGAGTGCATAGATCCACATGCAAGTATGCCATTACACACATGTGAATGTTATAGGACAGCTTACAGAAGTCCATTCTTTCCTCCCCCCATGTGGAGCCCAGGGATGGGGCCCAGGTTGTCAGCAACCTTACCCACTGAACTTTAATTTCTAGCTGTGGTAACAAAAATACTGTCATTAATTACTGAAACCTGGCAGTGTGTCTCTAGTTAGGGACTCAAGGCGGCAGTGCCCCCCTCCCCATCTCTCCCCTGCCTGCAAGGTTCAGGCCTGGGTCACAGGAAGGGGAGGAGAATCCTGACCATCCCCTCCAGTCCCCCTGTGGGGATGGCTCTGCCCATGTGAGGCTTTAAGCCAGAGGCCCAGGAAGAGGCTCAGGTTTCATGGTGAATTTAAAGCCCTCCCCCCTCTTCCCTCTTGGGCATCCCTCTCCCTGTGAGACCCCATCTGTTCCCTCTGCTGGTATCACCCTCAAGGGACCCAGAGTCCTTTCTTATCTCCCCATCTACACAAGAGTGTGACAACCCAGAGAGGTTAGGAACTCCTTATCCATTGCTCAACACAGAAAAAACAGGATGCTCTTGGATGCCTCTCACTCATTTACTGTAAGTGCCTACCCGCACGCACACAATGCCTGTGCACTTAAGTTTCCTTCCCACTTTGATCACTTTGATCTTTTTTTTTTAAATCTTTATTTTATGTGCATTGGCGCTTTGGCCATGGGTGCCAGATCCCCTGAAACAGACAGTTGTGAGCTGCCACGTGGTTGCTGGAAATTGAACCTGGGTCCTCTGGAAGAACAATCAGCGCTCTTAACCACTGAACCATCTCACCAGCCCTTTTTAAAGTTTTTTGAAACAGGGTTTCTCTGTCTTGGAACTCATTCTGTAGACCAGACTGGCCTTGAACTCACAAAGATCCACCAGTCTCTGCCTCCTGAGTGCTGGGATTAAAGAGACGTGAGCCACCACAGCACATCTCAAGTTATCTTCTGAAGGAAAGGCTGTAGGGTCTTTTGGTTGGTTGGTCTTAGGCTAGCTCAGCCTGGCCTGGAACTCACTTTATTAACCCAGGCTGGCATTGAACTCTAGGTTACCTTCCAGTCTTGGCTTTTGTTTGTTTGTTTTTGAGAGACAGAGTTTCTCTGTGGCTTTGGAGCCTCACTTAGAACTCGCTCTGTAGACCAGGCTGGCTTTGAACTCACAGAGATCGACCTGCCTTTGTCTCCCGAGTGCTGGGATTAAAGGCATGAGCCACCAATGCCCCGAGCCAGCTTTTCTTAAATTATCCCGTCTACTTTTTGCCTCTGGGCTTTACCTTTCTGTTTCTTTTCTTTCCGTGGCTGGCTGGTAGGTGGATGGCAGGGTAGCTGGCCGACTGGCCCCTGACATCCTCCTCTCCTTGTTCTCTCTTCTTTTCTCTTCCAGAGTTCTCCTATCTATCCTCTCCACCTGCCAGCCCCGCCTATCCTTGCTCCTGCCTTGCTATTGGCTGGTCAGCGCTTTATTAGCCAACCAGGTGTTTTAGACAGGCAAAGAATCAGAGTTAAACAAATGCAGGATAAGCAAAAGTCACACATCTTTACCTCATTAAACCAATGTTCCAGAGCATAAACAAATGAAACGCACCTTAGAATAATATTCCCCAACATTTAAGGTCACCCTTGACTATAGCCTGAGCTACATGGGACCCTGTCTCAAAAAACAAACCGTGAGTAATGATGATGGAAGAAACTGAAGATGGTTCCATGGTTATGAGCACTTGCTCTTGCAGAGGACCAGCACCCATGTGGTGGCTCACAACATCCATAACTCCAGTTTCACGGGACCCAACCCAGCTCCACAGGCATCATCAGGGACACATTGTGTGGTGCACATACACGCAGGAAGAACAGTCATACAAATAAAATGTAATTCTTAGTCTAGAGAGAGAAAACTCACTAACCTGTGATGTCAGCTTCCTGAGACTCTGCCTCAGTTTCCCATCTGTGCAAAGGGAGAGGGATTTGTACACTCACAAAACTAGATTTATAGGGGACCCATCTTGAGCTATGGGGTCCCTGACTGAACTGGAAGAAATGAGGGGATGGAGTACAGGCACACATTGGTACCCAGCTACAGCTACAGGTTCTCCCTCGTGCTCCCATCAGATCCTGTGCCAGCCCCCTTCAGACCTATGCTCCCTCCATTCGACCCTGGGCTGTCTGAAACAGACTCTACCATTAAACGCAGCACCTGCCTCATCCATCGGACCCTCCCCACAGCCACGTGAGGGACTGCCACAGTCATCAGGTGGCCAAGAAGTACTTGGTGGTGGTGATGGACAGGGTGTCCCTTCCCCCCAGCGCGGCCCCCACCAGAGGCTGAGACGTTGACTCTACAGGATTTATCTGTCTCTTCGTGCCACTGACACTTTCCTGGCTTGGGGCCGAGCTTCTACCCTGCGGGGGCCGGCCAATGAACCCTTTGTGGCCATCTGCCCCAGTCAATCTCCCGCACGGCTTTCCTCTGGGACCGCCAATCACGGCACAGCCGCTTCATTTCGTCATCAGCAGCCAATCAGTGCGGCTCTCCAGCCGCCTCTGCAGAGAGCTTCCAGCTGCTGGGGCTTAGGGCTACTCAGCACTCTTCCGCACCAGCAAAAAAAAAAAAAAAAAAAAAATTGTTTTCTCTGATGGCCCAGTGTCCCCCTCCGTAAAATGGGACTCTGGGATGCTCCAAAAGTCCCAGAAAAGTATCTACCTGTCGGTAGGAATCGCATAGACGAGCCACTGGAATCCTCTAGTTCAACCCGCAGACCCTCTGGCGCACTACCCCCAAGGCACTAGCTTACCCTCCAAAGATGAAAGCAGCCTACTAGCTTGTCTTTTTCTTTTGGGCTTTTCGAGGCAGGTCTGGCCGTCCTGGAACTAGCTTATTAGACCAGACTGTCCTCCAACTCATTAGAGATTTGTCTGCTTCTACCTCTTGAGTGCTGGAATTGAAGGCTTGTGCCACAGTGCCGGGTTTGACCAACACATTTTTGTGGTCAAATCTATTGGAATTAGACCTAGAGCTTCAGCTATGCTGCCCACGAACTACATCCGGCCTGCCCCCTTCATTTAAAACATCTAGCAAGGTGCCCAGGCTAGCCTTGAACTCACCCTGCAACCTTGAATCTGTGATCCTCCTAAGTAGCTGGGATGACAGGCCTGGATTTGTGTGTGTGTGTGTGTGTGTGTGTGTGTGTGTGTGTGTGTGTGTGTGTGAGTGTGGAGGCCAGAACTCATTTGGGGTGTCTTCCTCAACCCACCATCGCCGTGAGACAGGGCCTCTCGGCTGAACCCAGAGCTCACAGATTAGGCAAGGCTAGGCAACCAGCAAGCTCCAGGGATCCTCCCGTCTCTACCCTTCCTCCAAGCCCTGGAGGAGCTACACACCACGGCACCAGACTTCTCACATGGGTGTTGGGTTATCAAACTTCAGACATCAGGCTTGGCAGCAAGCCACTTTACCTGCTGAACCCTCTTGTCTGCCGTGGCTTCTACTTTGTTGTTGTTTTTGGAGACTGGGTTTCTCTGTGGTTTTGAAGGCTAGCCTCGAATTCAGAGTTCGCCTGTCTCTGCCTCCCAAGTGCTGGGATTAAAGGTGACACCGCCACCCCTCAGCCTGCACTTTTAAATATCCAGCTTGCTTGCTAGACCCAGGAGCGCAGCCAGTGCTACCACTGCACCTGCGGGAGCAGCTAAGGCTGAGACCTGAACAAGGGGCTGTCCCTCGGCATCAGTGCGGGCTCCCTCCCCCATCCACTTCCACTGCGAGACACACACAGGCTGCAGGCGTGGCGACTTTATTTTCCAGTTCAAAGCTACTATCATGGGTCTTCAGAGTTATACAAATGACAGTTACAAAAAAAAAACCAAAAAATAAAGACCGAGACACCCCAAGTGAGTGAGATGCACGGCGTTGGGGAATTGGTAAAATGGGGTGTCTGGGAAGGGCCCCCCTGAGGTTTACTCCAGGGTTCCCAGGAGGAACGGGGGGGGGGGCCTGGCTTTCTCCCACCCCAGGAGCCCCGAGGTGTCAGGAAGGCATGGAGCACCAATCACAGGGCCAGGGCTGGAGGTGGGCAGGCAGAGGGATGGAGGGAGGGAGGGAGGCAGGACGGGGAGCCCACTGAGGAGGCCAGGTGTCAAGTATCCCCCCACTCCCAAGACCACGCACGGCTACAACCAACCAGGCAAGTTTGCCCAGGGGCCCTTTCAACAGTGACATCTCCTTTAAAAACAAAAAAAAAAAATACTGATTTGGTCATTTTTCTGCTTCCAGTCAGGCCAGGGTGAAAAGGAAAGAGATGGGGGCAAGGCCCACTCCCCCTCCAACTCCAGAATGTGCAGGGGTGACCTGGCAGTGCCACCCAAAGACCACTCTCCAGCCATGACCCAGAAAAAAAACTTGTGGGCAAACCAGGCCACACCTGGCTTCAATCCCACCAAAAGGCTTGTCTCCAGGTGCTGGGGCCAGACAGAGCAGGGACATCACAGAGACATGATCTCCGCTGGGGGGGGGGGGGGAGAGGGTCAGCAGGGGCTGGCTTCCAGTTACAAGCTCAGGGGCAGGGCAGCTCCCTCACACCCCCCCCCCATTTCTCCTAGGCCACTTCCAGGGGAAATAAGGCTCAGAGTTGTCTGAGGTCAGAAGAGAGGTGCCAGCGTGCCCCATGGCAAAGAAGGGACCCGAAGTCCCTCCCAGGGACAGTCTGCAGCCACTGACCCATGGGGAGAAGAGAGTTAGGGGGGAGGGGCCCACAGAGGGCAACAGGCAAGGGCACCGTTTTCTCTTGGGTTTCCAGTTTGAAAGGCAAGGGGCTTGCCACGTACTGCAGGGCCACGTGGCGAGTAGTAAGGACAGCAGGAGGCAGGAGGGACTGGATGAGTGGCCCGCAGAGAGCAGGTGGCCCTAGTACTCCCAGAGTGAGGCGGGGTCGATGGTCTCTGCGCAGGCCTTCAGGACCCCGGCGTGGTCCCCCTTCAGGTAGCGGCCACCCACCTTGATGGCCACCTTGTTGTAGTCACAGAACTCAAGGAAGAAATCCACAGGGGTGTCACTGCTGCTGGTGACCGAAGAATCGCTGCCCACTGTCCAGTACTTGCCCGTAGAGTCTGGGGAGGGAGACTACATGTCAAGCTGTGTTCCCACCCACATCCATTCTCTGAAAGGGTTACCATCCCCTCCCACAATCCATTTCCAGAACTGATACGGGTACAGTCCTGTAACACTCAAGAAACTGAGGTAGGAAAATTATCCAGAGGTTCAAGGACATCCTGGGAAGTGTACTGACACCCCATCTCAAACTAAAAAAAAAAATAAGAGGTCTAAGGGCTTGATATGGTGGCACATACCTTTAATTCCAACATCTGGGAGGCAGAGGCAGGTAGATCTGACTTTAAGGGCACCCTGGTCTACAAAGCAAGTTTTAGGATAGCTAGGGACACGTAAAAGGATATAGATCAGCAGCATTGCCTCAGCCTAGAATCCCCCAGTGAGGGACTGGGGTGTGGCTGAGTTCAGTCCTCAGCACTGTAAAGGAAGGAGTGGGGTTTGCCTTACCAAGGCCACACGCGACACAGGGCCCTGATTATATCTTAGACCTCAGGACTGTTGGGGGTCCTCTCACCCGTGTCTCAGTCCCACAGCCAAGGTGTCATAGCCTTATCTCCCATCTACTCTTTTTATCCTTTCTTTTCTTTTGTAGGTAATTCTCCTGCCTCAGATTCCCAGGTTATAGCCATGCACCACCATCCCCAGCAGCTTCCCATCTTCTCCATCTGCCTAGGATAAGCTGGAAAAGTTCTCTCCACAGACAAGGGGGGAAGAGGCTACCCCAGTGGCCACAAAACACCCATTCCCTTATGATCTTGAATGGCTGTACGCATCCCCACCCAGAGAACCTGCCTTTGATATTGTAGGCGCCATCATTGAATTCCAGCTGGAAGACATCGTAGCTGGAGCGGTTGGCATCCAGGGTGCCCGTGACCTTGCGGCAGCCGATGAACCCGTGCTCCCCACGGAACACAATAATGGGACGGTTAATCAGCTTCATGAGGAAGAGTTCAGAGTCCCCTGTCACAGGGAAAGGGGCCATTGAGTTTACAGCAACAGGGATGGGACAGCCAGGGTGTGCCTCAGAAGGACATCAAGAAGCTAAGGGTTAACGGTGCCAGCCTGAGGGTACACCAGCCTAAGGGGATACCTGCACACAGAGAAAGGTTCAAGTGGGGCTAGTGACTGACCACAGGGTGACTGTCCCTCTAAGACACTAAGAAAACAGGCTTGGGGTATATGCCCCCATGTGGCTACCTGCTGTCTCCACTGAGGCAGCCAGCTGACCATTTTTCTTGGCGGTCACAAACTTGCCATTGGATGCTCGTAGAGTGATGCGACGGTCACACCACTCAATGTCAAAGTAGCAGCTGGCGTTCCTGGGGAAGAGGAGAGGGATTGGCAGCACGGGGTCAAGCAAGCTGCCTGTTCCCAGGAGATTAGCCAGCCCAGGAGATGCAGGGGTGTGGTGTCACTCACTTGGTGGATGCAGTGGATTGTACCCCTCCAGTTGCCGTCAGCGTCCAGTACTTGCCCGTGTGGGTGCGGAAGGCACACTTCCTCGTGTCCCGGTCGATCTCCAGCTGGAAGGTCTCCTGATCAGTCTCTTCATCTTGATTAGCCGACAAGTCCATTCCTGCAGAGGAGGACCCAGCCAATCAGGCCACTGTTGTCAACACACTCAAGATGCCACAGGTCAGTGGGCTACCTCAGATAGTATCCCGGCAGCGGGCACTTGCTCAGGCACTAGATTCAGGTCCTTAGAAACCACATGAAAGCCAGGCATGGCGGCTGAGCCGATAATCCCAGCACAGGGAAGCCAGGAGGACAGATGGTTCTCTAGAGCTCAATGACCATCCAGCTAAATCACTGAGCTCCAGGCCACCAAGAGACCCTTTTTTTTTTTTTTTTTTTTGTTTTCTTTTTGGTCTTTTGAGATAGGGTTTCTCTGCATGGAACTTGCTTTATAGACCAGGATGGCCTCGAACTCAGAGATCCGCCTGCCTCTGGCTCCCAAGTGCTGGGATTAAAGGCATGCGCCACCACATCCGGCTGAAATTCCTGTCTCAAGTACAGAGTGGATCTTTGTGCCAGTCTGGTCTACAAAGTGGATTCTAGGACATCCAGAGCTACATAGTGAGACCTCGTCTCAAAAAAAGTATGTAAACTGGGAGATGGTGGGGCACACCTTTAACTCCAGCACTCAGGGGGCAGAAGCAGGTGGGGTCTCTGTGAGTTCAAGGTCAGCCTGGTCTACAGAGTGAGTTCCAGGACAGTTCCAAACTATAGAGAATCCCTGTCTCAGAAAACCAAGAAAAAAAAGTGTGTAGAAAGACAGAGGACGACATAGCTGACGTTGATCTCTAACCTCCATGTTAGGGGCACACACATATGCAATGAGAATCTGAGGTACCAGCCCTCAGAAGACTGAGGCAGGCCAGCCAGTGATATATAGATATTTATATATGGGGATTTAGCTTAGCTCAGTCATTTCATCTCTAGCACCCCAATAGAAAAAAATGGAAGGAAGTCGTCAAACTTCAACAGGAACCACCCACAAAGACGTTCTAAAGCCAAGCAAGAGAACTCTCCTGTGGCCCCGGACTGGGTTCTTAACATTGGTTCCAGTCAGGCAATGCTGCTGTTATGTAAGGAGTGGCCTGGTTTTGTAGGTACAGATGGGGGCGTTTCCGGATAAGTCGTCCCAGCGTAGGGAATTTGCTTTAAATACAACCAAAACCATCGTATAAACACACAGATGGTGCCGGTTCTACAGAATGTCACATTGTGGGGTGCTGGCAAAAGGGGTTTGCTACCCGCTTCCTGTAGAGGGGATGTGTGAAAGTAAAAGAATATGAAATATGAGCTCTGCCTGGCGACCCACGCCTGCCATCCCAGCACTCTGGAGGCTGAGGTTAGTTAGTGTCGGCTACAAGTGAGACCCTATCTCAAAACATAAAATAGAGCTGGGGCTATAACTCAGTTGGTAGAATGCTTGCCTAACATGTACAAAGTCCTGGGGTCCATCCCCAGAACTGCATAAAGGATCAGAAGTTCAAGGCTAGCTTGAGCTACATCATGAGACCCCTGCCCCAAACTTGAGTGAGCGCGCGCACACACGCACACACACACACACACACACACACACACACACACACACACACACACACACGCGTGCACGTGCTCGCGTGCACACACAAAGGGTTGTAGGCCCTTTCAGGTAAAGGCACCTGCCACCAAGCCTAACAACCTGAGTTCAATCCCTGGGACCAAAACAGCAGAAGGAGAACTGTGTCTGACATCTAAATGTATGTCATAGCATGTGGACCACCACCCTCACTACAAATAAATATAAATATATATATGTATATATATATATATATATATATATATATATGCTTTTATTTATTTCATTTTTTGAGACAGGGTTTCTGTGTAGCTTTGGAGCCTGCCCTGGACTTCACTTTGTAGACCAGGCTGACCTCAAACTTACTGCACAGCCAAATGCAATTTTTTTTTTTTTTTTTAAAGAGAAGGTGGGTATGGTTTGAGGTCACCCCAGTCTACACAGTGAGTTCTAAGCCAAGTTTACATATAAAAAAAGTAGAGAGGGGATTGGGAATATAGCTTGGTAATAAAGTGCTTGCCTGGCATGGTGGAAAGTCAAGGATTCCATCCCCAGTACCCACACACGATGACCACATCTTCCTTTAGAAAACTTAAAAAACTCAAGATGAATAAAGATGAAGCCATACTCTATCCCTGCCCTGACCAGCCACAAACACTTAGGCTTACCCTAGCATCTCCCTGCCAATGAACATGGCCACCCAAACAGGATTGCTGGGCCTCCTTTCCTCTCTTTTTTATTGATTTTCTTTTCTTTTTGACTTTTTCCGAGAACAGGGTTTCTCTGGATGTCCTAGAACTCTCGCTATAGACCAGGCTGGCCTTGAACTCACAGAGATCGGAGTGCCTCCTTTCTGCTGGGATTAAAAGCCTGATCCATCACTGCCCGGCTAATTTTCTTTAATTAAAAAAAAATACATATTTCTCACTGGGCATTGGTGGCGCACACCTTTAATCCCAGCAGTTGGGAGGCAGAGGCAGGTGGAGCTCTGTGAGCTTGAGGCCAGCCTTGTTTACAGAGCCAGAACCAGGACAGTCAAAGCTACACAAAGAAACCCTGCCCAGAAAAAAAAAAAAAAGAAAGAAAGAAAGGATTTCTTGTATTATATATGAGTGTCTTGCCTGTGTGTGTGGATGTGCACCACATGTGGGCCTGGTGCCCTCTGAGGCCAGATCTCCTAGGTTACAGATGGCTGAGAGCCCATGTTAAGCACTGGTCTTCTGTAAGAACAGTATTCTTACAGGAGGAGGTGACACACGCCTCTCATCCCAGCACTTCTGAGGCAGAGCAGGTGGACCTGAGTTAGAGGCTAGCCTGGTCTACAGATTGAGTTTCAGGACAGCCAGGGTTGATACACAGAGATACTCTGTCTCAAAAAAACAAAACAAAGAACAAGTGTTCTAAAGCACTGAGCCATCTCCGCATCGCTCCCTCTTTTTGGTTTGGTTTGGAGGCAGGACCTCACTGTCTCTGCCAGGCTGGCCTTGAACTCCAGAGATCCACCTGCCTCTGCCTCCTGAGTGCTGGGATTACAGGTGTGTGCCCCAAGCATGATTTGCTGACTTCTTGCTAAGTTTCTGTGTTACATGAACCCCACTGCTCCTATCTGCACACTGGTTTTGCCTCCACCTGGAAGTGGGATCTTGATCCCTAGCAACAAAAACTCGGTGTGGGCTTGAAGATTGTCTTTAAGGGTCCTTACGAAGCAGGGACCAAGTAGGAGGTGGCAGATGCCACCTACTTCACCCTTGCCCCTAGGAGCCCATCCCTAGTCAACATCCTTTCCAAGAGTGTGCCAGCACCACCCTGCCAACAGCTTCACTATCTGTGCTGTGCAACAGGAACCCTTACCTACAAAGTAGGAGATGAGGTGGAGAGGTAGCACGGCCTTGTCCCAAGGTCAGTTTCTTGGGGATAGACAAAGGACTAGCCATGTCTTATGCTTCCCTTCTAGACCTACGGATCAGCAGACACAGCTTCCGTGGTGGGTCACGCAAGATCCTAACCCAGGCTCTCCAATGAAGCATGGAAGAGGGTGAGAAGGCCCGCCCAGGCTAGGCGGCCACCCCAAAGCCACAGCTCTGGGCTGGAGTCTGCTCAACTGCCCACCTTCTCAAGCAGAAACTGGTTCTCCTGCCCACAATAGGGACTGTTAAACATTGAGAAGACAGCTGGCCACACAAATGTGGGGTGCTGCCCACTGTCCCCTCTGCCTGCCTGTAATTGGGCTGCAAAGAAAGCTGGGTCAGCACAGCCCATTGGGCTGAACAGCCACATCCAGTGCCAGCAAGGGCAAGAATCCCATCCACTTAATACATGCCCAGAGGGTAATGGGCCAGCCAGGAAAACCCAGCATTGGGACCTAAGTGGGTAAAAGCCTGTGTCTCCAAGCCTCCAGAGTCCCGTCTGCAGGGCCCAATAGGTTGAAGGAGAAAATTGATTCCCACCAGTTGTCCAAGCTCCATGTGTATCTTGTAACCTCTATACACACTCCCACATACAAATAATTGATAAACATAATTTGACTAAAATTTTATTTTGAAGAAAAGTCAGCATTGGGTGACTGAGCATTTGTCTAGAGTCCCTCTCAGGAAGGGGCTGAGGGTGTGGTCATCGAAAGAGCACCTCTCTGCCATGCACAAGGACTCAGGTTTGATCAGCATATTCCCACAATAAAAGAAAAGCACACCTTTACTCCCAGCGCACAGGCGCCAGAGGCCGGCGAATCTCTGAGTTCTTTGAGACCAGTTCTAGGATGGATAAGGCTACACAGACAAACCCTGTCTCAGGAAAAAAAAAGAAAAGAAAAGAAAGAAAGAAAAGAAAAGCCCCTCCCAGCAGAGTGCTGCTCCATCCATGAATCCATGATAGGCCACCAAGAGGAAGCCGGAGACAAACAGAAGTGGTGGCCCAAGCCTTTAGTCTAGCACTCAGCACTCAGGAGGCAGAGGTAGGCAGATCTCTGTGAGTTAGACCAGCCCAGTCTAAAGAGCGAGTTCCAGAACAGGCTCCAAAGTAACACAGAGGACCCCTGCCTCAGAAAGAAAGAAAGAAAGAAAGAAAGAAAGAAAGAAAGAAAGAAAGAAAGAAAGAAAGAAAGAAAGAAAGGAAGGAAGGAAGGAGTGGCCCATGCCTCTCATCCCAGCCCTCTGGGGACAGAGGCAAGAGGATGGAGACTTGAAAGCCAGATGGGCTACAAGACAAAAACCAAAATTAAGGTGGGTGTGGTAAAGGCTTCTGAAAAGTTGGCTAGTCGTCCTTGCACAAAGGAGAGGCACCGCCCCAAGAAGTTGTGGGCACCGAGTTCAAGGTGGGGCAGCACTGTGGACATATACCAGTGGTCAGCCTCCCGCTAATTCTGAGAAATGAGACATCCAGACTGAGGATAAAAAGAGCCTCACCCAGACCACCATCCAGCTCTATCTCCAGGTACAAACAAAGGACCTGTTGCATCCAATCTTCGTTAAAAGGACTAAGAGGCCAGTGAGGCACCAAAGGTAGACCCCAGGCACCCTTCGCCTCTCTGTGCCTCAGTTTCACTATCCTGCCACAAAGGATCGTCTCTGTTGGAACCCTGAAAGGATGTGAGTGCCTGTTGCCAAGGAGATGCGGAACCCTCCCATCTCAGCAAGAAGGGCCGGGAAAGAAGTCAGCCCCCTTGCAGAATGGCCCCTTCAAGGCCCAGCAAAGGGGGAAAGGCCCCATTTGGCCTTGGAATCACATTGGAGCTGCGTTGCTATGGTAACAGAATTTCTGTGGGACTTTTTTTTTTTTCCAACAGTGGCAGTACAGAAAACCTGAGTCACAGGCTCCAGGAGCCCACGGGAGGAGGCGTGGTTATCTTCCAGCTTCACAGGCTATGGTGACTCAGAGGGTCCCCCAACCCTCACCCACCTCCTGAGTTTAGCAGCTTGCCAGATTCTTCTCTTGCCTTGTTCTAAATAAGCATCCTCCACAACCCATCTCATGTAGGAAGGGGGTTCAGCTTAGAACCCTTCAGGACTTCACCCCCCCCACCCAGAGTCCACTCAGGGCTCAAAACCATGCCACTGCTGTCAAGAATGGGGAACTCTTAGATATCCCACAAAGCCCAGCCTCACCCGCCACTCCCCAGCCAGCCACCGCAGAAATGATGGGGATAAGATCCTTCTAAAGCATGCTCAGGGGTAAGAACCCAACACGTGAACAAAGTTGGGCAGTGTGGGGAGACACAGCACGGGGTCTCCTTGAGCCAGCAAGGGCTTGTGAGGATCAGGAGACCCTCCCCCTAATCCTGTGTAAGGTACTGCTCGCTCCTCTCATGCGATCTCCACCTCCCAGGAACCAAGAATCTCTGTTTTACAGATGGGGAAACTGAGGCCGGGGAACAGGAAGCAACTCCGCAGGGATGATTCACAGCCCAGCCCCAAATTGCACCCTCCCTCCCCCTATTCCTGGCTGGGAGTTCCGAAGCCCAGCCCAGCCCCGCCTCCCTGCCACGCAGGCCTGCCCAAAATGGCCTCCCGGGCACACCCACCCAGCGGCTCACCCCAAAAAAGCCAGGGGGGAGTTGGCTGACGTGGGAACGAGACTCAGACCCCTACGTATGAGGGCAGAAGAGGTCTAACCATGACCAAGTCCCCTTCAGCTCCAATTTCCGCCCCCTCCAGCCTCATCAGTGTGAATCAGGTACAATCATGACACCCTCAGAGAGGGGTACCTGCCCAGGCTCGCAAAACACACCCCCCAGCTCCTTTCTGGCCCTGAGAGCCTAAGTCACCTGTTTCAGCCTAACACTCCCCAGGGCAGCAAGCTTGGACACAGCTCAGTAGACAGCCAGTCTCTGCCAGGGAGTCCCTGGCATCTGCAGGGTTTCCTCCAGTCCCAAATGCCAGCCAGCCTTCTTCCTGGATATGCGGAGGTTTCTCTCTGCACCTCCCTGCCTCAGGGCCTTTGCACTGGCTGTGCCCTCTATCTGCAAGACCAGTCCATACACTTGATGCCTGCGAACTTCTATTCACTCTCCTGGGGCAGCTCGTGTGTCCTCAGAAAGGACCCCTGACCTTGGTAATCTAGTACCCTGGCCCTGTACCCCCAGTCACTTGCTGTAGATGCCAGTCATGTTCCCAAGCGACATTTACTATCTCTTGTATCTCCGTGTTTGTTAAACAGGTGGGAACGCTGACCCTTCACCCACCCAGTAATGTGAAACAAGAGAAGCTGATATGCATTGTGTGTGTGTGTGTGTGTGTGTGTGAGAGAGAGAGAGAGAGAGAGAGAGAGAGAGAGAGAGAGAGAGAGAGAGAGAGAGGGTGAGAGAGAGAGGGTGAGAGAGAGAGGGTGAGAGAGAGAGGGTAGAGAGAGAGAGAGAGAGAGAGAGAGAGAGAGAGAGAGAGAGAGAGAGAGAGAGAGAGAGACCATTCCGGAATCAAATACACCCAGTTCAGCATGTTGCTGATTTACTGTGTAATCTAAAGCAAATGGCTGCACCTTTCTGAGTGTTAATTCAGCCAAACTCAGGGAGGCCCCACCCAGAGCTTGGGCCTCTGCATTGAGGGAGGGAGGTCTTCCTCGACACACACTACGCTCCCATTCAGCTATCTCCAAAGCTTGGGGTCCAATTTCCCACCCAAAGCAGAGAGATCTCACAAGCCCCTACCAGCAGGCAGCAAAGACCCTTTGGCAAAGAGGTAGGGGGTACGCCAGAAAGGAGGCGCCTACTTGTGGCACGCCCATGCTGGTCGGAAATGGCCTGCCAGCCTGCTAGAGGCCCTGGATGGGGACAGATCTAGTTGCAAACGATTGTTCTCAGCCAGGGGCCTTGGGGAGCGGTTCACTCGAGGGTAGAGGCTTCTGGAGGAAGCTGGACACTCGCAGGGCCAAATGCCGGACCGCGAGGCGTGCACCAGAGGGCAGGGAGGGCGCCTGGCGTGCAGCCACCCGGACCACGCCGCCCGCCAGTCGGGGTGCGAAGGAAGACCCAAGCGGCTGCACTCCGCGCCTCCACGAAGTACCGAGGACCAGAGACGACGCCTGGGGGGGTTGGAGATGGCTCCTCCACAGAGGGAACCGCCTAAGCAGATCCCCTCCCCCAGCTCTGCCGCATCTGGTTTTCCCATCTGCAGAGCCCTAGCAGGACAAAGGGGACGAGGGAGGGCCCAGCCGAGGCGACCCGCCCCCCTGCTCACAAAGGCCGCGGCCCGGAGCGCCAGGCCTAAGCAAGGGGAGGCGGGGTGGGGGAGGGGCAGAACCGGCGGACATCCCCCTCCCCCGCAGCAGGCCCGACCCCGCCCCGCACACCCCGCCGCGATCAAAAGCCCCGCCAAACCTCCTTTTAGCCAGGAAAGGAGGGGAGGGCAGGGGTGACTGTCCCAAGGCCCTCCAGCCAAAGGCCTGAGGACCAGGAGGAAATGGGCAAGGGTGAACCCTTCCTTCCCAAAACCTGAGGTAGCCTATTCTAAAGGATCAGCCCACGAATAGGGACAACCAGATTGGAAAGAGGGAAGAGAGAAGGTCTAGGGAGGCCCACGCCCCCAGCCAGGGATGGGGGGAGGTGGGAGGTGGACAGTTTTGCTTTAGGATGTGCTAGGCCCCACATCACCTCCTCCGAGCAAAAGCGCACATCCTGGACGGGGTGGTAGCACATGCTTTTAATCCCACCCTCAAAAGACACGGTTTCTGCGAGTTCGAGGCCAGCCTGGTCTACAGAGCGAGTTCCAGGATGGCCAGGACTTCATAGTGAGACCCGGGTCTTTCTAAAACACAAGCCCACCTCCCCAAGGCGGCGCATAGAGGTCTGTGATCCTAAAGAGAGTGCATGGGGTGAGGGGTGAGGGAGTGCGGGATCGGGAAGCAGAAGGATTCAGGAGTTGGGAGGATGCTTTTGTGCACTTTATCGGGACCTAAGAAGGGGACGTGTCCCCAACTCACCCTGGCGCGTGGACACGTTCCTCTCGTTGGCCGCCTGCAGCACCACCTGAGCGCAGCTCTGTTCCAGGGCGAAGAGCTCATCTTTGCCCACTTTGGTGGCCTTGCCAGCCTTGAGGGTGCCACTGGGCCCGGACGGAGCCAAGTAGCGACCTTCGCAATCGCGAAAGGCCACCTTGCCGGAGCGGAACTCGAGCGTGTAGCCCGTGGCGGGCTCGGGCCGCGCCACAAGGCGCCCGTCGTGGCGCAGGAAGCGGTGGTCCGACGTCTGCACGCTGTAGCGTTGGTCCTGGAAGGCCAAGGTGATGAGCGAGTCGACGCCCCAAGGCACGTCGCGGTCTACC
This sequence comes from Cricetiscus sungorus, assembly GCA_030556225.1. NCBI lineage: Eukaryota > Metazoa > Chordata > Mammalia > Rodentia > Cricetidae > Cricetiscus > Cricetiscus sungorus. The sequence continues at coordinate 7,441,450 of JANBXA010000044.1, forward strand.
GCGATCTCGTCGGCCGGTCGTGCGCTAAGATGCGCGTAGCGCTTGCGGGTGACGCTGTAGATGTTGACCTGTGGGTGCATGGCGATGTGCACGCTCCATTTCTCTGCCGGCGACACGCTCTGCGCGAAGCACGACAAGCGATCCTCGGTGCCGCCGAAGTAGCGCCGATGCGCCTCGGACTGCAGCGACCAGCGGCCGTCGTCGTGCGCCACGACGAGGAAGCGGCAGTCGGCATCGGGCACCTCGCGCTCACAGCTCACGTTGCCGTCCTTGTCGGCGGCCAGGTAGCGACCCAGGTGGCTACGCAGACAGACAGCCGCGCTGCCCGCCTCATCAGGAGGCTGCTCCAGCGTCCAGATCTGCTTCTTCTTCAAGCTGCTGGCGGACGCGTTCACCTTGAAGCCGAACGCCTCGGCTGTCAGGTACTTGTTGCCGCAGCTGATGAGCCCGAACTGGATCTGCACCGCCTCGGCTGTGCCGTTGGCGGTCATGGTGGCGGAGGGCGGCCCGGTGGCCCCGGGAGCTTGGGTGGCTGTGCCCGACCTCCTTTGTTCAGCACAGCTTAGCGGGCTGCAGCGCTCCACAAAGCCAGCCCGGCGGCGCCCATGAGTTTTATATGCTGGTGACGTCACTCTGTTAGGCCACGCCCTTATCCGTCCTGCCAGGGGAGGGGGTTCTGCAGTGCGAGCCCGGGCCCCTGCGCTTCTCCTGCGGGTTTTTCTGGCTTTCACTTTGTAGCCCAAACTGGCCTTGAAGTCGCTGTGTGGCTCAGGCTGGACATGAACTCTTAGCAATCCTTCTGCCACTGATGTTCGTGGGTGTTGGCTAGTCCATTTAACTGCTCCTTCACTATCGTCCTTTGTAGTATTTGGCTGATTTCCAACTTCTACTCTCTGGGGCCCCCCTGGATCACCCTACCCCCAAACCTGGCAGATGGGAAGGATCAGCAAGGTTAAAGGTAATGATGCGTTCCGGATGGAGGGAGGGGTCCAGGGTACACCAGGAAGTAGCCTTAGTGCTGTTCCTTGAAAAGGCCAGAGACTCCGGAACACACTGGCTGGAAACAGAAGGGCCTGAGGTAGAACAGAGGTTGGACTCCAGCAAAGAGCATTCAGAGCCCTACCTGCCGGCCTCGGGGTTTCTCCAGGCCCGGGCGGGTGCTGAGGTTTCTATTCCAGAACCAATGTGGCCCAAGTCAGTGGCCAACGTCCCCACTCTGGTGATGCTCAAGCCCTGGGGTGCTGGTTGACCAGGAAGCAGAGTAGGTAAGGCAGGAATTGCAGTCTCTGTTTATGAGGAAAATCATCAAAGTAGGACGCGTCCCCGGCATGACTCAGCCCTAGTGACTGCAGCCCCTCATGCATGATTCCAGACCAGAGGGACATTCCCGCCAAACACCACCTCCCACCACCCCATGTAAGAACACTTCCCTTTGAGTTTCTGGAAGACTGAGACTTCTAGGACATTCCCCACATGCCAGGCAGGCCCCTGGAATGCTGGCCCCACCACAGGCTGCCCACAAGGTCTGGGCCCTCTGGCCCTGCCCAGCCACAGGCTGACCAGTCCTCCAGGGTGATCTGTGTCCAAACAGATCCCTGATCAGGCAGTCCCTTCTAGGGACCATCAAAGAGGAAGGGAGGGTAGATGGCATGGCCTGCCCATCATCAAAGGTCAATCCAGGGAAGCCCCTTGCAATCCTTGCTGGGAAATCCCTTAGAGGTCACAGAAAGGTCACTAAGAACTAGGTTGATGCTCAGCCACCCTCTGTGGCCATGTGACTTTGGACAGATTCCTTATCCTCTCTGAGCTTTCCCTCTTCTGAGATATATATATATATATATCCCCAGAATTTGGGAGGCAGAAGTCAGAACTTACTGAAAGCAGTAACACCCAAAACCCTATACTGAGGGGTGCCTGGAATCTGGTATTCTGTTCAAACATGTTTAACCCAGGAGCATCTCGGGCAGACTTGGACAAGTTAGCCTCATTACGCATCAGGCAGTTAAGCCAATGTCTGATATGTGTCAGGGCGCCATAAATGCTAGCTATTGATTAGTCATTTATCATCACGTCAGGACATGGGTGCATTCACCATCCGTCCCTAGCTTTAGGCTCGGGTCATGAGGGATGGCTGGGTGTGATGGTACAAACCTGTAACCTTAGCCCATCAGAGGCTTAGGAGCCAAGGTCATGCTAGGCTACATACTGGTTTCCAATCCAGCCTGAACTATATGAAACCTTGCCTCAAAAACCCAAAATGGGGGGGGCTGGAGAGATGACTCAGGGGATGGAGAGGTGGCTTGGCAGTTAGGAAGAGCACTGGCTGCTCTTCCAGCAGACCCGGATTCAATTCCCAGCACCCACATGGCAGCTCAGAACTGTCTGTAACTCCAGTTCCAGGGGATATGACATCCTCACATCGATGCACATAAAAATAAAATAATAAAAATTTTAGAAAAGGTTTAAAAAAAAAAAAAGTTGGGCACTAGAGAGAAAGCTCTGAGGGAAAAGGCATGCATTGACCAAGGCTGAAGATCTGAATTCAGTCTCTAGGACCCTCAAGGTAGAAGGAGAAAACCAACTTACCCCATGCACTGTGCTACCCAAATGTCCCCCATACATATGTACATACTGTCACACATATGTAAATGGGGGGAGGGGAAATGGTCTGGTTCAGATTGTGCAAGCATAAGAACAAGTGTAGGCCTAGTGGTGGTGGTGCACGCCTTTAATCCCAACACTAGGAAGGCAGAGGCAGGTGGATCTCTGTGAATTCAAGGCCAGCCTGGCTTACAAAGCAAGTTCCAGGACAGCAGGGCTACACAGAGAAACCCTGTGTCAAAAAAAAAAGTAAATAGATAAGGACGAGTTTGGATCCCTAACACCCAATAAAAAACTAGTAATGTGGTGTACATCTAAAACCCCAGCCCTGGGGAGCTGGAGACAGGAGCTCACTGGCCAGTCAGCCTAGTCAAATCAGTGAACTTCGGGTTCAGAACCGAGGTGGTGAGCTATGGGAATGGCTCAGCAGTTTAGAAGTTAGCAGTCTACACCCAGACCTGATGGCGGTGGTGCACGCCTTTAATCCCAGCACTCAAGAGGCAGAGAAGGTGGATCTCTGAGTGCAAAGCCAGCCTGGTCTACAGGGTGAATTCCAGGACAGCCAGGGCTACACAGAGAAATCCTGGTCTGAAAAACAAAACAAGTCAAAAAACAAACAAAAACAAAAAAGACTCAGGCTCAGTTCTTAGCATCATGGTGGCTCACAAGCACCTCTAATTTCTTCTGACCTCTGCATATTCCTGCACCCACCTCGTGCATATACACACAGAGACTCTTTTATCCAGGCAGTGATGGTGCATGCCTTTAATACCAGCACTGGGGAGGTGAGGCAGGTGGATCTCTGAGTTTGAGGCCAGCCTGGTCTACAGACCAGTTCCAGGAAAGTCAAGGCTACACAGAGAAACCACTCTTAGGAAAAATAAAATAAGTGAATCTTTTTAATAAGATAGAGGAACCAGCAAGATGTCTGTGCAGATAAAGGTCCTTGCCTGAAGACCGGAACTGGATCCTAAGACCCACACAGTGGAAGGAAAGAACAGATTCCCACAATTTGCCCTCTGACCTCCACACACATGCAGTGGCATGCAGTACGCACAGGCACTCATAAAAATAAAAATAAGGTGGAGAGCAATTGGGAAAGATACCCAACCAACATCAACATCTGGCCTACACTCACATGCACGTGCACAAACATACACACACACACACACACACACACACACAAACACACACACACACACACACACACGAGAGTGGGAAGGAGACCACAGAGAAAATCCCTGGGTTTCCCCTCAGGACAGGTCCAGGTCCTGTAGTCCTGTATTCAGAATAGCGGCTTAAATGTTGGGGGGAAGTCATCTGGCTCTGGGTGAGGTCATCTGTGGAGAACTGAGGTTCATTTCAGCAGACCCAAAGCCTTTATTGTCATTATTTTATGTGCCACCCTTGGGAACAGACAATACATCTACAGCCACATAGTTTAAATACGAATGAGGAAACAATATTCATCGCCCCACCCCACCACCAGGTACAGATCTTGCTTGTATTTTTTTTTTTTTTAAATGAGATGAGCAAACATGAATGTATATTCAACTTCACTGATCATTTCCTGTGTTTTGTGATATTTTCAATGAAAGTCACACCCTTGTGCACATTAGGTAAGCGGTCTGTTCCTGAGCCACACCCCAGCCCCTCACTGGGGGATTCTAGGCAGGTGCTCTACCACTGAGCCACACCCCAGCCCCTCACTGGGGGATTCTAGGCAGGGGATCTCCCACTGAACCACACCCCAGCCCCTCACTGGGGGATTCTAGGCAATCTCTGCATCTCATGTTGTTTTGCTTCTTTGATTTTGGTTTTATGAGAAAGTTCTTGTATAGTCAAGGCTGCGTACCAACTCCTAATCCTCGACAGCTATGTGGTTATTTGTTATTTGTTTTGTCTTTTCTTATCTTTTCTTCTCCTCCTCTTTTTTTTTTTTTTTTTTTTTTTTTGAGGCAGAGTTTTGCTATGTAGCTTCAGCTGGCCTCAAACTCACAGACCAAAGGTGTATGCCACCATGCCTGGCCATACCTGGTTTTTTCCTTGGGTTCCAGGGATGGGATGGGAATCAAGTTCTTGTGTTTGTGCTGTAAGCACTTACTGTCCCTTCAGCCCCACTTTTACTTCACGTGGTATCTCACTGCGAATGAATTCTTTGTTAAACATAGTAGCTTCCAGCTGGGCGGTAATCCCAGCACTCAGGAGGCAGAGGCCAGGGTATCTCTGTGAGTTTGAGGCCAGCCTGGTCTACAGAGCAAGGTCCAGGACAGGCTCCAAAGTTAATTAGAGAAATCCGGTCTTGGAAAAAAAAAGTTGCTTCGTCATTTCTTTTCAATGCAGCATAATATTCAGTCACATACCGTTAGCTTGAACCACAACCACACCCCTCTAACAATTAACCCTTCCATCACCAATCCCAATGTTTTTTACTTTTCTTTACCTAGATCTGTACCAAACCACACCACACCACACACACACACACACAAACACACGCACACACACACACAGAGGCCCCAGTTGTATGTTTTCAGATTGATTGCCTCTGCCTCTGGTGACAGGGAGGCCCCTTCATGCTCTGCTCTGAGCTAATGTGAGTGATATACACAAGCATTTGCTCTAGCCTTGGTGAAGACTTGGGGGTGATGTCTCCCAGGTTAGCTCCTGGGACCGGGAGGAAGGATGCCTTGTGAACTGAGAGTTGTACGGTTTTGCTGGGTCTTGTAGCTGTTGAGCTTTGTGTGGGGCTGTTTTTATTGTTGTTGTGGGCAAACTGAGTAAGAGCCACACTGAAGTCTGTTCTGCTTTAAGCCTCACCTTCCCAAGTGTCCCTGACCCTGGCACCCCTGTGTTCTGCAAGGGATGAGCTAGCCCTGCCTGTCACATCACGAGGGCTTTGCTTCAGCCCCACCTCAGGTCCCTCTGGGAAAAGATGGGGACATGGACACTGTGTCCCTGGGCCCCATGGGGACCCAAGCGCCACCTGATCCTTGCTAGGATCAGGGCACACACAGCACAAAACAGAAGCATTTAACAGAGGCCAGGCCTGAGTGGCTCCTGGCTGGGTGCCGTGTCCTGCACTTGCTCCAGACAGGAATTAAGGCCACAGGGACAGGCTGCCTTGTACTTAGTTCCCTGAGGGAGGATTCTTGAGGCGTCCTCAGAGTCTCCAAGATCCCCTAGGACTGCCGCTACAAAGCAGGGACCCCCAAAGGGTCCAGCAGTGACTCCCTGGGCTGCACAGTGCCCATCTCCATGTTGTCACAGTATTTTTTTTCGAAACCAAAACATTTATTTTATGACTGAAATCCTCAAGATGAACTGGATGCTGCAGCAGCTGCCCTCCTGGGTTCAGGTGTTGTCCCTTCAAGGAATCCATGTCTGACTCTTCCATAGACAATCTTTAGGTGCCTCATCCGCCTAGTCCCGGTAGTGTTTCACCTGTTGGCCTTGGCACTCCAGTAAGTTACACTTTCTCTTGCGCTTGGCAGGGCAGCCACATTTGCCACAGGTGGACTTCTCTAAGGTGGTAGGCCTTAGAGCCACAGCAGTGGCACAACGTGTGCGTCTTATTCAACACTTTCCAAAGGATGACATTCCTTTCTTCATCTTGCTTCTACCAAAGAGACCGGAAGAGCTTTTTTTTTTTTTTTTTTTTTTTTTGGTTTTTCAAGACAGGGTTTCTCTGTGACTTTGGAAGCTGTCCTGGAACTAGCTCTTGTAGACCATGCTGGTCTCGAACTCACAGAGATCCCCCTGCCTCTGCCTCCCGAGTGCTGGGATTAAAGGCATGCACCACCACCACCTGGCTATGTCTCAGTATTTTTTTTTTCTTTGCTGATTCTTTGCGACAGAGTCTATGTAGCCCAGGCTAGCCTCAAATTTACTATGCAGCTGAGGATGACCTTGATCCTGATCCTCCTGCCTCTACCTCTCAAGTCCTAAGATGGTAGGCATGTACCACCACACCTGGCTCCCTATGGTTCCAGGCTGTAGTTTGACAGGCACCCGTTTACCACCTCAGCTTTGCAGTCTCTCACCTCCTGACTTTCCTGGAAATCTCATTCACACTTTCCCAGGAGCTCCAAGCTGTGGGGAGGAGCAAGGCTGGGTCCTACCTTCCATGCTCTGGTAGTCAGACATGACCTGGCCCTGAGAGGCTACCACAGATCTGCTCTGTGGGTCTCGTCACAGCTGTGTGTGATCTAGTCCAGCTGAGCCTCAGTTTCTCTGTTCTCAAAGGGACATCAGTGCTGGGCAGCTGTAGGGAGGCCAAGATGCGAAGATTGCCAGGTACCAAATGAGACCTTCGCTCAAATAAACAAACGAAAATCTGAGCATGACGGCACAGACCTGAAATCCAGCACCTGATAGGTAGAGGCAAGAAATTGAGACATTCAAAGCAAGCCTTGGCTACATTGTGCATTGAAGGCCAGCCTTGGCTGCATGAGACCCTATTTCAAAAGCGCAAATAATGCAGCCAGTGAGGTAAGCCAATAAATAAAAGGGCATGCTGCCACCTGCCAGGCGGTGGTGGCACATGCCTTTAATACCAGCACTCTGTGAGTTTGAGAGCAGCCTGCTCTACAAATCAAGTTCCAGGAGAGGCTCCAAAGCTACACAGAGAAACCCTATCTCGAAAAAACCAACCCCCCCCAAAAAAAGGCAATTGTCACCAGGTTTGATGACCTCAGTTCCCAGGACCCATATGGTAGAAGGGGAGAACTGACTCCCACAAGTTGTCTCTGACCTCCACACACAAGCACCATGGCACACATGCCCACACACAAATAAATAAGACTGTAAAAGAAAACATATTGGATACAGGTGAGGATGTGGCTCAGGTGGTAGTGAAATCCTGGGTTCTGCCCAAATTATCGCATAAACCAGCATGGTGGTGTAAATCTGTGATCCTAGCACTCAAGAGGTAGGGACAGGAGGGTCTGAAGTTCAAGACCATCCTCTGCTATGAACTGTGTTAAGGCCAGTGGGTCTACATGAAAGCACACTCTAATTAGGTAGCTAATTAGATAGATATAGATATATATGGATGGATAGATAGCTATTGATAAATGGTAGATAGCTATTGATAAATTGGTAAATGATAGTTATAGATAGCTTCATGATAGAAAGATAGATGGATAGATATGGATAGACAGACAGACAGATAGGGAGAGGAGGTAGGGATAAATAGATATGGATAGGGCTGAGCCGTGGTATTACACACCTTTAATCCCAGCACTTGGGAGGCAGAGGCAGGCGGATCTCTGTGAGTTCGAGGCCAGCCTTGTCTGCAAAGCAACACAGAGAAACCCTGTCTCAAAAAAGAAAAAAAAAATAGATATGGATAGGTAGACAGAGATAGATTGAAAGATGATAGATAGATATAGATAGATTAATAAATGATAGATAGAGATGGATAGGTACCCTGAACACACACAGATCACTGTAGCTGGCTAGATAGCTCAGAACTAGCTTCCATGCAAACCACACAGCCGTCTGCGGTTCAAGCCCTCAATAAAGGGGCAGCCTCGTGAACCAGAGGCCATGAATAGCTTCTTTGTGGCTCTGTGGTCACCTGCTCCGAGGGCCCCTCAAGGCAGCCTGGCACCACTGGCACCACTTGTCCATCAGAGTCTAGGAAGTGGGAGGGGCCAATGCTAGGACCATACTCTAGCCTGGCTGACTCCCCAGCTGGGCTTTGCTGCCAGGCCCTGAGCCACTCCAGCCTGCTGCCTTTGAGCATGAGAGCAGGCCAGGCTGTCACCTACCATTACTTTGTCTCCATCAGCATCTGAGATACTCTTTGCCTTCAAGGAAACTGAGGCCTGGACACAACAAATGTAGGGCCCTGCATGGGCCCCTGAGGCACCTTGAGCAAGCCTGAAGCTGTTGGCCAGAACTCCTTGCCCCAAAGCTGTTATTGGTACTCTTCCTGTTTTGATAACGCACACCTTGTGGGGAGGGGCAAAGCCTAAAAATACTGTTATTTTCCACTGTGCTGTAAGTCAGTATTTAAGCCCATTCCATCCCCTCAGTAAATGGCATTCGGCATTCCGACATTGTCCCTGAACGAATGACCCGCTGTTTTGTCTCTTTATTTCAATCTCTAGGCCTTCACCCAATTTGTGGGAGCAGAACGTAGTGCGGGAGCTACAAACAGGTTCTGGCCCAGAGTTTTCTGGCCTGGTGGCTCTTAGAAAACAGGGGTTTGGGGAGCTGTATAATGTGGTTCAGCAGTTAAGAGTACTATCTGTTCTTCCAGAGGTCCCGAGTTAAGTTCCCAGCACCCACATGATGGCTCACAATCTTCTGTAACTCCAGTTCCTGGGGATTCAATGCCTTCATCTGCCTTCAAGGGTACTAGGCATGTATGTGACACACAGATGGTGACTCACACATGCATGTGAGTAAAGTGCCCATACACACAAGATAAACAAAACATGTATTTGCTTTTGTAATGATTTTACTTGCTGTGGTGTGTGTGTGCATGTGTGCAGACTGCACACCTTTGCCCGTGCATGTGGTGGCTGGAGGTCAGCCTTGAATGTCCTTCCTCAGGACATCTGCTGGCATTGATTTAGACAGAATGGAACTCACTTTGTAGACCAGACTGGCCTCAAATTCACAGAGGTCCACCTGCCTCTGCCTCTGGAGTGCTGGGATTAAAGGCGTGTACCACCACACCTGGCTTCACACCCAGCTTTTTACTTGAGTTCTAGGGGTAAAACACAGGTCCTCACAACTGCTCAGCAAGCATTTTACTAGCCATTCTCGTAGCCCCTGGTTTGGTCTTTTTAGACAGAGTCTCATGTAGCCTAAATTGGCTTTAAATCTGTCTGTGATCATCTTCCTGCTTCAAACTCCTGAGTGCTGGGATGATAGGTATGAGCCACCATAGCTGACTTTCTTAACAGAATTGAATAGACAAACTGTGACCTTCCTTCCACCTGGGTCCTAAAATGCCCCCATCCAAGGTAGGCACCAAATCTGCCCAGTGACCCCAATTAGAGTCTGGAGACTGTTTCTGCCAAGGATGGGATCACCCTGAAAGTTCACACCAGCTGGGTGTGTATATTTCACACCTGTCATCCCAGTCCTCAGGAGACTGAGGCAGGGGGATAGGAAGGAGGCCAGCCAGAGCCTGTCACCAGACAAGTTCAAAAAGGGGGAAGGGGTGGGGAAGAGGCTCAGTTAGTGGATACTTACCAAGCATGTGTGAAACAAGTCTGGGTTCTGTTCCCAGCACTACTTAACCAGGAATGATGACCAGGCACTGGTAATGCATGCCTTTAGTCCCAGTACTCGGGAAGCAAAGACAAGACAGGCAGATCTCCCTGAGTTCAAGGCCAGCCTTGGTCTACAAAGCAAATTTGAGGACATCCGGGGCTACCCAAAGAAACCCTGTCTCAAAAAGAAAAAACAAAAACAAAACTCCAACCAGGTGTGATGCAGGCCTATTGTCCCACCACTTGGAGTTCTAGATCATCCTGGGCTAGCCTGGACTGTATGAGACCCCATATTAAAAATAAATGAGGAGGGAGGGGCTGGAGAGATGGATTAGAGGTCAAGAGCACTGGCTGCTCTTCCAGAGGTCCTGAGTCCAATCCCAGCAACCACACAGTGGCTCACAACCATCTATAATGAGATTTTGCGCCCTCTTCTGGTCTGCAGAGGTAGTTCTAGGACAGCCAGGACAACATAGAGAAATTCTGTCTCAAAAAAATCAAAGGGTGGGGGCAGCCTACAACCTATTCCTGATATCTTTTTGCTTTATGTTTGTTTGAGACGGGGTCTTATCTCAAGCTAGCTTTCAAGTGTTGATCCTCTTGCCTCCACCTTCCCAGTGTTAGCAGCACAAGGTGCATTGCTATGTCCAACATTTTGTTGTTGTCATTGTTGTTTTTAAGATTTATTTCATTTTTTAATTTTTGTTTTATTTTTTGTTTGTTTTTTGAGACAGGGTCTCTCTATGGATTTATTTTATCTTTATTTATGGAGAGTGTGTGTGTGTGTGTGTGTGTGTGTGCACATGTGTGAGTGCAGGTACCTCAGAAGCCAGAAGAGGGTGTTGGTTGGAGCGCCTGGAAGTGGAGTTACAGACAGTTGTGAGCCACCAAGTTGTGGGTGCTGGGAATCAAACCTGGGCCCTCTACAAGAGTAGCGAGTGCTCTTAACCACTGAGACATCTTTCCCACCAGTCTCGCCAGCAGTTTTGGGGGAAATGTGTAGAGATAGGCTCTCCCCCCATTTAGCCCAGGCTGGCTTAAAATTATCAGCAATCCTCTTGCCTCGGGTTCTAGGATTGCAGGTGTGCCCCATCATGCACAATTTCCACTTTGGAGTTTCCAAGGGAGAAACCCGGGCTGGCCCCAGGAGCCAGCCTTGAGCCCAGCTCCCCTGGAGGAAGGACAAAACACCTGGGCATCCACCCTCCTCATCTGAGCCAGAGCAGCTCAGGATCCAGGGTGAATTCTTTAAAAACGAGACAATGGTGGCTAGTGCTTGGCAGGAGCCTGGCTAATTAAGAGGGCATTAGTGTCATAGGCAGAGTCAGGCTCATGCCAAGACATCTCTGCCAGAAGAGGGGCCAGTGGCTGATGCCAGGTCTTGGCCTTGCCTGCCTGGCAGTCACCCCAGCCTACCCCCTCAGAGACCTTCAGGGTTCCCCTTCTGGTGAGCTGGAGCCCATCTGTCCTTTGAAATGCCTGGACCTCAGACAACTCCCCCCTAAACTGGAGCAACAAAGCCAGCTTCCAGAACCCTTCCTCATGGTTTTCCTAATCCAATAAACATCAAGCACTTGTCCTATGTTTTAGAGGGAAAAATAGCCAGACATGGTGGCACACGCCTGTAATTCCTGCCCTCATGCTGAGGCAGGAGAATTACCAAGAGTGAGGGTCTAAAGGAAGAGCATCTCCAGCAGGCAGTGCAGTGGTGGTGCACACCTTTAATACCAGCAGCTTATCTCAGGTTGAGTTTGGAGCCAGCCTGGTCTACAGAGGGAGTTCTAGGACAGCAAGGGCTACAAAAAAAAAAAAAAAAAAAAAAAAAAAAAAAACCTGTCTGGGAAAAGAACAAAAGCAAACACGGGCAGAAGTGGTAGGTCCCGAAGAGAAGTGAAGCTCAGACCCCAGCACCCACATCTCAACGCCTGTAACTGCAGCTATGGCAGACTTAAGACCCACCTGCTCGCCTCCTTTCTCAAGGCCTCCATGTACAGTTGCTGGAAGTCTGATCTCAGCCCAGCCAGGATGTGTTATCACCTGTGTTCACAGGAAAGTGCAGAGCAGGCCAGCTGGGGTCCACCCTGGCCACTTCCCCGGGCTACTAGGGGAACTCCCCTTTCTCCCTTGAGAGCAGAAATTGAGACCCAGAAAAGTCCAATTCTGCTGGCTAAACAGGAAGACAAGGAATTATAGTTAGAAACAAGAAGAGCCCTGGAATAGGGGAATCCCAGGGTTGGGTGACTAGAATGTAGCCTAGAATATTCTCTAGTACTCTGGCTTTCTTAACCTTGGCAAATGGCTTTAAAGTCCTGAGATAACTTCCTGAGCTCCAGAGCTCCAGACGTCATATTTCCCTGACTACATAAACCAGGCCCTTAAAAGTGTAATTTATTTATTTGTTGTTTATTTGGTTTTGGGTTTTTTTTTTTTTTTTTTTTTTGCAGCGGCAGGGGACTTGAAACAGGAGTTCTCTGTGTAACTTGATTTGTAGACCAGGCTGGCCTCGAATCCAGAGTGCTGGGGTTAAATGCCATTGATCACCACAGCCTGGCATTATTTATTGCTTTTTTGAGACAAGGTCTCACGTAGCCCAGGCTAGTAAACTCACTCTGAGATAAAAACTAGCCTTAAACTTTTGTTTCGTTTTGTTTTGTTTTTCAAGACAGGGTTTTCTGTGCAGCCCTGGCTGTCCTGGAACTTGTTCTGTAGACCAGGCTGGCCTCGAACTCACAGAGTTCTGCCTCCCAAGAGCTGGAATTAAAGGCATCTGCCACCACCACCCGGCTTGATGGCTTGGTTTATTGTTGTTTTAATCTCTCTCTCTCTCTCTCTCTCTCTCTCTCTCTCTCTCTCTCTCTCTCTCTCTCTCTCTCTGTGTGTGTGTGTGTGTGTGTGTGTGTGTGTGTGTGTGTGTGTGTGTGTGTCTGTCTGTCTGTCTGTCCGTCCGTCTGTAAGTGCATGTGAATACATCCCACTGTACTCAAGTAGAGGACAATTTCCAGGAGTTAGTTTTCACCTTCTACCTTTTTTGCTTTTTGAAGTAGCATCTCTCTTATTTCTGTTACTTTGGCTGCTGCAGACTAGCCACAAGTGGGTCTTGGTGGTACTACTGTCCTGCCTCCCACCTCACTGAAGGCATTCCCAGATTACAGCTGTGTACCATGGGACCCAGCTTTCCTACATGGCTGCCAGGGATGGAATCCAGGCTGCCAGGATTGGGTGCCAAGTGCTTTTACCTACCAAGTCACCTCTATAGCCCAGGGGTTTTGAGACAGTCTCATTGTAAAACCAGGCTGGCCTCAAACTCAAAATGATCCTCCTGCCTCAGTGCCCTGGGTGCTGAGCCACCACACTTGGCTTGTTTTGGAAACAGGGTTCAGGTGTGATACCACATCTGGCTTTTTTGTTTTGGAGACAGGGAAGGTCTTTTGTGTCCCAGACTGGCCTTGAATTCACTATGTGGCAGAGGCTAACCATGAACCCCAGGTGTGTACTATCACACCCAGTTTCATACAGCATTGGGGACCAAACCCAGGCTGAAAGCCTGCTGCCAACTCAGTTACTGCCCCAACCCTTAATTTCATTTTCTCTATGTTTGAGTGTACGTGTGTGTGTGTAGAGATCAGAGGATGACTCTACTGTCATTCCTCAGGTATGGAACTTGCCAAGTGGTGTAGTCTAGTGAGCCAGTGAGTCTAAGTCCCAGAGATCTCCTGGGACTCTGCTTCTCCAGTGTGTGTTTGAGTTATGAGAGTGTGTGTGTGTGTAAACCAGAGGTTGACACCTCTGCATGTCCTGCTCTCTATATTTTTAAAGAATTATTTATCGCCTGGCATTAGTGGTGCATGCCTTTAGTCCCAGCACTTGGGAGGCAGAGGCAGGCAGATCTCTATGAGTTCTAGGCCAGCCTGGTCTACAGAGCGAGTTCCAGGACAGCCTCCAAAGCAATACAGAGAAACCCTGTCTCAAAAAACAAACAAAAAAATTATTTATGTATTTTATGCGTATTAGTCAGATCCCATGATAGATGGTTATGAGCTACATGTAGTTGCTGGGAATCGAACTCAGGACCTTTGAAGGAACAGCCAGTGTTCTGCACTGAGCCACTCTCCAGCCCCCAACTACTCTCAATTTATTGAGCAGGGTCTCTTTGCTGACCCTGGGGCCCACTGACTGAACAAAGCAAGTTAGCCCCCTTGCTTTGTGATGCTTTTGTCTCTACTCCCAAGTGCTGGGATTATAAATGGGCCACACAACCATCTGCAATTTTTTATGTGGGTTCCGGGGGACCTCGTGTTCAGTCACAAGCACTTTACCTACTGAGCTGCCTCTCCATCCCTGAATCTGCACATTCCTTTGTTTTTTTCTTTCCACTATTTTAACATACATTTAGATGTATTTTATGTGCGTGAGTGTTGTACTTGCATGCAAGTCTGTACACCACAGGCCTGCCTGATCGCTGAGAAGAGCACAGGAGGGCATCGGATGTCTTAGAACTGAGTTATAGCCAGGCATTGTGGAACACACCTTTAATCCCAGCACTCGGCCTAAGAGTGAGAAACTCTGTCTCAAAAAAATAAACCAAACCAAAACTGGAGTTACTATGGATGGTTGTAAGCTGCTGTGCAGGTGCCGGGAAACGAACCCATGCCCCCTAGAAAAGAGCAGCCAGTGCTCTCAACCACTGACCCATCTCTCTTGCCCCAATATGTGCATTAAAGACACCAGGCATGGTGGTGCTCAGGAGGCTAGCCTGGGCTACACAGCAAGATCCTGTCTCCAGTGTATACACACGGGGAGCTGAGGGAATGGATCAGTGAGAAGGGTCAGTGGGTAAGGGAGTTTGCTCTGCAGGTATGAAGACCTGGGTCCTGTAAAATGCCCGGTGTGACGGTGTGTTCCTGTAACCCCAGCATGGGAAGATGGAAACAAGCGGATCCTGAGAGCTTGCTGCTCACACAACCTCGCTGAATCAGTGAGCTTGTAGCTCAGTGAGGGACCCTGTCTCAAGGCAACAAGACAGAGAGCAATAGAGGGAAACGCCCAAAGTCCCACTCTGGCCGCCACATACACAGGTGTGTGTACCCAAACTCTTAGGTGCGTGGACCACACACACAAAATATGTGAAGCCAAGCTAGGCAGTAGTGGCGCTCGCCTTTAATCCCAGCACTTGGGAGGCACAGGCAGGGGGATCTCTGTGAGCTCAAAGCCAGCCTGGCCTACAAAACAAGTTCCAGAACATCCAGGACTACACACAGAAAAACCCTGTCTCAAAGAAAAGCGAGTGAAGCCATTCAGGCGTGGTGCTACACGTCTTCAATCCCAGCAGAGGTAGGGGGACCTTGTGAGTTCCAGGCTAGCCTAGGCTACACAGTGAGTTCCAGGCTAGCCTGGGCTATAAGGTGAGACTGTCTGAAAGAGGGGAAAGCAGGAGTGCTAGAGAGAGGCTCAGCAGAGGACCTGAGTTTGGTTCTCAGCCACTACATCTGCTGTTCAAAACCCTCTGTAACAGACGTTGGCACTCTTGTCCACACACACACACACACACACACACACACACACACACACACACACACACACGCATACACACACACACACACACACACACACACACACACACACACACATGGCTGGTAGATCTGTAGACCCTTCTATGACTCATCTCCCAGGGTCTCCAGCTCAAGCCTTGCACTCACCCACAGCTCAGAGAGGACAAGAGACTTGCTGAGGGCACCCAGCCAGCCCGAGGCATGAGGTGAACAGCCAGACCTCCTGCAGTGGCCCAGGGAGCCAGATCAGCCTCAGGAAGTCCTGGCAGCACTAGTCCGGAAACAGAATTGTTTTATTTTCTGGATGGCCCTGCAATCCCAGCCAGCTGTTTCTCCTCATGTCCAGGGAGGTTTGGAAAGGAAGGCCTTTTCACCGGAAGGACCTGAAGTCTGAGCCCTGGCCCCCTCTTAATGAGATCCCCAGATCTTCGGAGGAGGCAGGCTGGGGGAGTGGGTTCACTCTGAGAGAGAGGAGAAAACGTTCAGTGTGGGGTGAGGAGTGTCTTCAAGGATGGAAGGAAGAAGGGGGAGGATGGAGGAAAATAGTTGATCGACTTTTTTAAAATTTTATGTGTGTGGGTGTTTTGCCTGCAGTATGTCTGTGTTCCATGTGTGCATCTGGTGTCCCTAAAGGCCAGAAGAGGACATTGGATGCCCTGGAGCTGGAGGAACAGACAGTTGTGGGCCACTGCCTGGTGCTGGGAATGGAAGCCTGCTCTAGACCCCTGAGCCATCTCTGTAGCCCAAGATGCTCGACTTTGGGCTCTGATTTCCTCCCGATTTCTCATTTAGAGATGCCCCAGAGACCCCCAGTAAGCAGAGCAGAGTCCTTGGTAGGTACAGAACCCTTCCTCCTGGCAAGAGGGCTGTGCCTAGAGTGGGGTGGGGCTTTAAGAACAACTTGAGGGTCTAGACAGGTGGCTCAGAGGTTAAGAGAGATCAGTGCTGTTCCAGAGGAGGACCTGGGTTCAGACCCCAGCACCCACACCAGGCAGCTCACAACCACCTAGAGCTCCAGCTCCAGGGGATACAACGCCCTCACCCTCTTCTGGCCTCCAAGGGCACCTGCATTTATGTGCACATACCCATCCATACAGACACATATGGTACATACCATATGTGTTCCAGGACAAGCTCCAAAGCTACACAGACAAACTCTGTCTCAAAAATACCAAAGCAAAAACAAAATCTTAGTGCTGGAGAGATGGCTCAGTGGTTAAGAGCATTTCCTGCTCTTCCAGAGGACCCGGATTCCGTTCCCAGCACCCACACCAGGTTAACACAAGGCCACCTGTAACTCCATCTTCATACCCAAAGATCTCTTCTGGCCTCCACAGCAACATACCACATGCATAGACCTAGACACAGACACACAACACACACATAATTTAAATAAAATTTAAAAATATGTTTTAAAAAGTTTACTTGGCCGGGCAGTGGTGGTGCACATCTTTAATCCCAGCACTTGGGAGGCAGAGGCAGGCAGATCTCTGAGTTCGAGACCAGCTTGGTCTATATGGTCTATAAGAGCTAGTTCCAGGACAGGCTCCAAAGCCACAGAGAGACAGAGACCCTGTCTTGAAAAACAACAAAAAAGTTTACTTGGAAAATACCTCATTGGTAAAACACTTGCCACTTGCCTAGCATAAACAGGGGCCTTGAAAGCCTTCCCCCCTTCCTTTCTCCCTCCCTCCCTCCCTCCCTCCCTTTCCCCCTCCTTACCTCTCTCCTTCCCTCCCTTCTTTCCTCACCCCTTGCTCTCAGACCCTCACTTTGCAAGTCCAGCCTGTCCTCAGGCTCAGGATCCTCCAGTCTTAGCTCCCTTAGCTCTAAAGTCACAGGTGTGTGCCACCACAAGTGTCTGAAAGCAGTTATGTTACAGCAACAGTGTACCCTAGAGCCAGGAGGGCCACCCTGGCTGGGGCAGGGGTCTCCAGTACCCCAGCTTCAGTCATCACCCCATTCCGATGACTCTGGCAGAGGCCCGAGTCTCTCTCATGAGCAAGTGGAAGGTAAGGGGACAAGAAACTGGAAGCCATCCCCTCAACAGTGGGCAGAACCACCGTGACTGTGGCTCCTGGCCAACACTGGCCTTTTATCTCTGGCCACAGGTTTAGTCTATTATCTGCAAGGAGAACTGTCCTACCCTCTCCCCACCCCACCCAACCCTCCCCTCCCCACCCCACCACCCACCCTCCTCTCCCCACCCACCCTCCTCTCCCCACCCACCCTCCTCTCCCCACCCACCCACCCTCCCTCCCCACCCCACCCACCCTACCCACCCCAGCCACCCTCCCCTCCCCATCCCACCCCACCCTCCCCACTCCCACTAGCCCTTTCTTATGTTGTTCTTGTTTGTTTGTTTGTTTGTTTTGTAGGATCTCAGGCCCAGCCCCTTTTGATCCTGACAGGTCTGAAGTGACCACATCCTCCTCCAGGGGCAGACACGTTTTCTGGAGATATGCTGCCAAATCACATGACCACAAAATGAGCTGGGGGCGGGTCTGGGCTGGGGATGTGACTCAGTCAGTGAAGTGCTCTCCTAGAGTGTGTGAGGACCTGGGTTCCATCCCCATCAGCCACGTGAGACACACTGGAAGGCACACACAGTGACGGCAGCATTGGGAGGGAAGAGGTCGAGGCATGAGGATCGGGATAAAGAGCAGCCTAGTGTCCATAGTTGCTTTGAGGCCAGCCTGGGCTACATAAGACCTTGTCTCAAGTTAAAAGAAAGAGAGAAGGGCTGGAGAGATGGCTTAGAGGTTAAGAGCACTGCCTGCTCTTCCAGAGGTCCTGAGTTCAATTCCTAGCACTCACATGGTGGCTCACAACATCTGTAGTGGAGTCTAATGTGTGCAGGTGTCCATGTAAATAGAGTACTCATACAAAAATCTTTTTTTTTTTAAATGAATCTTTAAAAATACTTTTCTGCTTAAAGATCTACTCAGAGTGCAGTGTCCTGCTGTTGGGGGAGGGGCTGGCTCCTGAGGGAGAAGGGACTGCAGAGAGCCCTGAGGGGGTGGAGACTGAGGACTCAACAGACCAACTTCATCTTTCAATCCTGGTGTCTTCTTCCTTTTCAATTTTGTGTTTTCGAAACAGGGTTCCTCTGTGTTGCCCTGGCTGTTCTAGAGCTCACTCTGTAGACCAGACTGGCCTTGAATTCACAGAGATCCACCTGCCTCTGCCTCCCGAGTGCTAGGACTAAAGGCTTGTGCTGCTGGAAGATGTAGTTGCTACCTCCATCTATGGATTTCTCTGAAGGTCAGACAGCAGGTGATTTCTTTCCCACTGGCTCACTTGAAACCCAACATGCCCAACTGACTTTTCACTTTTCCGCTGCTCTGTTGCGAGCCTTTGCAGGGTCTTGACCCCACACAAGAGGCTCCTGTCTCTGGGGGCTTTTCGTTTTTGGTTGCTGTTTTGGGATATTTTGTTTTGCTTTGCTTTTCGAGATGAGGTTTCTTTGTGCTGTAACTCAGCACTCAAGAGTAGAGGCAGGAGAAGCAGGAGTTCAAGGTCATCCTCAATTACATACTGAGTTTGAAGCCCTGGCTGTCCTGGAACTCACTCTGTAGACCAGGCTGGCCTCCAGCTTTTGCCTCCTGAGTGCTGGGACTAAAGGTGTGTGCCACCACCACTTAGCTCCCGCTCTTTTTTGGGTTTTTTGTTCTGCTTCAATTATTTGTGTGTGTGTGTGTGTGTGTGTGTGTGTGTGTGTGTGTGTGTGTGTATACACTTGTGTATGTGTACACATATGTGCTCACAAGCATGCACCATGGTAGATATGTGGACGGCAGGGACAACTTACAGGAGTCAGTTCTCTCCACTGTGTGGGTCCCAGAGGTCAAACTGAGGTTGGTAGTCCCGGCAGCAAGCATCTTGTCAGGCAGCCAACGCTGCCCTCCAAACCCTTCATCCTTCCCCCTCCTCCTCATTGTGAATGATTTCAGGCATTCACAATCACTCCCAGATTCCCAGCTTTTGTTTGCATGTTTAGAAATTATCAGTGGCACCTCAACCAGGCAAGCTGTGAAAAGAAAGAACCATGCGGCATGTCATTAGGACACAGGCAGGGCTGGGGAGATGTCCCAGTGGGTAAGAACACTTGTGGCTCAAGCATGAAGACCTGAGTTCAAATCCCAAGCACCCTAGTAAGTAACCACAGTGCTGTAGAGACGGGAGAACTCTGGTGCCTGCTGGCTCAGTAGATGTCCTTATCTGGCCTCCATCCTGTATACACACACACACACACACACACACACACACACACACACACCACCACCACCACCACCACCACCACCACCACTACCACCACCACCACCATCATTCAGGAGTTAGCTCCAGGCCTCCTGTAGGTCAAGTGTAATAACATAATTATAACAAAGAAACTGTTACAGGACACTCACTCTAATCCAAGAGTTTGGGAGATCGAGGCAGAAAGATTACTACGAGTTCCGTGCCAGTATGGGCTACAGAGGCTCTAAAACCAGGAAACTAAGGAGCTGGGACTGAAGCTCAATTGGAGGAGTGCTTGCTAGCATGCACAAGGCTCCCATATCCTTCTCAATGTGGTGCACACCTGTTATCTCAGCACTTGGGGAGTGGAGGCAGGAGGATCATACGTTCTTGTGAGTTCCAGGCCAGCCTAGACCCTGTATCCAAAACAAAACCAAAAAGAGATGACTTAGTTCACGGGTGCAATAGGCACTTTAGTGCACCTGGGGGCGTGGCTTGGCGAAGCAGGTGTGTCCAAGCTTGCTACTCTCTTTGTGCCAGTTGTGGGTGGGACCTAGGGAGATGGACCAATCTGGAGAGTCCCAGGCTCTGGATGGGCGTGGGGGAACCACAGAAACTTGTGTGGGCGGAGCTCGAAGTGAAAGCTGGAGGGTCTCAGGCCTGCAGACTTCCAGACTCCTGGTTTTCTCTCTGGCCCCCAGTTCCTCTGTTGTGGGTCATATCTACCCCCACCCTTTGTCTCCCGGTGCAGAGGCCTCTGGGAGTTCAGCAGATCGGAAGTGGCTGCTTCTGGTCAGGACATGGCCGGCTTCTGCAGAATTTGCTTTTCTAAATCCAGTGAGATCCAGAGAACAAGATTCTCAAACTCCTACAGGCACGCCAGAGCAGCCACAGTCCCTTCCCTGTGCCAACATGGTGCGTGGGAGCCCAGAAAAGCTGCAAACTTGTAAAATCACACAGCATTCAAGTAGCCTCAGAGCCTCTTAACCCAAAGCAGGGAAAATGGAATGGGTGTCTTGAGATACATCTGGAGGTAAAAATTAATGAGAAGGAGGAGGCCGAATCAGCTGAAAGATGTATGATCCCTGAACTTAGGAGGGAGGAGGAATGATGATACCAGTTTGAGACCAGCCTGGGCTACAGACCAAATAACCTGAAACCTGACAAGCCCAAGTATATTAGTACACGCCTGTAACTCCAGCACTAGGGAGGTAAAGGCAAGTGGATCTCCATGAGTTCAAGGTCAGCCTGGTCTACATAGGGAGTTCCAGGACAGCAAGGACTACATAGAGATACCTTGTCTCAAACAAAACAACAAAACAGTAGGTAGCAAGCCAGGCTTAGTGGCATACCTTTTCATCTCAACACTCAGGAGGTAGAAGCAGGAAGACGAGGAGTCCAGTGTCATCTTCAGCTGCATAAGGAGTTTGAAGCTACCCTAGGCTATATGAGACCACAATAAAACAAAACAACAAATAAATAGCTGCGGTTAGGGAGATGGCTCAGTTGGTAAAAATATATGAAGACCTGACTTGAGTGTCCAGCATTCATATGAAAAGCTGGATGCCTGCTGGATACCCTGTATGCTAGCCTCTGCCTCCTATATGCCCGTATGAAGGGTATATGCCACAACACTGACACACTCAACACAGTGTTTTCTTTTTTGTTTGTTTGTTTTCTTTTTGTCTTTTTGCTTTTTCGAGACAGGGTTTCTCTGTAATGCTTTGGAGCTTGTCCTTGAACTTGCTCTGTAGACCAGGCTGGCCTCAAACTCACAGAGATTCACCTACCTCAGCCTCCTGAGTGCTGGGATTAAAGGCCTCCCTTTAATCCCAGCTGGGGATCTTTTGACTTTTCGAACCCAGTGGTTCTCCTTCTAAATGGCTTTCAAATGGGTCCAAGGGCATCCCTTGTTGTCCTCAGCCAGCAGATACAGCCCCGCCCAGCTGACCCGGCGGGCGCGTCTCTATCGCCACCTGGCGGCTGACAGAAGCATAGCATCCCATTCAGAAGATGGGCGTTCCGGGTCTGGGTTACTTGGGATTCAAGGGAGGGGGCCTTCCTCCTTCAGTCTCTAGGAAGGAGCTGGCCCAGGCCTGTAACTGTCCTCTTGGCAATAGTCGAAGTCTTCCCCGAGGTGAACAAGTTGGATTCAGGACCTAGGAGGTGTCATTTGTTTCCGATGAGTGCCACACCAAGTTGGGTGTACAATGCTCAGCCTGCCAATCCAACAAGAATCATTCTTGGGGTTATTATGCCCATTCTAATCATGCAGAATGAGGCTGAGGTGTCCCTAATGATCTGGTGTTAGCCCCAGAGCTACTGGTTCACAGTTCTAGACCCACTAGTCCCCTCTGGGCCACAGGATCTGACTATAAACTACATCTCCCAGAGTCCCGGGCATCAACCTTCCTGTTAGATTTTTGCCAATAGGAGGCACCAGAGCTCAACCTGTTTGTAGCAGACCTCCCTATGGGTCAACTCTGAGAGCTCCTTCACAAATGCATGCTTTGAAACAATAAGCAAACAAACAAATAAGTGAGTAAATGCATAGATAGATAGATAGATAGATAGATAGATAGATAGATAGATAGATAGATAATGTTGGGCATTCTGGGACAGGCCTTTAATTCCATAATTCCAGCACTGGGGTGAATCTCTGTAAGTTCAAGTCCAGCCTGATCTACATAATAGTTTCAGGCTAACCAGGGCTACACAGTGAGACCTGTTCCAAAACAAACAACAAACAAAGGCATGCTAAGTTATTACCTGAAAGATTTGGTGTGTGCCTGTCATCTCAGCACTTGGGAAATGGAGGCAGGAGGATCAAAAGTAAAAGGCCAAGCAGGGCATTGTGGCACCCCTTTAATCCCAGCACTCAGCAGGCAGACACAGATGGATCTTTGTGAATTTGAGGCCAGCCTGATCTACAGAGTGAGTTTCAGGCCAGCCAGGGCAGTTACACAAAAAACTCTGTCTTGAAAAACAAACAAAAATTGCAAGAACAGTCTTAGCTACTACCAAGGTCCAGGGCAGCCTGGTCTACATGAGAACCTCTCTCAAAAATCCAAAATGAATAAATAAAAAATAAGCCAGGCACGGTAGCCCATGCCTTTAATCCCAGCATTAGAGAGGGAGAGGCAAGAGGATTCTGTGGGTTCGAGGCCAACACTGGTCTACAAAGTGACTTCCAGGACAGCAAGAACTGAATAGACTAAATACAGAGACCCTGTCTTTAAAAGAATAATAAAAAATGACAGATGTAAGGGTGCACAATGAACGTCAGCACTAGGCAGGCAGAAACTCTGCTGAGTACAAGGCTGCCTCTCCTAGATGGGGAGTGGCAGGCCAGCCAAGGCTACATAGCTAGACCTTATAATGATTTGTTCTTTTTAAAAAATAACACTGGAGCTGGGCGGTGGTGGCGCACGCCTTTAGTCCCAGCACTTGGTAGGCAGAGGCAGACTGATCTCTGTGAGTTCTAGGCCAGCCTGGTCTACAGAGTGAGTTCCAGGACAGCATCTAAAACCACAAAGAGACCCTGTCTCGGAAAAAAACAAGAAAACAAAAACAAAACAAAAAAACAAAAAAATATTGGAATGTAAAAATTAAATTAACAAAAAACATATTGGGGGGATGATTTTAAGACAGGGTTTCTCTGTGAAGCCCTGGCTAACTGAACTCACTCTGTAGACAAGACTGGCCTCCAACCTGGAGATCCACCTGCCTCTGCCTCCGGAGTGCTGGGATGAAGGCATGCATCATAGCGGGGATTTATTTTATCTTTAATTACAGGTACCTGGGCTGGAGAGATGGCTCAGAGGTTAAAAACATTGACTGCTCTTCCAGAGGTCCTGAGTTCAATTCCCAGTAACCTCATGATGGCTCACAACCATCTCTAGTGGGATCTGATGGCCCACAGGCAAACATGCAGACAGTTCACTGTATACATAATAAATAAAAATAAAACCCTTAAAAAGAATTGCAGGTACCTGCTTCAGTGTGTGCAGGTCAGTGCAGATGCCCAGAGGCGCCAGGGATCCTCTGCAGTCGGGCGGTTGTGCAGCTCTCAGTGGGGTGCTGGGAACTGAACTTGAGCCTCCGAAAGAGCAGCAATACATGCTTTTAGCCACTGAGCCATCTCTCCAGCCCCAGTTTTTATTTAATTATTTGGTTATTTAGAGACAGGGTCTGACTATGTAGCCCAGCCTAGCCTGAACTCCCTCTCCTCATACTTCAGCTTCCAGAGTGCTGAGACACAGGAATGTGCCACCACACCTAGCTAGAAATACTTTCTACTGAACCCTCTGCTCCGAACACACTGGCATTTTTTTTCTTGTCAATAAGTATAGTAACACTTTGCATATCATTTTCATCTTGTACATATTTCAAGTCACTTACAAATGGTTGGGATTTTAAAATTATTTTTATGTACTTCCTGTGTGTGTGCATGAACATGCCAAGGCACGTGTGAAGAGGTCAGAGGACAACTGCAGGAGCCAATTGTCCCCGTCACTGTGTGGGTGCCAGGAACAGAACCAGGTCAGCAGGCTGGGAACACTACCTGCTGAGCCATCTTGTCAGCCCAGGTTTTGTCTTTATAGGAAGGAGTCTCAGGCTGTAGTTCGTAATCCTGGACTCACTACGTAGTTCAGGCTGGCCTTGAATTTACAATGGTCTCCTTCCTCACCTTCCCAAGTGCTGGGATTACAGGTGCGAGCTGCCAAGCCTGGTTCTGCCTTGCTCTTAATGCATCTGGCTAGGATATCGCCATCACCTTGCACGAGGGTGACCAGAGAGAAGGTCGCCACTAGATGGCGCCAGAGGGCGCCTCTGGCCTGCTAGTCTTGCCCTGACCCAGCCCTTAGCAGTTTCTGTGCTGACTTTCTTCAGTAGTTTCCCTACCTTCACTTTCCTTTCTGCTCTTAGTAGCGTCTCAGCTGCTCCCAGGCCTGCCCCCACCCCCTTAGTTATTTCTGGCCAAGTTGTTTAAACTTCCCTGCACTTGGGGGAGACTAGGAGAGATGGCTCAGTGATTAGGAGCACCAGCTCCCCTTCCAGAGGACCCAGGTTCAATTCTCAGGAACCACGTGGCTCACAGCCATGTGCAATCGAAGTTCCAGGGGAACCAACACCCTCTTTTGACCCTCAAGGGTATCAGGTGCACAGATAGACTTGCAGCAAATATCCATATGTATGTAAAAATAAAAATGAAATTTAGGCCAGGCGGCGATGGCAGGCAGAGGCAGGAGGATCTCTGAGTAGAGACTGGAGGCCAGCCTGGTCTATGGAGTGAGTTCCAGGACAGCCAGGGACACACAGAGAAACCTTGTCTCAAAAATAAACATATTTAGAAAGAAAAATAAAAATTTCTGTGAGGGTTAATGGGAGTCTTCCCTGGGGATTTGGACACAGTGTCAGGCACACAGCTCAACAGAAACAGGAGGACAGGGTAAGTATGTATGTATGTATGTATGTATGTATGTATGTATGTATACGAGGCTGGCCTTGAATTCAGAAATTCACCTTCCTCCCCAACACTTGGGAGGCAGAGGCAGAAGAAAGCAAATCTCTTTGAGTTCTAGGCAAGCCTGGGATAGTGAGACTATGTGTCAATTTTTATTCATTTCCTCTGTGTGTGTGTGTGTGTGTGTGTGTGTGTGTGTGTGTGTGTGTGTGTGTGTGTGTGGGCACATGTCTATAAAGCACACATGAGGAGGTCAGAAGGCAGCTTTGGAGACTGTTTGCTTCTCTTCTTCTGCCATGGGTTCTGGCCATTGAACTCGAGTCTTTAGGCTTACACTGCAAGTACTTGCTAAGCCATCTTGCTCGCCTTGGCCAGGAGCTTTCTGGCCGCTGGCTTTAGCCCCCTGAGTCTGGAATCCCTGGCATGTGCCACCAGGCCTGTTCCCTTTACTCTCCTCTGTCCATGGAACCCTTTCATAATCTCACATCCTCCTTCCCACCTCAGGGGTGTCCTGAGCACTGCACTTGTCCACAGATGTCCTCAGAGCCCAAACAGGCTGCTGAGGGTCCAGCCACCTGGAATTGGAGTCTAAGTGACCTGCCTACTGGGTTCTGCTAAGTGTGCTGGCCTTGAGCCTTACCTGGAATGACCCCAGGCAGAGGGACAGGACAGGACAGGACAAGACAGGACAGGACTGGACATACTGGGCCTTGGAATTGGCTGGCCCCATTCCTTAGTAACATAAGCCTTTCCAGCTAGCCATGAACTAGCCACAGTGAGCTGTGAGCCACCCAGAACCCCCCCCCACCTTAACAAATCTTCAGTCCTCCAAGAGGGTTTGTGGAAAACATACTTGTTACAGGGTTGAGGGGGGTTGAGGCCAAGGGGAGCTTAATACAGCAGACTCCTTTGTTGAGCACCTACTGTGTACATGGGACTCATGCTCACTCTTTGTGTCATAGTTTCAAAATAAACAACCTCCAAACAACAGTTCTCTACCTCAGGGGTCAAAAGACAGTTACACAGCAGTCACATATCAGATATCCTGCATATCAGATATTTACATTATGATTCATAACAGTTGTGAAATTACAGTTTTGAAGTAGCAACAAAAATAATTTCATGGTTGGGGGTGAGCACAACACGAAGAACTGTATTAAAGGGTCACAGTGTTAGGAAGGTTGAGAACGATTGTTCTAGGGAAATCAGTGCCTTGTGGCCCTGGAAGAACAGAGAATCTAAGACGCTGCCCATTAATTAAGGTCAATGTAGCTATGTTGTCTTTTCTTTTCTTCCTTCCTTTCTTTCTTTCTTTTTTCTTCTTGTTTCTAATAAGAATGAAATTTCTCTTGTCAGGGTCTCACTTTTGGCCTGGCTGGCTTGGAACTTGATATGTAAACCAACTGGCCTTGAACTTACAATCCTCCTGCTTCTCTGCCTCGCTAGTGCTAGGATTACAGGCATGCACCACCACAGCAGGTAAGGTGCCTCTAATCTATGGAAGGGTACCTGAAGAATAGAACTGTGACACCCACAGACCAACTAATTTGTTTCATATTAATCCAGCTGTTTTCTCAAAGAAAAGTGAGGCTCCAGAGCTGTCCCCTTAGCCCAGCCTGATGTTTCAGGCCAGAGATTTCAACTGCTCGGACAGAAGGATCAAAAGCTCAGTGCTTAGGTTCGGGGGTTTCGGGGTTGGGGAGATGACTCTGTGGCTAAGAACTCTGGCCTCTAGAATACTAGGGTTCAATTCCTAGCACCCACATGGTAACTCACAACAGTCTATAACTCCAGTTCTGGTGCCTTCTGGCCTCACAGGCACTGTCTGCACATGGTACACAGGCATTTATACAGGCAAAACATCTGTGGCAGCAAAAAAAAAAAAAAAAAAAAAAAGTTCATGCCTACCATGATACAGAATGAGTTCAGGCCAGCCTGGGTTAAGAAAAGAAAATAAAGCATGCATTATGGGTCAGACCTTTAATCCCAACACTTGGGAAGCAGAGGCAACCAAATCTCTGTATGTTTGAGGCCAGCCTGGTCTACCTGGTGAGATCTAGGCCAGTTAGAGCTATAGTTAGTGAAACCCTCTCAAAATAGAGAAAGAAAATAAAACAAAAATTTGAGTGCAGTGGCAAACATCTGTCACCCCACCTCTCTCTGAGGTGGAGACAGGAGTTAATTCAAGGCCAAGCTGGGCTTAGGTGGCTTAAACCTTTAATTCCAGCACTCCAGACCAACCAAGGTTGCATAGTGAGACCCTGTCTCAAAAAAACAAAACAAAACAAGAGAGTTCCAGGCCAGCCTGGGCTACATGAGACCCTGTTTCAAAGAAATATACAGTCTAGAACATTCCGGGTTATGTATGAGGCACCAGCTTCTACCACTAGCACTGAAGAAAAAACCAAAACGAACAAACAATGGCCCCTCCTGATCATCCTATCCGCGCTCCCTCCCTCCTCCAGAGTAACAGCTGTGCCTCCTGGAAACCCTTCATGCATTCCTAAACCCAGTGTAATGCTCACTCTTGTGATCCCAGCACTTCCAGGCTGAGGCAGGCTAGCCTGGTCTAGGGCTATACAGAGCCCTAGCCCCCATCTCTGAAACACGAGCCCGGGTGTGCGCCTGCGGACCCTCCGCGGTGCCCTCCACAGGGCAGCGGCCAGGCATCGCGGGTCCCCAGCGGCCCGCAGGTCCCCTTAGGGGAATCGGGGCCATTTCGAAAGGCAGGACCACACCTCGCATCCCCTGCGGGCTCCGCTCTCGAAACGGGAAGTCGGCGGAGGAAGTCGCGCGGGCAGCCGCCGGCCGCCGCCGCATGACTAAGTTTGGCGCGACCTGCGCTCCTTGCCTTTTATGGACGGCTCGTGGGCAGCGGCCGCGGGCGGGGACCGGAGGGAGGGGACGCCCCAGCCCCCCAACCCTTCCAAACCCCTGATCTCCGTACAGCCCAGATGTTCACCACCTTCCCCCTTCTGCAGGCCAGGCCCCGCCCTCTTTGAAGTACAGAAGGGGAAACTGAGGCCCTGAGATAGATGGAGATCAGCTGTGGTCCCTGCCTAGTGCTTGAAGCCAGAGGACACCCAAGGGTTCTACTCTCCAGCCCCTTGGCCTGGGTGGATGACTGACATTCTCAAGGGGGTGGGGAGGTGGGCAGGGCTGTACTTTAGGGAATTGAACCCAGGGCCTAGAACATTCCACAGAACCATAGCCACAGCCTTCCCTTTTCTTTTCTTTTTAAAAACAGTATTTGTGGCCAGACATGCTGACACTGGCCTTCCAGCACCGAAGAGGCAGAGGCAGGAGAATCTCTGTGAGTTTGACGGCAGCCAGGGCTACAAAGTGAGGCTCCCTCTCAAAACTACCAAAAACTTCCACAACTTGGGAGGCAGAGGCAGATGGATCTCTTGAGTTCAAAGACAGTCTGGGTTACAGAGCGAGTTCCAGGATGGCCAAGGCTACACAGAGAAACCCTGTCTCCGAAAACAGAACAAAAAAAAAAAAAAAACAAAAAATGACAATAAAGTTTCACTGTGTAGCCTTGACTGGCCTGGAACTTCATACTCTGTGAGTGCAGAGTTCTGCCTGCAAAGGCGTGTGCTGTGGGGTGCCAGTGCACATCTGGCAATGCGTTTTATGCGTGCTTCTCTAATGTGTGTGTTTGCATTTGGGTGCCCTTTGAGGCCGGAGACATGGGGTCCTCTGGAACCAGAGTTATAGGCAGCTGTGAGCCACCTGACATGGGTGCCGGGAACCAAGCAAGGTCCTCTGCAAGAGCAGCAAGGGCTCTTAACTGCCCAGGTGTCTCTCTAGCCCCTATCGTGCATTTGTGTTTGAGATAGGGTCTCGTGTAGCCCAGGCTAGCCTTGACCTTCTTATGTAGGCAACAGTGAACACTGCTTTCTGACCCTTCTGCCTTCATTATGTCCATACATCATCACATCCGGTTCATTCCATGGTGTGCTTGGGTTCTGAACCCAACCTCTCATGCATGTTAGGCAAGCCCTCTACCAAGAGAGCTCCAAAACTGCCTCCAGTCCCCTTCATACCTTTTATTTTGGGGCAGAGCCACACTAAGTTGAACAGACTCTCCTGGAACTCAAGGCCTGTTCCTGCTCTCTGGCCCTCAAGTAGCTAGTTTGAGGGGCATGTGTCATCAGGCTAGGCGCTCCCAGGACTTTTATACTGGCCTCCCTGTCTGTCTTCTATCATCCTGGAGGGGTAGGCACTCAGCCTCCCCAAAGGGGACTTGGGGTTTGCCCCTTGGCCGGGAGCACCACCAGTTGACAAGCAGGGAAGACTAAAGCTGTAAGCAAAAGCAGCAGAGTTGAGTGGTGACTCACCTGTAATCCAGGAGTTCCAGGCCAGGTTGGACTACACAGTGGGTTTGAGGCCAGTCTCTTTTACAGATCAAGATTGCCTCCCCTACCCCCCCAAAAAACAAAAAACCAAAAAGGAATGGTGGCCCTCACCTGTAGACACGGCGCTTTGAAGGCAGAGCCAGGAGGATCACTACAGGTGTGGGGCAAGCCTGCTCTGTTCATAGAGTTCTTAGGCTAACCAGGGCTACATAGCTAGATCTTGTCTCAAACAAAAACAAAACATAGAACAATAAAACCCAGGTGGGCCTGGTGGCACAAGCCTGCCCTCTCTGTTCCTACTAAGGCAGGAAGATGGAAGTCAGAAGTTGGCCCTGGCAACAGAGTGTGACTTGTCCCTTGTCCCAAGAGAAAAAGGGAAAAGAGGCCGGGGGATATTGCTCAGTGGGTTAGAACTCTTGGTATGTAAAGACCCTGGGTTCAATCTTCAGCATTAAAAAAAAAAACACAAAAAACTATGTCC
The DNA here is from genome assembly GCA_030556225.1 of Cricetiscus sungorus. Classification (NCBI taxonomy): domain Eukaryota; kingdom Metazoa; phylum Chordata; class Mammalia; order Rodentia; family Cricetidae; genus Cricetiscus; species Cricetiscus sungorus. The sequence continues at coordinate 7,471,377 of JANBXA010000044.1, forward strand.
TAAGGTAGCCGGGTACCCTGGGGCCCAGGACATCTTTTGCTGATCTTTCCGAAGCCCCTACCTGTGGCACCCCAGCAACCACAACTCCACTGCCCAGGCTTAGCCACCCTGGGGCCTCAGTATCTTCTTCAAAGGCCCAATCTGGGATGGAGAGGGGAGATAAAGGGAGAAATGACATCAAGGTCCTGCACAGGAGCCTGTAGTGGGGGCCCAGACAGGGATTTCATGAGCCCCAGCTGCCCGGGTTGTATCCTGTTAACCCAGGTTGGTCTACTGCTCCCTCGGGGTATAGGGGACAGCTGCTTCAAGGCTCCAGTGCCCCCTCCCTACCCTTCTCCCAAACTTAGCCTTTTAAGGAGAGGAAGTTAGGCCAAGTGGGCTGGGCCAGCTGAGGGGGTGGGGTAGGGACTGGCCTGGGCCTGCAGGGAGCCTGGGCCAGGCTGCACTGGACAGGGACAGGCAGGGGGCTGCTGACCTTATCTCCAGAACTAAGATAGCCCTAGGGACTGAGATAGCTGGAGGACATTCTGAAGGCGCCAGGCCTGCCAGAACTGGTGGGATTAGCATCTGATAAGCGGTAGTCACCTGCCCCAAAGCCCTGGCCCTGTGCTAGTGAACCAGTGAATCCCAACTTAAGCCCCTGGCCCTGGGTTCAAAAAATAGAATAACACTGACAGCAAAAATCCAGCTGAGCCTGGTGACCAAAGCCTGTCATCTACTACTGAAGCAGGGCTGGAAGTTCAAAGTGTGACTGTGTCTCAAGAGAAAAGAGGGGAACCCCTTCCACTGGGGTTCTTCAGTCCCCTAACAGCCCGTGGGCACTCCTTGATTCCCATCAAGAGTCCTTCTCTGTATTTGGCCCAGCTCGCCTGTCACCCTGTGGGTTGAAGCCAGACCCGCCATCACCTGTATTGTTGGGAATCCCAGGGTTGAGGCTTGCAGAGTACAGCCCTGGAGGAGGGGTCCCTGAAGCACAGGGGGAGTGGGTCCCTGACAAGTACCACCACCAGAATTACTGTCCTGAGTACTTCCAGGAAGGGTCCCCATGGGTGGTCAGTGACAGAGGGCCAAGAGATGACCAGGTCCTCTAGCACTGACCCCAGAGCCACACCCAAGGTCCCAGGCTGTAAGTTTTCAGGAGACAGCCCCCATTCCCACTCCATTCCCACACCCAGAAGCTGTCTCAAGGCTGCCTAGGACTGTGGCTTGCTCCCCTACTGCTGCTGTGCCGCCACTGATCTTGGGGTTCCCTGGCTTGTCTGACCCCCAATGGTCTCAGACTACTCAGTCTGAATGCTATTGCAAATTTTTTGGAGGGGTTACTTGATTTTTGTTTTGGGGGCTTTTTTTGTTTTGTTTTGGTGTCCGGTTTTTTGAGACAGGTTTTCCCTGTGTAGCCCTGGCTGTCCTGGAACTCACTCTGTAGACCAGGCTGGTCTCGAACTCACCAGAGATCCGCCTGCCTCTGCCTCTGCCTCCCAAGTGCTGAGATCAAAGGCGTTTGGCTAACTAATCTTTATTATAGTGTTTTCTTTCTTGAAACTGTTCTCTGTAGTCTTGTCTGATATAGAACTCACTTGGTAATTCTAGCTAGACTTTAACCCCCAGCTGCCCTGCCTCAGCTTTTGACTATACCAAAAGTACAAAAACAAAACAAAACAAAACAAAAAACCCCAAAACTTCTGTGCCTCTTTCTGAGACTCTTAGCAAGTATCTGCTTCCTGCCCCCAGAGTCTGAGTGACTGGGGTGGGGATGGTGGGGAGGGGGGGAAGAAGTGCAGAGCTCTGCTGGAGGCTGGCGCCATACCTGGCACACCCTCAGGGAAGGGTGACTATCACAAGTGTAGGTAATACCCCACAGTCCTTGGATGACAGGTGGAGGCTACTTTGTGTCCCAACTCTTTACCCTTTGCTCTCTGCCCTGAGCTCAGGGGCCCTTGGGTCTGGATTATCTATCACCTAACCAGGAAATTTAGCTCATCAGGTGACCCCTGAACACTGTTTTACCTCCTGTCTTTCTTTGCCCCTCCTAGCAGGCAGATGGCCTGGGCTCCACCCAGGAATGAGCAGTAATCAAACAGCTTGAAATTTCTGAGGTTTTGCTGACAGCTTTGGGTATGTAATTCAGGAACAAAGAAATGCTAGGCAGGTGATTTACCTCTGAGCCACACCCCAGCTCCTCACTGGGGGATTCTAGGCAGGTGCTCTACCTCTGAGCCACACCCCAGCTCCTCACTGGGGGATTCTAGGCAGGTGCTCTACCTCTGAGCCACACCTCAGGCCCTGGGATTTTAGGCAGGGGCTTGGCCACTGAGCCACACCCACAGCCCTCTTTTTACTTTTAATTTTGAGACAGGGGTCTCACTGAGCTACCCAGACAGTCCTGGAACTCATTGTGTAGCTTAGAACTTTTTATCTTCCTGCCTCAGCCTCCTTCTTAGCTGGGATGACAAGGCTTGTGCCTCCAGGCCCAGCCCTTGACAACCCTCAGAGGTATCCGGCCAGCTGCCAAGGGACAGGGACTCTCAGGTAAAACTCAGTTCCTCCTCATCTCACTCAGGTGAGCACACCACACCCAGCACTCCACAGCTGTCTCAGACCTCCATGGTGGAGCAAGGTACCCACAACCCTGCATTCCCTGCATTGCCTACCTCTAAGGTTCTCCTGTGGATACCTGCTCCAAATTACAAAGCACAAAAAAAAAAAAAAAAAAAAAAAAAAATGTGAAAAGACTGCACAAGACACACAGGTAGTTAGTTCTTCTGGGGTTTGACTACTAATAACAGAAACAGACTTGAACTAGACCAGAGCAAAACTCAAAATTGAGGTTTCCTGAGGCTCGATAGTTGGGAGTCATGGCTGCTCTTGCAGGTGGCCTGTATTAAGTTTCCAGGACCTACAAGACTGCTCATATCTGCCTATAATGCCAGTTTCAGGAAATCGACACTTCTTCTGACCTGTAGGCTCCTGTGCACATGTAGTACCCATATATACTTGGGCACACAACATACATACAACATGAAATAAGTACATATATCTTAAAGCTTTTTATTTACTTTATTTTATGTGAGTGTTCTGCCTGAATGCATGCTTGGTGCGCATGGAAATCAGAAGAGGGCATGCATATAGGTGCTAGGAACTGAACCTAGGTCTTCTACAAAAACAAAATAAAACAAATGCTCTCAGTCGGCTGAGCCATGTCTCCAGACCATCATATTTTTTAAAAACCCAGGATTCCTGAGATTTCTTTAGCCCTATCAATCTCCTCCTCCTTCTTCTCATTATTACTATTATTATCATTATTATTTTTGCAAACCCAGGGCCTTACCATGGTAAGCCAGTGCTCTACTATTGAATCTAATCCTAAGTCCTCTTAGGCCATTTTATTACATTTATTTCTTCACTTTTTATTGCACAAATGAGCTTGTGCATGTACCGACACACACACACACACAGAAGGCAGAGGACAACTTGCAGACATGGAATTCTCTTCTTTTACCATGTGGGTTGTCAGGATTGAACTTAGGACATTAGACTTCGCAGCAAGTGCCTTTACCCACCTAGCCCCTCCTTTGTCCCTTAGGACTTTTATGATGTTAACCATTTTCCTGAAACACTAGCCCAGCCCCATTCTTCCTCAGATGCTTTCAGCAACTGCCAATTGCCCTCTAAGTGCAAAGTCCCAGTTGCAGAAAGCCCTGACCAGCCCTGTACCAAAGAACACCCTTGCCCCAGGTATTTGGGGACACCAGCAAATCTCTAGTCTGCTACAGTACTTTATCACTACCTGGCTGAGTTCCCAAGCACATTTTGCTGTGTGGCCCGATGTGACAATCTACTGTGTGTGTGTGTGTGTGTGTGTGTGTGTGTGTGTGTGTGTGTGTGTGTTCTAGAGGACAAAGCATTTGGGTGGAGGTCAAAGGACAATTTTCAGGAGTCACTTCTCTCCTTCCACTCTGTGTATCCTGGGGATCAAACTCAAGTCATCAGGCTTGTTGGCAAGTTCTCTCTCTCACTTAGTGAGCCATCTTGTCATTCTGTCTCCCTTTCTTTCTCTGTCCTGGGACGTGGTTTCCAGTTTCCACCAAGTTCTTTGTTTTTGAGACAGGTTCTTGCGTAGTCTAGGCCAGCCTCAAACCTTCCGTGGAACTGAGGGTGATCTTGAACTTTTGGGCCTCTAGTCTCTACCTCCCCAAAGCTAACATTACAGTGGTGGTGTGGTGCTGGAACCCAGGGCTCACTGACTGTTGGGCAATCACTCCACCAACTGAGCCATCACCAGACCCTCTGTCAAGTCCCTGAGGCACTGGGTCCGCATGTCCGTGAGTGTCCAACACCCAGAGACCCCCCCACCTCTTGCTTCGGAAATTTTAATTTTGTGTGTATGAGTGTTTTGCTTTCAGGCATATCTGTGTACCACTTGCATGCTTGGTGCCTGCAGAGGCCAGAAGATGCTGTCCGATCCCCTGGAGTTACAGATGGCTATGAGCTGCCATGTTGGTGCTGGGAATTGAACCCAGGTCCTCTGGAACCAATGTTCCTACTCTGCTGAGCCATCTCTCCAGTCATACCTCACTCTTACCCCTGTGATCTCAGGACCCAGGCTGACCAAAGCCTCCACTTCACTGCCAGGTAATGGAACATCAGCTTGAAGTCTAGCACATCCCCTCAGCCCTCAGGGCCAAGGATATAATGTCCCATGTCTCTCCTGGCCTTCCTCTCCCAAGCTGTGTCCAGGAAGGATCAGTATCAAAAGGCGGGTAGCAGGCAGTGCTATGACGATTCCCCAACAAACTCCCACACCAGCCCAATCTTTGCCTGGTTGGGCTCTTTCTCAGGTAGAACCTCCATGTGTATGGATAGCATGGGTGTTGGCCAACACAAGAATAGTATTGTGCCTGGTTCGTCTCAGGAAAGCCCCTCTAGACACTTCCTAAAGTGTCTGTCAACCCCTCCTCCAAATCCACTCCTTGTGGATTCCTATTCAGACTGTAAAACCCACCCCCAAAGACTTTTGACCTTTAGAAAGGCCCCTTCCTGGCTGCAGTCTGGGCCTGGCCCCTCCCACATTCTGAGATATCAGACTTCATTGCTTCCCTGGGGGCCCCTGAAGAGCAAGGCTAGAGTCTGAGCTGTGAGTACTGTGGGTGAGTCAGTGGCTGCTCACTGAGCTCAGGACTTCCTGTGACACACCCCTGCTCCCTGCTGCCAACATCCTCTGTGAGGCATAAGCGCCAACTAGCTTGGTCCTTTCCTCCCATCCTGTGTAGCATCAGCTGTCCCATGTCAAACACACTCCCTGACAAGACTGTGACACACCCTCCCGGACAGGGACACCTCCCCAGACAGTCACCCCACAGCCTCACCTTGTCCTGCTCCCTTTTGATATCACATTGAGTCAGTTCTTCCTCCCTCTTTCCCTCCTCTTTTGCTTTGCTTTGCCTTCTCTTCCTCTTCCTTCCTCCTCCCTCCTCCCCTCCTCCCTCCTCCCTCCCTCCCTCCCTCCCTCCCTCCCTCCCTCCCTCCCTCCCTCTCTCTTTCCCTCCCTCTCTTCCTTCCTTCCTTCCTTCCTTCCTTCCTTCCTTCCTTCCTTCCTTCCTTCCTCCCTCCCTCCCTCCCTTCTGTCCTTCCAAACCAAAACATAAAATAAAAGCCAGATGTGGTGGCACTAGCCTTTAATCCTAGCATTTGGGAGGCAGAAGCAGGCAAATCTGTGAGTTCGAGGCCAGCTTGGTCTGCAGAGCAAGTTCCAGGACAGCCAGGGCTACAGAGGAACCCTGTTTCAAAACAAAAGTAAAACTCCAAAATCTCTTTTAAAAGTTTAACTCTCTCAACCTGGGGCTCTGAGAAAGTTAAATAATTCCTAACTTCAAGAGGAAAGAACCAGGGCACCATCACAATTGAATCAAAGCAAAACCAAATTCCAACTGCATAAATAAATGTGTAATGTCTAGGGTTTACTCAGGATCTTCTGGGCTCTTCCAAAGGGCTTGGGTCTCTTTGGCTCTGCCCTCTGCTGCACACACAGCTTGTTTTCTAGGCTCTGGTTGGCTCCATTCCACCGCCTCAGCTCTTCTTGGTGGCTGTCCTGTTGTACTAGCATCTCTCCAAAATGCTGGGGTCTCTTGCTGCAACTGGGTTGCACTTTCACCAACAGCCTCACCTGAGCACTCTTTAAGGACTGTAATAAAACACCATGACCCTCCCAGAGTTCTGCAGAATCTGTGGTCTCAGAGAGATCAAGTGACTTTCCAAGGACATCCAGACCCAGGTGACATCAGTGGGGAACACAGCTGAATCCTTCTTTTTTAAAATTTACTTTATGTGCATTGATGTTTTGCCTGCATGTATATCTGTGTGAGGGTGCCTGAGGGTGCCAGATCTTGAAGTTACAGACAGTTGTTAGCTGCCATGTGGGTGCTAGGAATTGAACCTGGGTCTTCTGGAAGAACACTCATTGCTCTTAACTACTGAGCCATCTCTCCAGCTCCAGCTGAATCCTTCTGGACACAAAGCCTGAAGTAGTTCACAGGAAGAAAAGCCCGGATCCATGATGGACTATTCTGTGAAACTTTAAAGGGATGGAAGGAACAGATATGCTCTGGGCTGCCTGGGCTGATAAGGCAAAGATCTGGCCCTTGGCACTGTGCAAAGCTGGCTTGGTACAAAGTCCAATATGGGTCTGGATTGTTTTTTTTCCTTCCTAGTCCCTCCATGAACTTGTCCCCAGCCTCAGGTACATCTGTGGCCCCTGCCCGAGCTACACATTGGGTGGTACCAAGTTGGTTTTGGTTTTTTGTTTGTTTGGTTTTGGTTTTTCCAGACAGGGTTTCTCTGTATAATGGCTCTGGCTGTCCCAGAACTCACTTTGTAGACCAGGCTGGCCTCCAACTCTGTGATCCACCTGCCTCTGCCTCCCAAGTGCTGGGACTAAAGGTATGCCACCACTGCCTAGTACAAATTGTTTTGTTTTTTTTTTTTTTTGTTTTGGGATTTTGTTGTTGTTGTTGTTGTTTATTTAAGCACTTTGGAGGGAGACAGAGGCAAGCGTATCTCTGTGAGTTGGAGACCAGCCTGGTCTACCTAGTGAGTCCCAGGCCAGCCAGCATTAAATAGTGAGGCTCTGTCTCGAAAAATCAAAAACAAACAAGTAAGCAAACAACAACAAGAAAAACCTACAAAGCCACGACTGAGTTCTGCTAAGTAGTATATGGTTGTGTGTTCCCGAGGAGGTGTACATAGACAGCATGGTGGTTCTTAACAGCTGGCATTCTGGAAACCTAGATAGCCAGGTCAGGCTGGTTCTCCACCAGGCATCTCCAGTTCCTGGCCAGCCCAGAAACAAGCTGAGATTTCTGGCTGGGAAAGGCCTAGTTACAGGGTGACCTGCCTTCAGTGATCGAGTTTCCAAACTTGGGCCAGGCCCAGGCCCTGTGGCTGCAGGAGCCAGCACTTGCAGAGTCTCTGTGCACCCATTGAACTGAGCCTCAAAAACAGCAGCACTCTCAAAGTCCAGAACTCTGTGAAGGGCCCAAAGGCTTGCTATGGTACTGTGCTAGGCCCCAGACAGTTAAATCCTGGCACATTCTGGTCACAGCTAGAGACACTGGTGTGTGTGTGTGTGTGTGTGTGTGTGTGTGTGTGTGTGTGTGTGTGTGTGTGTGTGTTTTAAGTTTTTTTGGTTTTGTTTTGTTTTATTCTGTGCCCATGGGTGTTTTGCCTATATATATGTCTGTGTCTCACATGTGTGTCCAGTCCCTTAGAGGCTAAAAAAAGTTTTGGGTCCCTTAGACCTAGAGTTACAGACAATTTTGAGCTACCATGTGAGTACACCTAACCACTGCCTCTGCCTCCTGAGTGCTGGGATTAAAGGTGTGGGCCACCACGATCTGGCTTTGCTTTTTTATTTATAATTTTGTGTGCATTGGTGTTTTGCCTGCATATATGTCTGTGTGAGAGCGTTGGATCCCCTGGAGCTAGACTTACAGAGCTTTGTGAACTGCCACGTGGGTGCTGGGAACTGAACTAGGGTCCTCTGCAAGAGCAGCCAGGATTCTTAACCACTGAGCCATCTCTCCAGCTCCTGGTTTTGCTTTTTAAAATTGTTTGTTTATTATATAAGTACTTGAAATAGCCCTGGTGTATGTCTAGAGATCAGAAGACAGTTTGAAGGAGTAGGTTCTCTCCTTCCATCATGTGGGTCCAGGGGATTGAACTTAAGTCCTTAGGCTTGGTGCCAAGCACCACTGAGCCATTTTGTTGGCCCTTTTTCCTCTCTTTTTTTTTTTTCCTGCTTTTTTGTCACAGGGTCTCATGCTGCACATGGTATCCTCAAACTAGGATTTAAGCACAGGGCTGTTATATGCTAGGAAAGTGCTCTACCACTGAGCAACATCCTCACCATCTTAAAGTTTTGTTTTCTAAGCCAGGCATAGTATTGAAGGTCTTTAATCACAGCACACAGGAGACAGAGGCAAGCAGACCTCTGTGAGCTCAAGGCCAGACTGATCCATACAGAGAGTTCCAGGCTGGCCAATTCTACAGAGTGAGAACCTGTCTTAAAGATGTTTTAATTTGGGAGGCAGAGGCAGGCAGATCTCTGTGAGTTCAAAGCCAGCCTAGTCTACAAGAGCTAGTTCCAAGACAGCCTCCAAAGCCACAGATAAACCCTGTCTTGAAAAACCAAAAATAAAAATATGTTTTAATTTAAATTTAAAATTGTAATAGTAGTACTTGTGTGATGTGTATGTGACCACAGATCTACTTGCCTCTGCCTCCTGAGTGCTAGGGAGTCTAGGCATGCATCACTATGCCTAGTTAATTTTTTTTTTTCTTTTTAGATAGTCTAGCCTCCAGTTCTCCCAATCATCCTGCCTCAGCCCCTGGAATAGCTGGAGTGATAGGCCTATGCCACCATATTTGGACTTATACTGTCTCATTTGTTCATCTAAGGAACAGGGAGATTCCGGCTGACTGAGCAGGGGCGTGGTAAACTAGGGGTAGTACTCAGTACCCTATAGGACCTCAGCAGGCTGGGAGGCTAGGATTGAGGCACAGGCTGACCCCTAGGGCTCAGTTTATGAGTCAGCTGTGGCAGGACACACCTACATCTACCCTGCTTTCCCTCCCAGTCCCACTTCCTCCAAGGCTCACATCCCCCTAGGTAAACTGTACTTCTCCACTTGTGATGGCCATTTCCAAATATACCCTAAAAATCTGGGGCAGGCAGGGGGTTTTGTTGGTTTGTCTGTTTGTTTGTTTTTTTTAGATGGTTTACTGTGTAGCTTTGGCTTTCCTGGAACAGGCTGGCTTCCAACTGACAGAGATCCACCTGCCTCTGCCTTCTGAGTGCTAGGATTAAAGGTGTACACCACCATCCTGGTTAGGCAAGATGTTAAAGCTAAGCCTTCTCTACCAGGAAAGGGGCAAGCCCCTCATACTGACCAAATGGCCAGCAATGGCCTGACCTTCAAACTTTGGTCCCCTATACACTCCAGACTGCCTGCCTTTTTTATTGTTTGTTTATTGTACTGGGGATGAAAGGTAGGGTTTTGCTTGAGTTAAAGACCACTCTTTTTTTTTTTTTTCCTTTTTTTTTTCTTTCTAAACAGGGTTTCTCTGTGTAGTTCTGGCTGCCTTGGAACTCAATCTGTTAACTAGGCTGGCCCCAAACTCGTAGAGATCCACCTGCTTTTGCATTTCAAGTGCTGGGATTAAACATCTGGACCACAAAGGCTAACATGAGTTAGGGACCACACTTTGCAGAGCCACATCCCAGCCCCTCACTGGAGGATTCTAGGCAGGGATCTACCACTGAACCACACCCCAGCCCCTCACTGGGGGATTCTAGGCAGGTGCTTTACCCCTGAGATATTTCTTCCAACTCTTTGGGACAGATTTTCAATGTACCCTAGGAAGGCCTTGAACTGGTGATCATCCTGATTGAGTATTCTAAATACCTGGACAACCTGAAGAGACCAAGGTCCCCAGGAGTGCCTTAGCCTTTGGGTTGCCACCTCCTTGCAGGCTGTTCATTTGGATCCAGGGATAAGTGGATACCCCACCTCCCTCCATCCCTCTGACTGCCTTTCCTCTGAGCACTGGGTGGTGTTTCCATTGATAGGAAGGGACAGGAGTCCTGCCCACCCAAGGACAAGCAGAAAGACTGGTATGTGTACAGGGGAAGACCTGGAAGTTTCTTTTCTGTTTCTGAATAAATCACTTTGAATTTGCAAGTCTGGGAACTCCCCAGGTTGGTTTTTCCTGGTGCCCTAGGGGACCAAGACAGAAGGTAATTTTTAAATGGATTTTTCAAAACTCTCCCAAGAAGTCCAAAAAGTTCCCCAGTTTCTGGTGCATACTTCTAATCTCAGTTCTGGGTGTTGAGTTTGAGGCTAGGCAGTACTGTAGTATGAGAACTTGCCTTAAAGAAAAGCAAACATGTCTCAATAGGTAAAGAAGTTTGCTACCAAGCCTGATGAGCTGAGTTCAATCCCCAGCAACTCCTCATGTGATGGAGAGAGGGACCTGATTCTGACTCTTAAAGTTGTTATGTGTGGCACACACACATGCACATACACACACAGAGAGATACATACACACATACATACACGAAGTTGATTAAGCCTGTGGAAACTGAATGTGAGTGTGTTAGTGTTCTCTGTGACGGCAAGGTGGATACTAGCAGACCAAGAGTTCAAGGTCAGAAGTTACAGAGATGACTCAGTAGTTAAGAGCATTTAACTGCTCTTGCAGAGGACCTGGGCTCAGTTCCAGCACCCACATTGGGTGGCTCACAACTGTGGGTAACTCCAGTTCCAGAGGACCTGACTCCCCTTCTGATGTTCAAGAACACAAAATAAATCTTAAAAAGATAAAAGAGTTCAAGATCATCACCTCCCCCCCAAAAACACACACACACACACACACACACACACACACACACACACACACTCACACACACTCACACACACACACTCACACACACTCACACATACACACACACTCACACATACTCACACACTCACACATACACACACACTCACTCACACACACACACACACACACACACACACACACACACACAGCTGGTTCAGGTCAGCCTTGTGCGACTGTTTCAAAACAAAATCAACAGCTGGGCATGGTGGGGCATGTGTGTGTCATCCAGTGGTGGAGGCCCAAGAATCAGGGATTCTAAGCAGTCCAGACTACGAGAGAGACTGTCTAAAACAAAGACAAAAAGACTAGTGAGGTGGCTTGGGAATTCCAGCTCTTGCCACAAAGTCTGAATTTGATTCCTGGGACCTACATGGTAGAAGGAGAAAGCCACCTCTTCAAGTTGTCCTCTAATTTCCACAGATTCACTGTAGCACACACATAAATAAATAAATGTAACATATGTGACAAAGACCATCTACCCTTCCTAAGGAAACCTGATTGAATGATTGATTGATTGATTGATTGATTGGTTGGTTGGTTGATTGGTTGATTGATTGATTGAGACAGGGTCTCTGGACAGCCCTGGCTATCTTGAAACTCACTATGTAGATCTGCCTCCCTCTGCCTCTCTAGTGCTGGGCTTAAGGGCTTGCATCACTATGCCTAGTTGAGACCTTTAAAAAAAAAAGCTTTTTTGTTTTGTTTTTGAGGCTGGAGAAATGGCTTAGGGGTTAGGAATACTTAACTGCCCTTGCAGAGGGTCTGAGTTCGGTTCCCAACATCTCAATGAGGTGGCTTTCAACTGTCTGGCATCTGGCTTGCATTCATGTGGTTCCCTTAAACTGCAGACACACATACACACATAAATAGAAGTAATAAATACATCTTTAAAAAATATTTTAGAGAGCCGGACAGTATGGTGCATGCCTTTAATCCCAGCAGTCCGGAGGCCGAGGAAGGTGGATTTCTGTGTTTGAGACCAGCTTGGTCTATAGAGCGAGTTCAAGCACAACCAGGACTACACAGAGAAACCCTGTCTTGAAAATAAAATGTAGAGCTGGGCTGTGGTGGCACACGCCTTTAGTCCCAGCACTCGGGAGGCAGAGGCAGGTGGATCTCTGTGAGTTTGAGATCAGCCTGGTCTACAAAAGCTAGTTCCAGGACAGCCTCTAAAACTACAGAGAAACCCTGTCTCAAAAAAACAAAACAAAAACAAAAAGTAGAGCTGGGCAGTGATGGTGCATGCTTTAATTATAGCACTGGGCAGGCAGATCTCTGTGAGTTTGAGACCAGCAAGTTCCAGGCCAGTTGGAGCTACACAGTGAGACCCTGTTCCAAAGGCAAACAATACCAATAAACAAGAAAACCTACATTGATTTATGTGGGGGGGGGCATGCATGGCGAAGTTCTAACATGGAGGTCAGAGGACAAGTTGAAGGAGTTGGTTCCCTCCTTCCATCATGTGGGTTCCAGAGACTGAACTCAGGCAGCGCACCTTGGAGGCAACCCCCTTTAACACTGAGCCACCTAACCAGTCCTACCGAAATTAATCTTTTGCCTTCCTTCTTGGTACCAGCAAACATTCTCTTATTTGAACACTAGCTCAAGTCCCCTGCTTGCTTTATTCCCATTGCTCAAATCAGGGCCTGATAAACCATCGCCCATGCCGCCCTGCTCCGGCAGCTACTGTGACTGTGTATGTAACTCAGCAGCTGCTTGGGAGGAGAGGTCCATCTGCTTTGACCCCAGGCTATTCCTTTTCTGGGTCATTTTACCTGGGTCACTTGCTCTCTCTGGGCCTGGAGAGGGCAGCCTGAAGCTGGCCCCAGAGGCTGAGAAGTTAGAGAGAGGAGCCCCACACTCATTCACAAACCTCCTGTATTCTAGAAGCCCTGAGGGGCTCAGGATCATGAGAGCATGGGTGGGGAGGGCCTGCCAGCACGTTCCAGTAGTTTCTTCTGGCGGTACCTTATGACCAGGAGCCTTTGGCTTACCCTCACTGAACCCCAGGAGTTAGAAATATGTACTAAGGAGGGGGTGGGGCTAGGAATTCCAGCTTCAGAGCAGCCCTTGGACTCAGTCCCCAGGGACATTCCAGAGGCCACTTACCCAGGGAGGGGCCCTGAGTACACAGGCCTTATGGCTGGATTTCAAGGCACTGGGCATGCAGTCAGTCCCACCTCAGTTTCCTAGTCTGTAAAAAGGGAGTATGTTTTCCGGGACGCTCCAGGCCCTCCCTCATTTAGTAGTGTCCTACTGACAACTGACATCCCGCTGTCCCCAGGAAGCTGCCCTCTGGACAGAGACCTTGCCAGTGTAACAGGAAGTTCCCTTCTTCCTCAATTTCTTCCCTAAAATGTGCAGCTTAGGGTCTTCCTGCACAGCTGGGCTTGAATGTCCCCAGCAGAAGTGACATGTGGCTTCTGAGAGGAGCACCAAGGAGCAGGCCTTGAATGAGATTGTAAATATTCTCTTGTCCCAAGGTCGTTCCAGGGCAGGGGACCCTTGCAGAAGAAAACGAAACAAAACTAAAGCCACAGGTGTCATCCACCGGCTGGGCCACGCTGTGCCTGCCAGCTGGGCGCCTTCCTGACAGTGACAGTACTTTGTGAGGGCAAAGTTCTCCACAGAAGACCAGCTTCACTTCCTCTGCCTTCCCCTTCCTCCACTTCCTCTTTCCACCCACCCCCACCCTGTTTTCTGTGCTCTCTCCAGTCTGCACCCCAAACTCAACAATTCAGGCATCCCCCTGTGGCCCTACTGTTCTCCCCTCTCAGGGTCCCCTCCTCTTTCATGGCTGAGGACACCCAAGCCAGGCAGTCTCTTATTCATCAGCCAGAACAGAGCCCCTCAGTGTGTGTGTAGTGGGAGGAAGTGGGGGTGACAGAGCCCCTCAAAGGGCTGGCTTGTTTGATGTTGTGGGGGCTGGGGGGCAGTCCCGAGTTATTAAGATTAGCCTGAATAGGCACCCTGACTGCTTGCACAAATACTCAGGAAGCTGAGGCAGGAAGATCAGGGGTGGCGGCCAGCCTGGGCTATATAGGGAGGCCCTGTTTCAAACAAGCAGGAGTTGGGCATGGTGGCACATGCCTTTAATCACAACACGCAGGAAGCGGAGGCAGGAGGATGAGGGGTTCAAGGTTACTTGGCTACTTGTGAATTTGAGGCCAGCCTAGGCTGCCTGAGATAGTGTCAAAAACAAAAGAACAAAACCACACACACACAAAAAAACTTCCCTTCCCGACAAACCAAGAAAATCTCAATCTGCCTGTCTCTCCCCCCTCTCAAGAACGCCTAAGAGAACACTGGAAAATGGCCATTGCAGACAAGACAGAACCATGAGTGGGATAGATCAGAACTGTTCCAGAGATGGGGTGGGACGGGAGAGCTTGCCCCTTGACCAGCTCAAGGACCAAGAGGTGACAAAGTGGCAACACAGGTCCTGCCTGGGAATCTGGTCTGCTCCTACCTAGTAAAGCTGCCTGGCGTCACATGAGATGCTCCAGCCTTATCCTGCACCCCACCAGGGCTCTCCTGGGAACACTGCAGGCAGTCCTCATTGACAGGCAGTATTTGCCCTGCCCTACCCCCACCTGTGAATTGCAGGCCTGGCAGGTCCTCAGGCAGCTGGCAAACTGCCTGAACAACTGAGAGATACAGGGCCAGGGCCAGGGCAGTCCCGTCCCCCGGAGGCAGGGAGGGAACAGGCTGGGAAAGTTCTCTCTGGCTCAGGCTGGTGACTGCAGAAGGCTTTTGTCAAATCTGTTTTGTGGGAACGACACGACACAGTAGTTCTGAACCTGGGGGTGTGCTTCCAATATATGCTGGGGTTACCCTTTCCATACTGGAGGCCACTTCACAATGCTGTGCTACCAGCCTAGCACAAGGAAGTTGTTCCAGCCTCCTCATGCAGGGCCACTGCTGTAGTCCATATATGGACGAAGCCTTCCTTGGTTTCAACACCTACACCCAGTGAGCCCCTACTATGCCTATGTGAAGCCTATGTGAAGCCGTGACAGGCCCAGAGCATCTCACCTGAAGCACCCTTCTTGCCTAAATTCAATTTTCTGTCACCTTCTCCCAGGGGGTGTGTGTACCTCTAAGTTAAGCCAAGGGTTCCTCACCCCCCTATCCCTGGTGTGATTATCAGCAGAATAGATTCCTGAGCAGAACAGTTTTGGGTGCTGAAGTTTTGCCTGAAGTTTGATAAATAGACCGATGTTGAGGACAGCAGGGGGACATCTTCTCCAGTAAATTAGGGGCTCCAGGCACCACCAACTCCTCTCTGAGCACGCTGTCCCTCCCAGAGTCCCCACAGCCTCCAGATGGACTGACCAGAACACAGTTTGGCTGTGGCTGCATATAACAGAGGCTAGATGGTGGGCCCCAGCCCAACGGTGCCTGGCAATCACCCAGAGCCACCAGCTAACGGCCCAGGGCCCAGACTTAGCTTTGCTTGGGTGTGATCAGGCAGCCCTCCAAAAATGCCCGGACTCCATGACAAGTTTTGCTTGTTCTATAGAGCAGTTCCTTTCTAGGTCTGGGACAAGGGACATGGGAGACATCTTCCACAACAACTCCAGTCACTGGACCACCAGACTGGCCCTGTTCTTAGAGTGTGGCCCTGAGTCTCCAAAGTGGCCCAAACCTGTTAAGACCCCTCCAACCACAGTTTTGCTTCTAAATTGTACCCCAACACACCTAGCAAATTGGAACCCCCACCAGAAGTCCCCCAGATCTGACTTTCGGGCTATTGCCGGCAAGGGGGAGTGACTCCCTGCCCATTCAATCCAGGCCCCGCGTGTTTCTCAAAAAAGAAACCACGTAAACATGGCCGGGGCCTCCATGCTGACCCTTGCCCATCGAGGTACTCAATGTTCACGTGACATCCACACCCAGAGGGGTCCTGGGGTGGTTGGGTGGGTGGTGACCCCCAGAATGCAGGACTGATAACCGAGACCCTGAATCGGGCAATGTCCACAAGGGCGGAGGCTATTCGTGCATGTTCGGGCCTATGGGGCCAGCACCCATCGCCAAAACTCTCCATCCTCTTCCTCAATCTCGCTTTCTCTCTCTCTCTTTTTTTCTTTTTCTTTTTTTTTTTTTTTTTTTTTGCAAAAGGAGGGGAGAGGGGGTAAAAAAAAAAAATGCTGCACTGTGCGGCTAGGCCGGTGAGTGAGCGGCGCGGAGCCAATCAGCGCTCGCCGTTCCGAAAGTTGCCTTTTATGGCTCGAGTGGCCGCTGTGGTGTCCTATAAAACCCGGCGGCGCAACGCGCAACCACTGTCGAGTCCGCGTCCACCCGCGAGCACAGGCCTCTCGCAGCTCTTTTTTCGCCGCTCCACACCCGCCACCAGGTAAGCAGGGACAACAGGCCCAGCAGGCCACAGCCCTCTCGTGGGCAGTCACCTAGCTGTAGGGTCACTGGAGATACTCAGCGCGGACACCGGGGAAGGGTGGAGGGTGATGCCGGGCCGCGGAGCGGACACTTGCAGAGCCACCTTTCAGTGCAGGGTGTAGACCCTTTGCAGCCGCATTGCCACGGTGTAGACACTGGTGGACCCGCTCTGGCTCAGAGCACGCGGCTTGGGCAACCCGTATAGGATCGCAGTATGGACGCTATAAGCCGATGCGACTTTTGGGTGTTGAACCGTATCTGCCCATCTTGAAGGAACCCAATGTTGGGAGCCAAAAGCCACGATCACGCCCTGGTGGCCTATGAGTCTTTGTCTAAACCGGTTTGCCCATTTGGCTTGCTTGGCTGGCGGGCGCGGCGGGGCCGGCTCGGCCGGGTGGGGGCTGGGATGCCACTGCGCTTGCGCGCTCTACGGCTGGGTATTGGGGCGCGTGCACGCTGGGGAGGGAGCCCTTCCTCTTCCCCCTCGCAAGTTAAACTTGCGCGTGCGTATTGAGACTTGGAGCGCGGCCACTCGGGGTTGGGAGAGGGCGGGGCCGTTGTCCGGAAGGGGCGGGGTCGCAGCGGCTTCGGAGCGCCTGCTCGCGCTTCCTGCTGGGTGTGGTCGCCTCCCGCGCGCGCACCAGCGGCCCGCCGGCGGCACGAAGGCGGGGCTTGCGCCCGTTTGGGGAGGGGGCGGAGGCCTGGCTTCCTGCCGTGGGGCCGCCTCCGGACCAGCGTTTGCCTTTTATGGTAATAACGCGGCCGGTCTGGGCTTCCTTTGTCCCCTGAGCTTGAGCGCGCGCCCCCTGGCGGCCCGAGGCCGCGGCGTGCCGGAAGTGGGCAGGGCGGCAGCGGCTGCGCCTAGTGGCCCCGCGGTGACCGCGACCCTCTTTTGTGCCCCGATACAGTTCGCCATGGATGACGATATCGCTGCGCTCGTTGTCGACAACGGCTCCGGCATGTGCAAAGCCGGCTTCGCGGGCGACGATGCTCCCCGAGCCGTCTTCCCCTCCATCGTGGGCCGCCCCAGGCACCAGGTAGGTGGCTCTTAACCTTTGCGGGTGTCGATGCTGGGGTTTTCCTGGAGGGAGGTGGTCATATTGAGAACATCGTTCCCCTCCGCAGGGCGTGATGGTGGGTATGGGCCAGAAGGACTCCTACGTGGGTGACGAGGCCCAGAGCAAGAGAGGTATTCTGACCCTGAAGTACCCCATTGAACACGGCATTGTCACCAACTGGGACGACATGGAGAAGATCTGGCATCACACCTTCTACAACGAGCTTCGTGTGGCCCCCGAGGAGCACCCTGTGCTGCTCACCGAGGCCCCCCTGAACCCCAAGGCTAACCGTGAAAAGATGACCCAGGTCAGCAGCGGGAGTGGCCACCTCCATCTTTGCTAACTTCAGCCACGCCCTTTCTCAATTGTCTTTCTTCTGCCGTTCTCCCATAGGACTCTCTTCTATGAGCTGAGTCTCCCTTGGAACTTTGCAGTTTCTGCTTTTTCCCCGATGAGGTCTTTCTCTCGATTGCCTTTCTTACTAGGTGTTTTAAACCCTACAGTGCTGTGGGTGTAGGTACTAACAATGGTTCGTGTGACAAACCTAATGAGGCTGGTGATAAGTGGCCTTGGAGTGTGTATTCTGTAGATGCACAGTAGGTCTAAATGGAGCCCCTGTCCTGAGACTCCCAGCACTTAATCTTAGCTGTGTTCTTGCACTCTGCATGTCCCAAATCTGTCCTGACAGTCCTACCTGCCTTGACTGTTTGTGGCTTTTGGGAGTTTGACAAAGCTCTGTTTTCCCCTACAGATCATGTTTGAGACCTTCAACACCCCTGCCATGTACGTAGCCATTCAGGCCGTGCTGTCCTTGTATGCCTCTGGTCGTACCACTGGCATTGTGATGGACTCCGGAGACGGGGTCACCCACACTGTGCCCATCTATGAGGGCTACGCTCTCCCTCATGCCATCCTGCGTCTGGACCTGGCTGGCCGGGACCTGACAGACTACCTCATGAAGATCCTGACCGAGCGAGGCTACAGCTTCACCACCACAGCCGAGAGGGAAATCGTGCGTGACATCAAAGAGAAGCTGTGCTACGTTGCCCTGGACTTCGAGCAAGAGATGGCCACTGCTGCATCCTCTTCTTCCCTGGAGAAGAGCTATGAGCTGCCTGATGGCCAGGTCATCACTATTGGCAATGAGCGGTTCCGTTGCCCTGAGGCTCTTTTCCAGCCTTCCTTCTTGGGTGAGTTGACCTGACCTAGTTTCTTCATTTTTAATGGTGACCAACTCTTAAAACCATGCTATAAGTCTGCTGTCTCTCCTTTTCCCCTCAGGTATGGAGTCCTGTGGCATCCACGAAACTACATTCAATTCCATCATGAAGTGTGACGTTGACATCCGCAAAGACCTCTATGCCAACACAGTGCTGTCTGGTGGTACCACCATGTACCCAGGCATTGCTGACCGGATGCAGAAGGAGATCACTGCTCTGGCTCCCAGCACCATGAAGATCAAGGTGAGCTAAGCATACTTAGTCCTGGGCCCTGTGGTTGCAAGATCAGCCACCTTGGCTTCGGGTGAGACAGGCATCCAGAGCGCTCACTGTCCCTGTTTCTTGCCTTCCTCAGATTATTGCTCCTCCTGAGCGCAAGTACTCTGTGTGGATCGGTGGCTCCATCTTGGCCTCGCTGTCCACCTTCCAGCAGATGTGGATCAGCAAGCAGGAATACGATGAGTCCGGCCCCTCCATCGTCCACCGCAAATGCTTCTAGGCGGACTGTTACTGAGCTGCGTTTTACACCCTTTCTTTGACAAAACCTAACTTGCGCAGAAAAAAAATGAGACAATATTGGCATGGCTTTATTGTTTTTTTTTTTTTTTTTTTTTTCTAATTTTTTAAAAAAACGTTTTGTTTTTTGTTTTGTTTTGGCGCTTTTTGACTCAGGATTTAAAAACTGGAACGGTGAAGGCGACAGCAGTCGGTTGGAGCAAGCATCCCCCAAAGTTCTACAATGTGGCTGAGGACTTTGATTGTACATTTTTTTTTTGTTTTGTTTTTTTCTTTTTTAAGTCATTCCAAGTACCCATGAGATGGCTACAGGAAGTCCCTCACCCTCCCAAATGCCACCCCTATTCCCTAGAGGAGGATGGCTGAGTCCATGCCCTGAGTCCACACCGGGGAGGTGACAGCATTGCTTCTGTGTAAATTATGTACTGCAAACATTTTTTTAAATCTTCCGCCTTAATACTTTGTTTTTGAATGGTCAGCCATCGTGGCCCTCTTTTTTTTTTTTTTTTTTTTTGTCCCCCCAACTTGATGTATGAAGGCTTTGGTCTCCCTGGGAGTGGGTTGAGGTGTTGAGGCAGCCAGGGCTTGCCTGTACACTGACTTGAGACCAGTTTAATAAAGTGCACACCTTACAAACACTGCTTGTTCTGTGGCTTTGCTAGGCTGGGTAGCAGGGGGAGGAGGGAGGTTGTCATCTGTGCTCCAAGAGGGCATCTAGAGTGGGCTGGGCCTTCGAGCTCATAGTGGGTGGGCACAAGGTTCATTACTTTAGAACAGTTACCTCAGATCCCCTGTCCATTGAGTTCTGCAGTCTTAATGTGTCTTGGTTGGAAGGATTCCCTTCCTGAATTGGGAATCTCGCAAACCCCGGGCAAAGTTGGGTTCCTGCATCATAAATACAACCCTGCTCTCCCAGCCTTTACCCACCTAGAGTGTTGTTCCCTGGAGATCAGCACCTTTTCCTGTCACCTGGGAAGTGGGGATCCTGTCTTCTGACTGGAATATCAGAGGCCTCATTTCTGTGTTATTAGCCTTTGAGTTCTGCAAGACAGAAGTAAAAGTTCTTCCTTTACCATATCTATGACCACAAAGTTCAAGGGTGTAATAGTTTTCCCTAGGCATGGCTATTCCCCGCCCCCTTTTACCTTGTGAGAACCTTGAACCAATGACAGGTTGCTAAAATGTGGAAGGAAGTAGTACCTGGAAAATAAGTCCCTTTGGTGCATGGGGGGTAGTCGGGGGGTGGGGGGGGTGGGGGGGGGAGGGAGTCTTCAGGAAGTGTTCTCCTGAGACAGTTCCAGCTGTGATAGACGCTGCAAGTCACTTGGACCATGACAAATCTGGTGGATCAAGAATCCAATTCATTTGCCCACCTGTCCACCCACTTAACTGTATACCTACCAGTCTGCCCATCAACCCATACATATAGCCATTCACTCACCCTCTCATTCACCAAGCTGCCACTTGGGCAATAGGGTAGAAACCAAACCAGATGTCCATGTCCTGTGTTGTCACGTGTCGTGTCCGTGCCCCCCCCCCTTCAGGAGGTATTCAGTGTATGGTAAAAACCATAAGTGAAGGCAAATTGTATACACAATCAAAGGGTTCTGGGCTGGAGACAACTTAGCTCTGAAAGGCTAAAGCTCAAGACCAAAAACAAGGAGAGCAGAGACCATGTAGTCTCACTAGTGTAGACATCAAAGGCTCTGAGGCTGAGGCCAGCTTGGGCTCTATGATGAGACCCTGTCTTAAGGGAATGACTCTCATAGATGTTGTCATTTCAGAGATGAAGGCAGGAAGATGAGTACAAGGCCATCCCTAGCTACACATTGAGTTTGAGGCCAGCCTGGCATACATGAGACACTGCCTCAAACAAAAGTCCCTAAAACAATAAACCACCTCAGGCAAGAACAAAACCTAAGGCTGGGCATGATAATACCAGTAGTCTGGAAGCAGAGGCAGGTGGGTGTGTGAGTTTGAGGTCAGTCTGTTCTACCGTGTGAGAGCTTTGACAGACAGAACTTCATAGTGAGACCTCAAAAAAAAAAAAAAAAAAAAAAAAAGAGAGACCAAAACAAAGGTAATACAGGCTTATACATAGACCTGAGCAGAGAGTCTGGCGGGAGAGTGACCAAGGCAGACAGTGCAAGTGTGGTTGGTTGGAATCTAGGGTTGACTGGGGACAAAGCTGGAAGACAAAACACTACCCTCGGGACAGAACAGGACCCAGGTTGGTTGCCAAGTCCCCATTTGAGAAAGGGGCACACCAGTAGTAGCTGGTGCTCCTTCAATCTTTGCCATTAAAGGATCCAAAGTGTAGCCTCCAGAGTGTCCAGTGTATCCTCTGGCCCCACCCCTTTTCCTCCCTGCTCTAGCTGGCAAACTGGCTATTCAAGGCCAGGTTCACAACAAAGGCCTACTACTGTGCATGCCTCCCCTCCCCCTAGAGGTTGTACCAGGGCCTCACACATCACCAGAGAAGTCTGTCTCCAACCCCTTTCTGGTTCTCCTGCCCCAGCAGCAGCAATAATGATAATAACAGCAGTGATAGCTATAGCTCAGTTGACAAAGTGCTTGCCTTGCATACACAAAGGCCTGGGTTGGATCCCCAGCAGGAGGACCAGCAGTCCAAGGTCATCCTTGGCTACATAGTGAATTAGAGGCCAGCCTGTTTCAAAACAAAAAGGAAAAAAGAAAAAAAAAAAAAAAAAAAAAAAAAAAAAAGTGGGGTGGGTGAGTGGATAAAAGTTCCTGCCCTTGATTCTTTGCTTTTCAGAAACGTGAAAACTAGACAGATTCTAGCTGGACCGTGGTGGCACACGACTTGCCTTTAATCCCAGCACTGGGGAGGCAGAGGCAATCAGATCTCTGTGAGTTGGAGGCCAGCCTAGTCTACAGAGCAAGTTCCAGGACAGGCTCCAAAGCAATACAGAGAAACCCTGTCTCAAAACCCAAAACCAAACAAAACAAAAAAGAAAACAAACAAAAAAACAAAACCAAAGAGAGTGGGGGAGGTTCTCCTCTGTGCTTTCTCCTCCCACTGCAACAGAGCAGCTTCCCTCTGCAGACTCCACCCCTGGGACAGTTGGCTCTGGCTTTTTCAGGTCACTGGCGCCCCCATGAGGCAGCTCTGACTCCAATAGTCACCTTTGCAGACTTGAATCCAACTTTCTTTCCACAGGCCATCCAGGTCCTGCCCCAGCATAGGTGGGAGGGTTGGAATTCTGGGTCTTACTTCATGAAGCCCCATGAAGAGGACAGAGGGAGCCTGCTCACATCCCACTACTGTCTGCAGAATGGCCATCTCACCTGTGGAGAAACTGAGGCAGCTCTGGGGAGGCAGTGGCAAGATTTGAACACATGCCAGGCTGGGGAGGGACGGCTGGCAGAGCATCCATTGTACTAACACCAGGAGAAGGGCAAGTGTTGGGGCAGAGCAGAAGGGAGGCCCTCTCAGGGCACACTGCTTCTGATCAGCTGGCAGTTACAACGGACAGACAGGAACCATCACTGCCCGTGCCACTGACTAGATTCTTCATTCCGTCACTTGTTGCCCAACAAAATAAAATGTGTGTGTGTGTGTGTGTGTGTGTGTGTGTGTGTTATAGACAAAGCCTCTTGTAGCGCAAGCTGGTAGTAAATTTAGCATATAACTGAGACTGGTTTGGACAGGGTGGTACAGGGCTGCCATTTCAGCATATGGGAGATAGGAAGGAGAATCAGAAGTTCAAATTCAACCATGGATACTTGAGACTCTGTCTCAAAAAAGCAAAACAAACAAAAAAAACCCAAACCAAAACAAAAAAAAAAAAAAAAGGAGGTGCAGTCAGCCAGGCAGTGCTGGTGCACACCTTTAATCCTAGCGCTTGGGAGGCAGAGGCAGGCGGATCTCAGTGAGTTTGAGGCCAGCCTGGTCTACCAAGTGAGTTCCAGAACAGCCAGGACTGTTACACATAGAAGCCCTGTCAAAACAACAACAACAACAACAACAACAACAACAACAACAACAACAACAACAAAAAGAGGTGAAGACTCACTGTGTAGTCCCAAATAGCCGAGAACTAGGTAAACCAGGCAGGGCCCTCTCTGGGGACTCTAGGCAGGAGCTCTGTCACTGAGCCCATCCCCAGCCCCTCACTGGGGGTTCCAGATGAGCATTTTGCCATTAAGCCACCTTGCTCACCAGTGACACCTGCTCTTTTTGTTCAGTTCAGTTCTATGTGCGATTTGAGTTTATTTAAATTTAGTACAATGAAGAATTTAGTTCTTAAGTCTCACAAGCTGCATTGCGATTGTGCAATAGCCAGCAGCTGCAGGGCTGGGGAAATAGCTTAGTGGGTTAAGCTTTCACTGGACAGCCATGGGAAAGTGAGTTTAGACACGATCTTAGGGTTTCTAGTGCTGAGATGAAACACAACAATCAAAAAGCAAGTTAGGGTGAAAAGGGCTTATTTGGCTCATACTTCCACAGCACTGTTCATCATTGAAGGAAGTCAGGACAGGAACTCAAACAGGGCAGGAGCTGAAGCAGAGGCCATGGAGGGGTGCTGTTCACTTCTCCTGGCTTGCTCAGCCTGTTTTCTTATAGCACCCAGGATCAACAGCCCAGAGATCGCACCACCCACAATGGGCTGGGCCCTCCTCCATCCATCACTATTTGAGAAAATGCCTCACAGCTGGCTCTGGTGGAGACATTTCCTCAGCTGAGGCTCTTTCCTCTGATAGCTCTATAACTTGTGTCAAGTTGACCCAAAACCAGCCATTACAGACACCCAGACATGTCAGGTCAGGCTAGACATAGTGCACATCTGTAACCCAGCACTCCCACAGCAGGATGGGAGGTCGATTCAGGGTAGTACCTGGAAGCTCAGGTCACCTGTCAGGGCAAACAACAAACAAAGCCAACCTTGAACAAGGTGGAAGGTGAGGACCACACTCCCACCTCATTGTTCCCTGGCCTCCACATGAGCTCACAAATGTACACACCCCCCACATTCCCCACCTGCACACACATAAGCAAACAGTTTTTAAAAAAATGTTTTCAAGCCAGGTCATGATGGCACATGCCTTTAATCCCAGCACTCAGGAGGCAGGTGGATCTCTGAGTTTGAGGGTTTGAGGTCAGCCTGGTCAACGGAGCAAGTTCTAGGATAGCTAGAGCTACACAAAGAAACCCTGTCTGGAACCTCCAAACAAACAAAACATTTTTAAAATTTATTTTGTGTGTACGGGCTAGCATATCAAGGTATGCCATATGTGTGTGGAGGGCATCTCCTTGCGTCCTCCAGAATATTCCTCATCTGGTAGCTCCACCTATACTTCCTGTGTGGCTACTGGCCAAGCATTTTAGCCATCAACCAAGAGGAGAAACATATATACAGAGTAACATTCCCCCTCAGACAACTTAGTCCTCTCCTTTTACCATGTGGGTCCTGGTGTTAAACTCAGGTAGTCAGACGTGGCAGCAAGCATTTTTATTTGCTGAACCCCACTACCTGTATTCCCTCAGATTAAAAAAAAATTGATTGTGTATGTGCAGCCCAGTGGCAAAGCACTTCCCTGGCATATACAAGTTTCCCGTCTGTACCCAGCATTGGGGGAAAAAAAATCAGTATTCTTTAGAGCAGTTTTTAGGCTCACAGTGAGATGCCTGTCCTCATCCACCCACAGCCGCCCCCACTGCCAGCATGGGGAAGCTGTGTGCTCCATTTGTTACAAATGATGAGCCCACATCCACACCTCCTTTCCTGATGCCAGAGCTGAGGCTGCAGTGCACTGGGCTTCCCTCTTGGTGCTGTGCCTACCCCTGTAGGTTTGTACACTTGTAGTGATCTGAACTGACCACTGTAGTAACTGACTACACGGTGCACTTGGTCCTGCAGTGAAAACACTCTGGGCTTTGGGCTGGAAGCCATGGCTCAGCAGTTATGACTACTCTGCTTTAGCAGAGGACTCTGGGTTTGAGTCCCAGCACCAGCATGGTGGTTCACAACTGTCCATGACTCTGGCCCCAGGCGATCTTACACCCTCTCCTGCCCTCTGTGGGGGCTGGAGGAAGACAGAAGAGGGTGTCAGATACTCTGGAGCTGGAATTGCAGGTAGTTGTTGGTCCTGGAGACCAAGCTCAGGTCCTCTGGAAGATCACCATACACTTAACGACTGAGCCATCTCTTTAGCTTCTTGAAAGTAATTTTTTTTTTGAGTCAGGGTTTCTCTATGTGGCTTTGTAGACCAGGTTGGCCTCAAACTCATGGAGATCCACCTGCTTCTGCCTCTCAAGTGCTAGGACTAAAGGCATGCATTATCACTGCCTTGCTTAATTATGTTTTTTTTGAGACAGGTCTCATTCTGTAGCTCTGGCTGGCCAGACACTCACTGTGTAGGCCAAGCTGGCCTTGAACTCAAAGGGATCCACCATGAAGTGGCCTTGGAGTCAGCACAGAACACATCCAGACACCAAGTTCTCAGCACAAAGGAGATTTATTATTCTAGGAGGGACAAGCGGGGGTGATGATGCAGGGTTGGGGTGAGGAGGGCTGCCTCTGGATTGGACAAAGATAGCAGGTGTTACTGCACAAATGTTTTTAAGGAGAAAGAGGAAGTCTGTGCTTGGATGAGTTGGTAAGTCTTGATTGGTCAAGTTAGCCAGTATAGCCAAATAATGAATTTTGATTGCTGGACCTTGGTGTTTTGATAGCTGGACCTTGGAGTTTTAGTCAAGCATAAGGAAGTGTCCAAATAAGGGAACAGACCTTGGTGGCTAGCTTTAGGAATATAATCTAACAGTTTCGCAAGAGAGAGGGAAGGGGAGAGGGCAAGACCTCTCGGCGCCATGTTTGCTGTGCTTGGGCCTGTTAGAGCCCTTATCCTGGGTTGAAGAGATGACTAAGTGGTTAAGAACACTGGCCACTCTTCCAAAGGACCCAGATTCAATTCCCAGCAAGCATAAGGTTCCTTTTGTAGTGTACTTTTATAAAATCTTACTCAATTTAGCAGATCTTTTGTATTAAGTAGTGCATTTTGATTTATGTCTTTCCCAGTTCTTTTAGTTTATGTTTATTGTATATAAATATTAATTACTTGGGTTAATACAGCAGACCACGGTCAGGATCACAGAAATACCAAATAAGTTGTCAAGGCCGATGTGGCCATTGGGGAGTAGGGGGCCATTGGGGAGTATGAGGTCAGGACACAGTGGCATTATCATAGTCACCTCAACACAAAACACTGTTTGCACTTAGAGACTAAAGGACAGTTTCAGTTTCTCCTCCTACTTTCTTTGTTTTGCTTTTCCAGACAAGGTTTCTCTGTGTAGCCCTAGCTGTCCTAGAACTGTCTTTAGATCAGGCTGGCCTTGAACCTGGTGACCCACCTGCCTCTGCCTCCAGAGCCCTGTAGTCAAAAGTGTGCACCGCCATACCTGGTTGATATCCAAGCCAGTGATATCTTCATCACATACTGTTACTGATTTGTCTTTTCTCAGAAGTCTTTGAGTTGGAATCCCACAGGGGAACCTTTTCCGGTCAGCTCCCTTTGTTGACTAATGTGTATCCAAGTTTGAGGACACACATCTGTGATCCAGCCCTTAGGAAGCAGAAGCAGGAGGAGCAGAAATTTGAGACTGGCCTGAACTAAATAGTAAGCCCTGCTTCAAAAAATAATAGATAGATAGATAGGAAGAAAAAAAGAGAGAAAGAAAGAAAGAAAGGAAGAAATTGCTGGGAGGTGGTGGTGCATGCCTTTAGACCCAACACACTATGTAGACCAGGCTGGCCTCCAACTCACTATGTAGCCTAGGATAAGCTTGAACTGCTGGTCCTCCTGCTTCCACCTCTTGAATGCTGAGGTTGCCTCATTTGGTTTGGTTTATATAGGGCTGGGGACAGAACCCTGGATTACATGCCTGTTAGGCAAGCATTCAACTGAACTATATCCCCCAGCTCCTTCTGAAATATTACCTTAATTTAAAAATAAATTGTTCTTCCTTCCTTTCTCTGTGTCTGTGTGCACTTGGGCAAGGGCATGTGTGCATGGCAAGGTGCAGACACAGATGCCACAGAACAGCTTCTGGGGGTTGGTTCTCTCCTTCTACCATATGGTAGACCCAGCTTAGTTCAGGTGGTCAGGCAGGGTCAAGCCCCTTTTCCTGATTAGCCATTCACCAGCTCTATAAAGCCATTGTTAACTGCAAATTCTGTAGGAAGAGTCATTATTCATCTATTCAACAAATATTTATTCAGTGTTGTGACATGCAAAGAACAGTTCTAGCTAGAGTCTCTGCTTAGCTGTGGGGGATGAGTACTGGTAGTGCACTTACTTTTATGATTTATTTTTTCTTTTTCCCAAGATTTATTTTTAAATGCATTGGTGTTTTTGTCTACATGTATGTTTGTATGAGGATACTATATCCCCTGGAACTGGAGTTACAGACAGTTGGGAGCTGACAAGTGGGTGCTGGGAATTGAACCCGGGCCTTTCTAGAAGAGCAGCCAGTGCTCTTAACCACTGAGCCATTTCCCCAGCTCCCATAACACTTACCTAACACGAATGAGGCCTTAGGTTCAATCTTCAGTAGTGGTAAACAAAGAAAGAAAGAAACAAACAATAATAAGGTGTTGCAGCCTAGGCATAGAGGGGAGGTAGAGGCAGGCAGATCTCTGTGACTTTGAGGCCAGCCTGGTATATATAGCAAATTCCAGGACAGCCTGGTATACATAGTGAGACCTTGTCTCAGAAGAAACAAAAAAGGTATAGTATGTCAGATAGATGGTGCATAGAGCTATTCAGAGTTATAAAACAAATGAAGAGCAAGTTCAGGGGCGTGTGCGCCTGAAGGTTGCTATGGTTATGCAGGATGCCTGAGTCCTGCGACAGATGGCTTGCAGCACCGTGTGCAGCGCGAATGGCAAATGCAAAGGACAGGAGCTGGCCGCTAGCTGGAGTGACAGCAGGAGACTACCGACGTATCTTAGAGACCAGTCATTTGTGACCTTCTGGGCGCCCCTTAGCCCTGATAGTACTCATGCCACACCCAATATGGCGGCGGCACCTGTTCATCCGGGCGCCAGCGGAAGTGCGTATCAGGGGCGCCGAAAGTGAGGCGCAGCCACGCCCCTTACCGGGGTTTCTGTGGAGCTGTGGCGGTGCCGGCTTCGAGCATCCCTGCCCTGGCAGGCTGGGGGACTACGAGACTGTAGCTCTGGCGGCCAGCTCCGGAGAGGTATGACCCGCGCCCCTCCCGCCCTGCCGGCTGGAGTCCCCTCGGTGCTCTTTCCTGACCCTGGCCTTGCTCCGAGGCCCATCCTTGACCCCTCCTATCCTTCTCCCAAGCCCTCCTTTCTGTCCCCATCCTGTTCCCAGGCTCACAATCCGGATAGTCAGAATGGGCCTTTTCACGTTACCTGCTGAATTTGTAGGCCATTTCCCCATGTCCCTGTGCGTTGGCTCGGCTCTCGCAGCTCTGGGACGTTGTCTTGTTTGGTAGCTTAGACTTGCCTGGAACTCAGTGTGCAGCCCACACTAGATTTGAACTTACAGCAATTCTCCTGTTTTAACCTCTGTATTACTGGGATTACAGGTGTGGTTCTCTACACGGGTTTTATGCGCAGCTGAGGATGAAACCTATGTCTTCATGCATGCTAGGCAAGCACTCTCCCAACTCAGCCACATCCCCAGCCCCCGCTTCTTTTTTCCTATCAGCATAAGTGCAGCCCACTTCTTTCTGGAGCCTGGTTGTGGTTTCGGGGGAGGGTGACCCCAAGGCTCTATGATCTAGGTCCTCTGGAGAATCCCACTGCGTCCTGCTATATGAGTGTATAATATTTCCTCTGCAGACATCAGTATAGGGGAAGGGAAGGGTGGAGGATCTGGCTGCTACCCCATTGCTGCCTGCCCAGCTGAGTTTATATTTTTTTCTTTCCTAGGACTCTCACCTGTGGCATACTTTTTAATTATATGAGGGGTGTGTGTGTGTGTGTGTGTGTGTGTGTGTGTGTGTGTGTGTGTGAGTACCGGTATGTTAATGGTATGGCAGGTTTGTGGAGTTCAGAGGATCACTTTCTTGCCTTTCACCCTGTTTCAATGACTTGTTTTTAATTATGTATATGTACGTATAACTGTGTGTGGGTATGTGCACATGAGTGCAGGTGCCAGAGGGATCACATACACCTGGAAGTGGAGTTATAAGTGGTTATCAGACCTGGTGATGTGGGTGCTGGAAACTGAACTCAGGTCCTCTGGAAGAGCAGTAGTCATCTCTAACCACTAAGCCTACTCTCCAGCCTCTGCCTTCCGCTTTGTTGTTTCTACCATGGTGCATGCTCCACAGGAGCTGGTTTCTGAGCTTCTGGCTGTCCTGTTTCCTCCTGCCTTTCTGTAGCAGTGCTGGAATGGCAGATGTGGGCCGCTGCATCCAACATTTTATGTGGGTTCCAGGGCTTGAACTTGGGTCATCAGGTTTGCATGGTAAAGCTTTTTTGCTCACTTAGCCATCTGTTAGCCTCTGGGCACATTTTTAAGTCTTAGTTTCCTTGCTTTTGTCCAGTGAGACTTTCAAATGTTTTCTGGAGAGATGGAGCATGGGTATGAGAATCATGGCTGGGATCTTTGGGTTCTTCTCTTTTGAAGGAAACTGGGTTCAGAAATGTTTCCTGGATTGACAGGAAGAGTGTACAGTCCAGCTGCAGATCAGTGAGAGACGAGTGGGATGCTAGAAAGCTTGTCTCCAGCAAGAGGAGTTCCAGGGTAGCATTGCTGTATTAGCAGCTCTCAAGGAGTTGTATGGGTTAGAGATTAGGCATGTCTGGTCATGTGGTTCTATGGAGTCCTGACTCACAAGCCCCTCCCTTTCTTGAGTGGGCAACATAGCCAGCCAGTAAGGTTTGAGCCATTGAAATTAGATTTTGTGCCAGGGGGTGGTGGTGCACACCTGTAATCCTAGTACTCAGGAGGCAGAGGCAGGCTGATCTCTGTGAATTCAAGGTCATGCTGGTCTACAAAGGGAGTTCCAGAAAACCCTTTGTTACACAGTGAAACTCCGTCCCCCAAATAAATAAGTAAATAAAAATTTATTGTTGGCAGATGTTATTCTGTAATATGTTTCTCTTATTGGTTAATAAGCACTGTTGGCCAATTACTAGTGTTTCTTATTGGCTAGTTCTGTCTTAAATATTAACCCATTTCTATCAATCTAAATATTTCCACATGGTCTTATCTTACCGGAGAGAGGTTCCAGAGTTCTCTCTAGGTCCTACATTTTGAATCTTCCTAACTCCTCCTCAAATCCTCCTTGTCTCCTCATCCCGCCTATCTTGCTTTCCTATTGGCTAAACAGAGCTTTATTCATTAACCAATAAGAGAAATATATATACAGAATGACATCTCCCATCATCTCCTTTTTTCTGTCTAAAATAAAAAGAAGGGTTTTAACCTTAACAATTTATTATTATAATTATTAATTTGGTTTTTCAAGACAGTGTTTCTCTGTATAATAGTCCTGGGATGCACTTTGTAGGCCAGGCTGGTCTCGAACTCACAGAGTTCTGCCTGCCTCTGCTTCCAGAGTGCTGGGATTAAAGGCTTGTGCCACCACTGCACAGCCATACCTGGTCTTTTACAATGGTGCCAGGGATCCAAACTCAGGTGCTAGTGCTTGTGTGGCAGGCTCCTCAATACTAAGCTGTTTCCCTAAAGAATAGGAGAGACTGCCAGTTTAAGGTCAAGCTGACCAAGCTAGCACTGAAATCCATGCTGAGAACTGGTGGTTGGAAGGAGGACTACAGAGAAGAGGCCATTGGAAACCTTAAGGATAGTTCTCTCTCCTTTTTTTTTTTTTCTTTCTTTTCTTTTTAAGATTTATGCTGGGTGGTGGTGGTGCACACCTTTAGTCCCAGCACTGGGGAGGCAGAGCCAGGCTGATCTCTGTGAGTTCAAGGCTAGCCTGATCTACAAGAGCGAGTTCCAGGACAGCCTTCAAAGCCACAGAGAAACCCTGTCTAGGAAAACCAAAATAATAATA
This sequence comes from Cricetiscus sungorus, assembly GCA_030556225.1. NCBI lineage: Eukaryota > Metazoa > Chordata > Mammalia > Rodentia > Cricetidae > Cricetiscus > Cricetiscus sungorus. Next base: position 7,502,522 of record JANBXA010000044.1, read on the forward strand.
ATAATAATAATAATAATAATAATAATAATAATAATAAAAAGATTTATTTATTGTGTATAGTGTTCTGCCTACACATCAGAAGAGGACACCAGATCTCATTGTAAATGGTTGTGAGCCACTGTGTGGGTGCTGGGAATTGAACTCAGGACCTCTGGAAGAGCAGCCAGTGCTGTTAACCTCTGAGCCACCTCTCTGGCCCAAGAGTAGCTCTTGTTCTTTTCTCTTTCCTTTTTGATTTTTGTTGGGATAGGTATAGTCGTCCTCCTAGGTGTTAGGATCACAGGTGTGTGCTGTCACACAGCTACATGGGGTAGTTCTTCACTTATGGCCTCCCTTTTTGCTCTGAGACCACACAGGGTCTAGTGAAGAAGGGAATGGCTGGGGCTGGAGGTGAAAGCAGAGCTTTGGGCTCAGGTGGAGAAGGAGTTCTTTGGAAGCACAGGATCAATGTGTCTCAGTGCCTCTGCCTCCCGAGTGCTGAGATTACTTGCCTGGCAGCAAGTAGTTGGCTGAAGGTGGCCCTCATCTCAGTGGTTCTTTCTTACCTCGTGTCCTGTTTGCAGTTCTCAGAGGGGATTCTGGGAACTGTGGTCTTCATCCTTTGGTGAAGAGTTGGTAAATTTCTGCACTGTGGGGATGGGATCCTCCTGTTTGTGCATCCCCAGTGCTGGGATTCCAGACAGATACTACCTTACACGGTGGGTGCTGGGGATCCAAACGCAGGTCCTTCTGCTTGTCTAGCTAGCATCTAATGATGGTCCACCCCTCCCTCTGTTGTCCCTCACTTCCAGGACATGTCCAACGATGATGATGCTGTCCCCACAGCTGCAGAAGCAGAGGGTGACACCCACCTGCTGGGCTTCTCGGATGAGATCCTTCTGCATATCTTGAGCCATGTCCCCAGCACAGATCTGGTTCTCAATGTGCGGCGTACCTGCCGGAAGCTCTCAGCCCTGTGCCTGGACAAGAGCCTGGTGCACACCGTGCTGCTACAGAAGGACTACCAGGTGACTCAGGCATGGTGGAAGGTCAGGGTCAACTAAGGTGCTAGCTGTGGGTGCTGATGTTTGCACTGAACAGTCACACATTAGGATACAGTGACAGACCCAGGGTAGAAAGGGGTAGGAGGTGTATGCCATGGCAGGGCGGCATAGAGCGTGTGCATGTAGTTCTGGGAGGGAGGAGCCTGGGCCTCAGATACAGGGGTCATCGATAGGCCTCCTTCCCCAAAGGCACCCTAGGGTGGACTTATTGCACCACAGGGTAGATTGTAGAAGATCCTTGTGAAGTGACACAGTGGGTGGCACAGTTGACATTGCTGCAAAGTGTCTGTCCCCATTGCTCAAGGCGGAAGCATGAGCTTCTCATTAACCTGAGACATGAGCTCACTGTGGTCCCAGCACTCAGGAGGCTGAGGCAGGATGATCAGAGTAGGTTAGTAAGGCCTTGTCTCAAACAAACACAGATAAAAAACCCCAGACAGGTGTGCCTGATGGCATAGGCCTATAATCTCAGCATTCAGGAGCCCAGGCCACGTCTGTAAATTCAAGGCCACTCTGGTCTACACAGAGTTCCAGCCAGCCAAGGCTACAAAGTGAGGCCTTGCCCTTAACAAATACACATCTCCTACCCTGCCCTGTTGCATTCTGCAGGCCAGTGAGGACAAGGTGAAGCAGCTGGTGAAGGAGATTGGCCGGGAGATCCAGCAGCTGAACATGGCAGGTTGCTATTGGTTGTCTGGCTCCACCATCGAACACGTGGCCCGCTGTCACAGCCTGGTGAAGGTGAACCTGTCGGGCTGCCACCTCACCTCCCTGCGGCTGTCCAAGGTGCTTTCAGCCCTGCAGCACCTGCGCTCCCTGGCCATCGATGTGAGCCCCGGCTTTGACGCCAGCCAGCTAAGCAGTGAGTGCAAGGCCACGCTGAGCCGCGTGCAGGAGCTCAAGCAGACCCTGTTCACACCATCCTACGGCGTGGTGCCTTGCTGTGCCAGCCTGCAGAAGCTGCTGCTCTACTTCGAGATCCTGGACCGCACACGCGAGGGTGCCGTCCTCTCTGGCCAACTCATGGTGGGCCAGAGCAACGTGCCCCATTACCAGAACCTGCGTGTCTTCTATGCACGCCTGGCCCCTGGCTACATCAACCAGGAGGTGGTGCGGCTCTACCTCGCCGTGCTCAGTGACCGCACGCCTGAGAACCTGCATGCCTTCCTCATCTCTGTCCCTGGCAGCTTCGCGGAGAGTGGGGCCACCAAGAACCTCCTGGACTCCATGGCCCGCAACGTGGCCCTGGATGCCCTCCAGCTGCCCAAGTCATGGCTGAACGGCTCCACCCTCCTCCAGCATATGAAATTCAACAATCCCTTCTACTTCAGCTTTAGCCGGTGTACGCTGTCGGGTGGCCACCTGATCCAGCGGGTCATCAATGGGGGGAAGGACCTGCGCAGCCTGGCCAGCCTCAACCTCAGCGGCTGTGTGCATTGCCTGTCTGCTGACTCGCTGCTCCGCAAGGCAGAGGACGACATTGACAGCAGCATCCTGGAGACGTTGGTGGAGTCCTGTTGTAACCTGCACCACCTCAATCTCTCGGCCGCCCACCACCACAGCTCCGATGGCCTGGGCCGCCACCTCTGCCAGCTCCTGGCCCGTCTCTGTCACCTGCGTTCCCTCTCCCTGCCCGTCTGCTCTGTGGCTGACTCAGCACCCAGGCCTGACCGTGCGCCTGCCCCTCTGGCCATGCATGCAGTGCCCCGTGGCTTTGGCAAGAAGGTGCGCATTGGGGTGCAGACCTGTCCCAACCCTTTCCTGGGCCAGTCAGCCCCCCAGCCTGCCTCTGTGTTCTGGTCTCTGCTGAAGAAGCTCCCTTATCTGGAGCACCTGGAACTGATCGGGTCCAATTTCTCCTCAGCCATGCCCCGCAATGAGCCTGCCATCCGCAACTCCCTCCCACCCTGCAGTCGGGCACAGAACGTTGGGGACTCAGAGGTGGCTGCCATTGGCCAGTTGGCCTTCCTGCGGCACCTGACACTAGCCCAGTTGCCAGGCATGCTGACAGGCTCTGGACTAGTGAGCATTGGCCTACAGTGCCAGCAACTGCAGTCTCTGTCGTTGGCCAACCTAGGCATGATGGGGAAGGTGGTGTACATGCCTGCTCTTGCTGACATGCTGAAGCACTGCAAGCAGCTGAAGGACCTGAGGTGAGGGGCTGAGGTGAGGTGTGAGGGCCTGAGGGGAGGGGCTGAGGGCCTGAGGGGAGGGGCTGAGGGGAGGTGTGAGGGGCTGAGGGCCTGAGGTGAGGGCCTGAGGTGAGGGTATGAGGCCCTGAGGTGAGGGTATGAGGCCCTGAGGTGAGGGTGTGAGGCCCTGAGGTGAGGGTGTGAGACCCTGAGGTGAGGGTGTGAGACCCTGAGGTGAGGGTGTGAGACCCTGAGGTGTGAGGGCCTGAGGTGAGGGTGTGAGGGCCTGAAGTCTGAGGGGCTGAGGTAAGAGTGTGAGGGCCTGAGGTGTGAGGGGCTGAGGTAAGAGTGTGAGGGCCTGAGGTGTGAGGGGCTGAGGTGTGAGGACCTGAGGTGAGGGTGTGAGGGCCTGAGGTGTGAGAGGCTGAAGTCTGAGGGGCTTCTTTCCTTCCTTCCTTCTTTCCTTCTTTCCTTCTTTCCTTCTTTCCTTCTTTCCTTCCTTCCTTCCTTCCTTCCTTCCTTCCTTCCTTCCTTCCTTCCTTCCTTCCTTTTATTCTTTGCTTTTGGCTTGAGACAGGGTTTCTCTGTGTAGCTCTGGCTGTCCTAGAACTCCCTCTGTAGACCAGGATGGCCTCAAACTCAGAGATCCACCTGCCTCTGACTTCCAAGTGCTGTGATGAAAGGTACTTGTCACTATGCCTGGCTAGTCCTTGGATTTTTGAGATAGGTTCTGTCTAGCCCAAGATGGTCTCTAACTGACGGTTAGAGACCATCTTGGGCTGGACAGCAAGAGCCTTGTGTATTCCAGGGAAGCACTGTACCCCGCTCTGTCTCCAGCTCTCATTTTACTTAGTTTTAAGCAAGTTGTTTCAGCTTGTTTTGAACTCACTACTGTCATCCATGAGGGCCTTTAATTCCTGATCCTCCCACCTCAACCTCCAGAGCATCTGGGGGACCACAGGTGTGCCTCATCATGCTCCCCCAATTGTAAGCATTTCTTTTTTCCTTCTGGACAGGGTCTCCTGTGCCCTGGGCTGGCCTCCTCCTTTCTGTGTAGCTGAGGATGACTGGAACTTGTGATTGGCCTGCCCCTGTCTCTGCCTCTCAAGTGCTGGGATTATAGTGGGCTCCACCACACTAGCTCTATGCAGCACACACCATGTAGTGAAGTCCGTGGCTCTGGGCAGGCAAGGGGACCAGTTCTTAAGGATTCTGCCAGTCGGTAGCTGTTGGTTGGTGGGCGGGTGGAGGCAACATTGGGGCCACAAAGTCAGGTCTTAGCCTAAAGGACTGGTACCTGGCTGTCACTCTCCAGTACAGTTACTGTTTCTTGGGTGCCTGTCTCAGGGTTACTGTTGCTGTGATGGAACGCCATGACCAAAAGCAACTTCAAGAGGAAAGGGTTATCTGGCTTACACTTCTAATCCCTGTCAGGACAGGGACTCAAGCAGGGCAGGAGCCTGGAGTCTGGAGCTGATGCAGAGGCTGTGGAGGATGCTGCTTACTGGCTTGCTCCCCAAGGCCTGCTCAGCCTGCTTCCTTATAGAGAACCCAGGGCCAGCAGCCAGCCCAGGGATGGCACCACCCACCATGGCTTGAGCCTTCCCCATCCATCACTAATTAAGAAAGGCACTACAGGTTTGTCTGCGTACAGCCCAGTCTTTCTGAGACATTTTCTCAATTTAGGTTCCCTCCTGTCAAATGACTGTAGCTTGTGTCAAGTTGACATTAAACCAGCCAGCACCCACAACATCCATGGATGCTGATGTGGGCTCAGAAGCAGGAAGCCTCTCACCTGTCAAACTAAATCAGAGCTTCACTTTGGCCTCAGGACCCATGGGGAGGACAGGGTGTATTCTTTCCCTCTTGATTCCCTCCTAGCTTCAGTGTGACAGGAAGTCAGCAGGTCCTGTGTTGCTCATGACCCAGAACCTTCCAGAGCTGCTTGGCCAGGCTGTGGCCTCTGTTTCCTGTCCTCCTTGGAACAAAGCCATACTAAGGCTGTCTGGGTCTGAGGCCTCTGTCTTATCTGGTCACCTGCCCTGCTGCTCCAGCTTCACCCTCAGCTTAGCAGACCCAGTAGGGCTCTGTGGACAGAGCTGGTACCCATGCCTGGGTGTCAATGTGTGTGGGTCCTGTGCCCTCTGTCTATATTTGCTTTGGGAACTGCTTGTGGGCTTTCTTACTCCCCCAGTTTAGAGGTCCCAGTCAGTTGATTATGGTGGCATATGCCTAAAATCCCCCAACTGAGGAGGCTGAGACAGGGGGATTGCCTTGAATTCAAGGTCAGCCTGGGCTAGAGTAAGACCTTGTCTTCAAAAGCAATAGCACCCCCCCACACACACACACACAAAGGAACCAGATGTGACTGCATGCCTGTCACCCTCCCCAGCACTCAGGAGATGGAGGCAGACAGGACTTCAAGGTCACCCTTGGCTCCATAGTGAATTTGAAGCCAGCCTGGGCTACATAGACCCTATTTTAACAACAAAAACAAGATGATGTTAATTTAAGCCCTGAGCTCTCCTCTGTATCAAGAGAAAGCTTTGTACTGCTGCTACAGCAGCCGCCCCTCCTCTCCCACATCTGCCTTTCGCCTTTCCCAGGCGCACAGATGGACGACTTCCTCCTTGGCTGCATCTGTTGTCCCCTGGAGTCACCAGGCCCTTCATTTCCTTGCTGCTTTCTTTGTGGTGTCTCTCACACTTATGTTTTCCTGTGTCTGTCCTGTCACACCCCTGGCCTTTCCTGAAGCCACAGTTAATGCATGGATGGCCATTGTTTGCCAGAATGGCAAATGTGTCACAGATAATGGCTGGGGAAGCAGCTCAGTCAACAAAGGGCTTGCCTAGCACATGCCAAGTCTTGAGTTCCATCCTTGATCCCATACAGACTGGGTGTGGTGACACACCTGCAAAGCCAGCATGGGGGTGGGGGCAGAGTGAGGAGGCTCAGAGATTCAAGACCATCCTTAGTTACATAGTTTGAGCCAGCCTGAGCTACAGGAGACTATCTCAAGGGAAAAAAAGAAAGGAAAGATGGATCAGGGAATACTGGGCCACTGCTGTTGACTACGTCCTATGATTAAGACTGTTTCCTAAATTCAAGGGTACCACATGAGCCTTTGAATCTTTCAGAGCCAAGTCTTTTCTAGATTTTCTGTCTTGCTTCCAGTGTTTGCTTTTCATCGGTCCATCAAGCCTTGTGGTTTTACAGTAGGTATGGTGGTGCACATCTATTGTACAGGGAAGCTGAATCAGGAGGATTGTGAATTCCAAGCCGACCTGGGTGATATATTGGTGTGTCACTGGGACCTGGCATCCTGGAAAGAGGCAGGACCACGTGTGCATCATGAGAGGCCTGGAGGACTGGGGTAAATTTGTTTCCCCAAGAGCTTGATCACAGTTCATAGTGGCATATCTACCCAGGCTCCAGCCTGTGCCCACAGCCACAGAACTGTCTGCTGTGTGAGGTACTGCCTGTTCTGAACACACTCAGGCTTCCAGAACAGCCAAATGGCGCCATTCCTCTGGATCACTGCCTTGTGAGGCGGGTGAGCCCAGAGATGATGCAGCAGGTGGCAGAAGCTAGAGTAGGCTCAGGAGGCTTTGCTTGCTGGGGTTGTGGGGGCTGTAGGGGCACCTGCATTTTCTGGGGGAGTGTTCTGATGGCAGCCTTGGGAATCGCAGGCCCACTTGCTGCCACCTCCCCCGAAGCCTGCCATGAACCTGAGCTTGTACCAGCCTGGCTCCCTGTGCGGAGGAGGTGCCACAGGGACAGGTTGTTCTGGTTGTGGGCTTGGGGCGCACCCCTGTGGTGAGAGGATCACATGTCAAGCAGAAAAGGGTGCCACCTTTCCCAGGGCTGGAGGCGGGGTGTTACCCTGAGTCACCCTAGGCTGCCTGGGCGGAAGCAAGAGAGCTACTTGAGCCAGGCCTGGCACAGTCTCAGGAGCAACTTTGAGCTCTCATTCTCCCTCATCCTGCCTGGCTCAGAGTGCAGCGCAAGCCCCTTAAGCCAGAGGGGACAGGTGCTGTCACCCCAGAGAGCTGACTGGCAAGGGCAAGTCTGATCCTTTCTGGCTGGTAGTTTGAACCAGCTGGGAAGGGTCAGGGTTAGGATGAGGTCCCATCTGAGTGGATCCCATTTCCTAGTTCCCTTGTCCACCTTCAGATGCCTTAGATGGCACTTCCGTTAGGTCAGTTTCCCAGCCATCCTGGGTGCTGCTGACCAGCCTTGTGCACAGGGGCTGTCTGGCCCACAATTGGAGGGCGAGAGAGATAGGATATCCACAGCAGGCTGAACACTGACGATGACTTCTTTCAGGGCAAGGTTCTGTAAGTGGCTGTCTAATTGGAAAAGGGTTAAAAGTTTGTACAGGACATGGGGACTCCTGGGCCTGTAGTGCAAGCCCATGCTGCCACCTAGTGATAAAGGTGACAGCTGCTGCCTGGCACTGGGATTCTGGCACCATCTATTGCTGATGGAAGCATCAGGCGAAGGGGGCGGGGACCACACACACACATACACACATACACACACACACACACACACACACACACACACACACACACACACACATACACATACACACACACACACACACACACAGGCCCTGCATTCCTCCTTTCTGTCATTTTCACATCCTGTAAAAAAGCACTTGGGAAGTTGAGGCAGGAGGACCACTGATTCAAGGCTAGCCTTGGCAGCAGAGAGAGACCCTGCCTCAAAATAGAAATTGAGGGATGAGCCAGGCAGTGGTGGCACACACTGTTAATCCAAGCAATTGGAAAGTAGAGGCAAGTGGATCTCTCTGAGTTTGAGGCCAGAGTGACTTCCAGGACAGGCTCCAAAGGCTACACAGAGAAACCCTGTCTTGAAAAACCAAAGTAAAAAATAAAAGAAATTGAGGGATGAAAATGACTAATATACATGATGTGCATATGCAAAATTGTGAAAAAATAAAAACAAGATTTAAAAACTAAAGGGCTGGGAATATGGTTCAGGATAAGAATGCTTGCCTAGCCTAGCATTTCTGAGGCCTAAGTTCAATTTCCAGCGCTGCAAAAAGCCAGGCAGTGGTTGTGGTGATACACCTTTAAAGGGAGCACTTGAGGTACAGGCAGGTAGGCCTCTGAATTGTCTGAATTGGAGACCAGCCTTGTCTACACAGAGGCTACACAGAGAAACACTATGTGTGCGTGCGTGCATGCGTGCTTCCTTTTTTCCTTCTTTGTTTTTGTTTTTTGAGATAGGGTTTCTCTGTATATAGCCTCTGTATATAGTCTTACTCTGTAGACTAAACTGGCCTCAAGCTCAGAGATTCACCTGCCTCTGCCTCTGGAGTGCTGAGATTAAAGGTTTCACATGCCTGAGAAACCCTGTCTTGAGAGGGAAAAGATCAATTTAAAAAATGTAAAGGGCTAGGGTTGTAGCTCAGTGGTAGAGCCTGGCTGGTGCGTTTGAGGGCCTGAGTTCAGTCTGTGACATCATACTAACAAAAATGAACAACAGAAAAGGGTGTGGCCGTGGAGAGGTGGCTCAGTGGTTAAGAGCATATAGTATTGATGCAGAGGACCTGGAATCAGTTCCCAGAGACAAGTGGCTCACAAACACTGGTAACTGTTTCTAGGGAGTTTGATACTTCTGCTGCCCTCCTTGGATACAAGGCACACATATGGTTCCCATACATGCAGGAATTCACACCTGAATATATAAAATATAAATGTTTTTTTAATTTAAAAAGGGTGAGGCCTGTTCACTTTGTCTAAGAACAGTAGCGACTCTTCCATAGAGCCTATGTGGTGGGGCTTGTGCTCTGGGCTGATGACAAGATGCTGTCCTCAAAGCAGCCCTGAGAGACTTTCTTCCTTTTCTGTCCCTTTCCTCCTGCTCCGGCCTGCTGGACCTGCACTTTCTCCTTCTTTTGTCAGCTGATCTGTCTCAGACTGGCTCCCCAGGGTAGCGTCATGTGTGAGTCCTCCTAAGGGCCAGCAGGTGTGACAGTATGGGGGTGGGACAGCATACTAAGGAAGGCAGATGGCCTTGAGCCAGTGCGTGCTGGCAGGGTTTGTAGACAGTTACCAGCCATATCTTATCCTTGGAGTCAAGATCTCCTCGGGAGACCCAAGTCTCTGGCACTTACACCCTTCTCTCTGCAGGCTGGAGCAGCCCTATTTCAATGCCAACGCACAGTTCTTCCAGGCATTGGGCCAGTGCTCGTCTCTGCAGCGCCTGTGCCTGGTGTCTCGAAGTGGCACCCTGCAGCCGGATGCTGTGCTGGACTTCATGAACAGTTGCCTGCATGTTGTTGTGTGTCACATGTTCACTGGAGAATCCCTCATTACCTGCAAGAACCTGCAGCAAGCACTCCTCCGGAGGTGAGTAGCATGGCCTGGCATGATCTGTTGGTGTGGTGGCTGGGAGTCTTGGACAGTACCAGTGTCCTCAGTCCAGTAGCGACTTCGGGGAGATGGAGTACCAGATGCTGGTACATGACCAGAGGGCCTGGCCTCCCGAGGGGGAAGAGTTCCTATAGATCATCTATCTCTGTAGGGACCTGCCCTCATCATTGTGAAGGCTTTGTCCTCAGACCTCCCGAAGCTCCACCTTTTGTTGTTGAGAAAGGGTCTTTTTATATCCCAGGCTAGTTTGGAACTCACTGTGCAGATGCCTCGAACTCCAGGCTCCTCCTGCCCCTGCCTCTGGAGTGCTGGGATCTCATGCTGTTAGTCACTGTGTCTGCCTAGTCCCTTTTGCGGGCAGCATGTCAGGAGTTAGGGTTTCAGCTTGAGGACTTTGGGGGCACAGCATGCAGTCTCTGGTCATTGCTGATGGCTTTGTTTCCTGAATGCCACCATGTTACACACTGAATGCCACCATGAGAAAGACCTGCTCCTGGCTCCCCCAGTTTACCCAGAGTTCTGGTCATTTTATCAGGTACCAGAATGGACTTATGGTATTCAAATTTTGTATTAATTTATACATTTATTTATTTTGTGTGTGTTTGCAGGATAGGTGTGCATGCCACAGCATGTGTGGAGAGGTCAGAGGACAGCTTTCAGGGATTAGCTTCCGTTCTACCACAGGGGCCTGAGAAATGGGTGTATTAACTACAGCTTACAGATGAGGGACAGAGGAAGAAAGTGCTGGAGCCAGTTGGCAGCATGCAGGATGGAACTGCACATCAGAAGGGATAGAGAAGCTAGGTGCTGTGAACCTGGAACCAGCACTCAGAAGGCTGAGGCTGAATAGGGAGTTTGGGTCAGCCTGGCTACATAGTTAGTTCAAGGCAACTTGAGCTATATAGCAAGCAAGACCATTTCAAACAACAAGTAAGGTAGAGGGTTTAGCTCAGCTGGTAGAGTACTTGCCTAGCAGGCACCAAACCCTGGGTTCAGTTCTTGCAGCATGGGACTAGAGAGATGACTCCGCATTTAAGAGTGCAGATCAGGTGGCTAAAAGCTGCAGCTGCTGTAACACTAATTAGTGCTGTAACACTAATTCCAGGCTACCTTGTGGCCTCTCCTGGCCACTCTGGACACCTGCATACATGTGGTGCACCTAAACACACGTGGGATCACTCACATACATGCACGAACCTAAATAAATAAATCTCAGTCTCTGTAGCACTACAGGTGTGCTGGCACATGCTTATACTCTCTGCACTTGGCTGGCAGAGGCAGGATTCGAGGCCATCCTCTACTGCATAGTGAGTTTGAGGCCAGCCTGGGCTACATGAGTCTTAAGAAAATGTAAATCGAGTGAGAGGGAGCTGTGCGGCTGGTGTGAGAAACCCTTCAGGGTAAGTGTTGAGTCCTGACCCAGGCCAGCACGAAGCCTTCTCCTGGATCGCTGGCAGCCTCTGGCCACAGCAGAGCCCAAGAGCCTCACAGAGGAGGCTGGCTGTTCTGTAGATGCATCCTTGCCATCTGCAGAGAGGTGGCGCTGCTGCCGTACTCCCCTCCCGCACCGTGACAGCAGCTTTTCTGGACCCTTCAGGAGCCCAGTTGTGCAGGGCACGCTGCTGCAGTGCTCCAGTAGGTGGCACTGTTGCTTTCAGCAGCTCACCACTCAGTGCCCAGGGTGTCCTCTTTCCTGATGCTTTTGTTGTTTGTTTAGTTTAAAAACTTTGTAGACAGGGTTTGTGTAGCTCAGGCTGGCCTTGAGGATGACCCTCAACTTCTCAACCGTTTGCCTCCATCCTGAGTGGGGTAGCCCAAGCTGGTCTTATATCTACTCAGCTACATGGAGCAGCTCCCAGTGCTCTGCTCTTGCCTGGAGAGCTCAGGGGAGCACTAAACTGGTACTCCTGAAGACCCCGTCCCAGCTGCTGCATGTTTAGGGGCCCCTCACCTGCCAACGTAGAGGGTGGAGGTCTCAGCCAACAAGGCTGGGGTCCTTTCCTCCCTGCCACCGTAATGGGGAAGTGTTGGTTCTTCCCAGGGTCACCCTTTGTGTCTGTCCCCAAGCTGGCTGCTTGCGTGCCTCAGGTTCCGGACAGTTGCTTCTTTCTCCCCTCCATGTTTGGCTTTTTTGTTTGTTTTTGATGCTAAGACTGCAGCTCAGGTCCTTCATGTTTTGGGGTTTGGACTTGGATTCCCCCCACCTCACAGGAAACATCTGGATTTAGGCTGCCCCTGTGTCTGATGCCATGCACAGTAGCATGGACTTCATTTGTTCTCTGAGTTTTGTGTCCCATGTCTTTTGTCGTCCCCCCCATACAGTGTCGTGTAGCCCAGGCTGGTCTCTGATGCGGTGAAGGATAACCTTGTATTTCTCAAGTTTTGGCATTACAGGTGTATGCTGCCATGTTAGCTATACGCTGTGCTGGGCCTATGCATATCCTGTAAATACTCTGTAGCTGAGCCATGTCCCAGCCTTGGGATTTCATGTGTCCAGTGCTGTTCTAGGGATGACATCTTAACCTCCCTGGAGATGCCAGGCATGCACTCCTATGCCTGTTCCTTTTCTCACCTTTTGTACCATGCGGCCCACTAGGTCTTGTATGTTCTGCATGTCCCTCCCCTGGTTGGGCCTTTTGGCCCCATATGAGATCTGAATTCACGATCTGGGGACCAGACTCAGAGACAGAACTTCCTGGTAGACCCTGGGGGCTTGTGGCCTCCCAGGGTGATGAGCAGAGGAGTGTGTCTGCCCTGATTATCCTAGTTCCTACCAGTACCCCAGACCTTCCACTTTGCTCCTGGCCTCAGGCACACACACCTGCCCGGTACCGGCCCTGCCTCTGTCTGTATTCCTGTCTTTCCTAGAAACTTGTACTGGCCAGTTCTGTGCATGGTCGCCTTGCCTATTGGTGTCTGCCTTCAGCACCGTGGCATCAGGGTCTGGGCCCTGGCATATGGCCATCTGTTGAGCCTACCCTGGACTCCTCTTTCTCGCCTCTACTTCTGAGACCTGGTGAGCAGGGTAGCCCCCTGGGTTTTCCCCCTTGCAACTGTTCTTGTCAGGTCTTGTAGCCCTGGGGATGGGGAGGACCACCTGTCACCTAGTCACTGTGGCACTGCTGAGGTCTAGCCTGCACCATGTCTCATCAGTCCCGAGACCCTAAGTGAGCTTCTCCTGACTTTATCTCTGGGGAGCAGCACCTTCCAGCCACAAATGGAACCTTTTGGTGATAGACCAGCTCTGTTCCCAACCCTGAGTGAGCCATGATGTGGGTATTATTGCTGACCATCCCACCCAGTGCCATCTTCCCAGGGGTTGAGATCAGCTTCCTGGCTTTCCTCCTTCCTCACGTTCTGCCCAATGTAGGCTCTCCATAGCATTTCCACGTGACCAGTTTAAATCCTGTGTAGGATTTTTCCAGGTTCTGTCTCTGCAGCAGGGCCTGAGCTCAGGAGCATGCGTGGTAGCCTCTGGTACAATCACAGCCAGTAGCCAATCCAGCGAAGGCGAGAACCTCTGCTTCCCTGGAGCAGTAGACCTGACATCTGTTAGCCCAGAGGCCTGCACTCGTGTCAGAGCCTCCATCCTAAAGACTCAGAAATCCCAAACCTGAGTGGGAGCCACTGCCCTGCACTTCCTCTCAGGCTGGTGTGTCAGAGGAATCTGCTGCCGACTGTGGTAGCCATGCCAATCTCTCTTGAGGCCCAGTTGGCACTGCTTCCCACATGGGGTCTTAAAGTGTGTTTGTGGCCTGTTGCCGTATGTTGGGGCATATGGCCCTGGGAGGCTGACTGGCTGCCGCAGCCCCTGCTGGGTCCCGTAAGTTTCCAGAGCCTTGTTTACCAGCTTGTCCTCTGCTGCTGCTGCTGCATTCTGGCAAGCTCTGGCCCACGGCAGTCCCAGGGGCTGTACTCAAGGCTGAGTGAGCTTGGCTCTCCATGCCAGGAAAACGGCTCGGTCTGCGTCTGGTTTGCAGATGTGTGCAGAATAGTGTTCTCAGGTGGAGCAGGCCATTGCTTAAGTCTCGCCAATGCCAACAACCATGGACTTGGATATCAGTTTTCAAGAATGGATTAAGGGCTGGGGATGTGGCTCAGTTGTATAGTGTTTGCCTAGCATGCACAGCCCTGGGTTCCATCCCAGCACGGTACAAACTAGGCACGGTGGTGCAGGTTTATAATCCCAGCACTTGGGAGATTGGAGCAGGAGGAGCCAAAATTCAAGGTCATCCTTAACTGCATAGCTAGTTTGAGGCCAGCCTGGGAAACATGAAATGTGAAATTCTGTCTCCAAAAATTAAAAAAAAAAAAAAAAAAGCTGACTGTGGTGGGTGGCTCTCAGCACTAGGGACACAGAGGCAGGTGGATCTCTGTGAGTTCAAGGCCAGCCTGGTCTACAGAGCAAGTTCCAGGACAGCCAGGACTACACTGAGAAACCCTGTCTTGGGGAGGGAAAAAAGAAAAGAAAGAGCGGGCTTTGCACTGCCCTGCAGCCTGCACGGCTTCTGTGAGGGGCATTTGGAGGCTGGGAAGCTGCCAGGCTCAGCGCTGCTTCATGGTAGCAGTAGAGCAGGCTGTTGGCATGTCCTCACCTGTCAAGCTGGCCACATGGGTCTACCTTGGTGGGCTCAGTTGGGAGAACTGTGGCCTGGATACTGAGCTAGTGGCTGCTATGTTCCAGCTCCGCGGAGCATGCTCAGGAGCCAGGAGCTATGAACTGTGAGGCCTGGAGGAGATGGCTAAGGTGCCTAGGTCCCACCATTGCATTGGCATCATGTGGGGGTCGATAAGGGACATGAAGCGACCTGACTGGGGTCACAGGCTATTTCAGATGGGAAACTGTTGCCTGCTGTTTCATCTGGGTGTGGAGCCAAAGGTGGTGTGACCTGGGGATTCTATTCTTTTTTTTTTTTTTTTTTTTTTTAATATTTATTTATTTTATGTATATGAGTGCTGCATCTGGAGGCCAGAAGAGGGCATCAGATTCCAGATAGTTGTGAGCCATCATGTGGTTGCTGGGAATATGAAATCAAGACCCCTGGATGAGCAGCCAGTGCTTTTAACTGCTGAGCCATCTCTCCAGCCCAGGGATTCTGTTCTTATTCTAGAACCTCCAGTTGTTTTTATTTTCACATGCTTGTGTGTCTGTGTATGTACATGTGGGTCCAGTTACGTGCAGAGGCCGGTACAGAGTGCTGAATCCCCCTGGGACTGTAGCTACAAGTGGCTATGCACCACCATGTGGGTCCCCGTAAGAACAGCCAGTGCCTTTGACCACTGAGCCATCTTTCCAGTCCTCCCAGAGCCTCCAGTTTTCCAAATGGTTACGGGGTCAGGTCACACTGTCTCTCTGTCAGCCAGGGCTGGTTTGAGGGTGACTAGGTTGTGTAGGTATCTTCTCCAGTGCCTACCCTGTGCCCTCCTCAGCTTTGGTCCGAGCCCCGCCTTTTCTGATGTCTCCTAGGAGAACAGTGCAAGGGAATGTTTAAGAGCAGTGGGATGAGGTGTTTCCAGCCCGGGGCTGTGAGGCTGCTGACAGGAACTCTGGGCAGAGAGGAAGTGACCTGAGCATTAGGCCAAGCAAAACGTTTTGCTATCCCTATCCCTCACCTCATTCCAAGTGAGTTTTGTTCCTGCTAAAGTTTTTGTTTTGTTTTGTCTGGGATGGCCTCCCTATGTGGTCCTGGCTGTCCTAGAACTCACTTTGTAGACCAGGCTGACCTCAAACTCACAGTTTGATCCTCTTGCCTCTGACTCCTGGGTACTGGGATTAAAGGTTTGTATCACCATGCCCGGCTTGTTTTATTTTGAAACAGGGCTTTTTGTAGCCCAGGGTTGACATCAAACCTAGTTTATAGGTGAGGATGACATAAACCTCTGACTCCTGCCTCTGTCTCCTGAGTGCTGGGACTACAAAACAATACTTGGTTAATGGGGTGCTGGGGACTGAACCCAGGGCTTTGGGATACTAGGCAGGCACTTTACCCACTGAGCACGCTCAGCCTGGCAGTAACTGTTTCTTCTTTTTCCTTTACGTTTATTTGTTTATGTATTTTATGTGCCTTTGTGTATGTCTGTGCTTCATGTGTGTCTCTGGTGGCTGCAGAGGTCAGAAGAGGGTGTTGGATCCACTGAGACTGAAGTTATAGACAGCTATAAGCCACCATGTGGGTTCTGGGAACTGAACCTGGGTTCTCTGACAGGGTTTATCTGTGTAGCGCTGGCTGTCCTGGAACTCACTCTGTAAACCAGGCTGGCCTTGAACTCACAGAGACCCACCTGCCTCTGCCTCTGCCTCCCAAGTGCTGGGATAAAAAGTGTGTACCACTGCAGCCAGTGCTCTTAACTGCTGAGCCATCTCTCCAGCCTGTCACTGTTTTCAATATGTCTATTCATTTCTACTCTGTCCTTGACCCCTTTGTGTTCCACACAGATGCTCCATAGTGTTATGGTATTAAGCACTTACAGCCCAGCCCCAGGCCCTGGCTCCCTCCAGTCTGCTCTGGCTCTAGGAATCTGATGA
The DNA here is from genome assembly GCA_030556225.1 of Cricetiscus sungorus. Taxonomy (NCBI): domain Eukaryota; kingdom Metazoa; phylum Chordata; class Mammalia; order Rodentia; family Cricetidae; genus Cricetiscus; species Cricetiscus sungorus. The sequence goes on from JANBXA010000044.1 coordinate 7,518,627, forward strand.
CTTAAGTAGGATCAGATGCAAGTATGCTGGAGACTGAACCCAGGCTCTCCTCTGGCTCGCCAAACACTCCACCTGCTGAGCTGTATCCTCAGCCCCCACATCTTCTGTTAATGGCTGATCTCTGGTTCAGTTTCCAGGCTGAGAGGCCCGCCTTGAACGTCGTCATCTTCCCCCTGCTCCACGAGGGCCTGACAGATGTCATCCGAGATGTCCCCATGGTGCACCTGGACGAGATCACCTTATTTAAAAGCAGAGTGGCTGAGGAGCCACCGAACCTGTGGTGGTGAGAGGGCTGCCTGGCTCCCCACCCTGCCACTCCTGCCAGCAGAGCCTCTTTTTGTCCAAGTTTCCACAAGGGTCCAAGAAGCCAGCGGACAGTGGGTCCTTGTTTTGTGACAGGAAGAAAGAGTTTCCAGTTGTTCTGAGACATTCACCCCAGTCTCCCTGGGTTTCCTCTCACTTACTCTTAGGAGTACTTGGGCTCAGTGACAGTGATGAGGTGGGCCATGGATGTGGAGCAGTGGATGAGCCATACTGGCCTTCAGGGCCTGGTCACACTCCCAGGGGTTTTGTGGGCTTCAGGCCTGGGGACTGTCCATGTCATCTATAGTTGAGCTGTATCCACATGGGGTCAGGGTGGGCCGGGCTCTCACTGTGACATACCCACAATGACATCTGCGAGTCTGTGGCTCTTTTTCCTACTGAGACAGATTTAGGACATGGTCCAATGGCATAGCATTCGCCTAGTGTTTGAGGCCCTGGGTTCCATCCCCACCACAAAGAAAAAGAAAATGGTTTTTTTGTTTGTTTGTTTTTTGTTTTTGAGACAGGGTTTTTCTCTGGCTTTGGAGGCTGCTCTTGTATACTAGGCTGGCCTCGAACTCAGAGAGATCTACCTGCCTCTGCCTCCCGAGTGCTGGGACTAAAAGAAAATGTTTTAACCCAATGATGTCTCTGGGATGTTTCCAGTCCAACAATACCAGGGCCAGAGGGTTCCCTGGGGCAGCAACTGTGGGATGGCACCATCCCCAAGCAGAGCCTGAGGACTTGGTCCTGTATCTCACAATCCCATAGTCATGGGATTCCGCTTAAAAACTTTAGGTGCTGTGGAGGTCTGAATGCTTCCTAAGGAGTCTTGTTAGGATAGATAAAAACAGTAAAAGCTAGAGTGGGCAGAGATGCTGGAGCAGGGAGCACAAACCTGTTTAGTCTTTACAAAGATTCACTGAGAGCTGTGGATATGGCTTTAGTTTTTATGCAGGGGCTCTGGTTTCCATTCCTAACTGCATACTTCTTCCTGGTGGCTGAAACCTGTAATCCCAGCATTCAAGAGGTCAAGTCAGGAGCTTGCAGCATCCTCAGCCACATAATTGAGGTAGAGGTTGGCCTGGGCTACATAAGACCCAGTTTTAATCTCAATAAACCAAAAAGAGAGAAAGAAAGTTGAGGGAGGACCCAGTCTCTGTGGACTCACCTTGTCCCGCACACTAGTTAGACTGAGTCAGTACCTCTAGAGGGGACTTGCGAGAGCCTGTGTGGTTGGACTCCTGCCTGGGCCTTTCAGTGGTGGATCCCCAATACACTGTGATCATTGGTCCAGGTAGCTTCCAGTCTGGACATCTCAGTCCATGCAGGCCTGCCAGGCTTTACCCACTGCTAGTGACCTTCACAGACCCAGCCTGCCTTCATTCTGTCTCCTTGGCAACAGGTCCTCCTAAGCTGTGGTTTCTTCAGCTTCCCTTCTTCATAAGGAGACGAGTGAACTGGCTTCTGGGTGTGTGCCCTCTTGTCTCCGGCATGGCAGATTATGGCTGGTAGTTGGAGCCCAGGGGGCCTGGGACCTTCTGAACTGGCTCTGGGGACAGTATTAGGGAAACAGCCCTCAGTCCCAGGCCCTAAGATGTACCACTGCCTGGCTCCCTGCTGTACTAATCTCAGTGTTTACATACACATGGTCTGCAGTGCCAAGCCCTTCCTTCTAATCCAGTCTCTTGCCTAAGGGAGTTATCCATTCTATACAGAGCCCAAGGTGTTCCCTCCTAGAGGGATCCTTCTGTCTGTAGGCTGATCCCAGGAGATACCCACCCCACGCTAGGAGCCCTCACCTTCACAGACCTTCACAGACAGCTCTCACAAACTTCACATGCAGTTTGTGAGAGCTATGAGCCTGTCCTAAGTTTTCTGGGCATTGCAGGCCATGGGACTTGCTGCCAAGGTTCCAGGGGGCACACTGAGGCCCCACAGAAGTAGACAGGGGTCCCAAAGGTGGTGGAACTCCATGTCTTTAGAGCATTAAACTGATACCTGAAAGCCACCATGTAAGCTCTCCAGGACCAACTGCTGCTTGTCCTTCAAATGAGAATGTAGCTGGTCACAGCCTATGAGGGAGGCAGGCTGCTTGGAGGTAGCAAGTCCCAAGAGTCCTTGTGACTTCTTCATTTAAAGGAAGCTCCATTTAGCTGGGTATGGTGGCACAGGGTTTAATCCCAGCACCTGGGAGGCAGAGGCAGGTGAATCTCTGAGTTCGAGGCCAGCCTGGTCTACATAGAAACCCTATCTTAAAAAACAAAGAACACAAACAAACGGCAGCTCTGTTCAGATGGAGGAAATCACCTTTCTGCTGGGATTTTATTCCAGAGGCCAGAGCTGTCCTGTCAGTCCTGTGAATAGACTTGGAGCCAGCAGTTTTAGCCAGTGACATCATTTATGCCCAGAAACTGGGTGGACAAGGAGAGGCCTGGTCAGAGGAGGCTGGGGTACAGACTGCCCGAGGAAACATCCCCAAGTAGTAGGCCTTGTATTCTTAGCGTCTCCTGCAACAGTTCTTTGACTTCAAGTGAGAATTTTCTCTCCTTCTCCACTGGGGACAGGATCCACCAGATGTCAATAGCGTGCTTATTTTTGCTAAGTGCTATTTTGGCACTGGTGTTAATCGCAATTTATAGCCTGCAGCATTTGACGCTGGGAAAAGAACCCACCCTAATGGTCCCTGATTGGCAGGACTCGGCTGTTAAGTGGCAGACCATATGCTGCCTGCCGAGAAGACGGTGAGTGCTTGGGCCTGCAAGTGGGTATCTATGTGCCTGGTGTGTGTGTGTGTGTGTGTGTGTGTGTGTGTGTGTGTGTGTGTGTGCAAGAGTGTACGTGTGTGCTTACACCTGCATGTGTGTGTATGCACATGAGCTTGCATCTTCTGGTGTGTGTTCTCTGTGTTAGAGTGAGACAGTAGAAAGGAGGGAGATGGGTAAATTTATCCTTGTAAACACAATCCCTGACCTCCCCTGGCTGCCTGTATCCCAGCCTCAGCCCAGCTGTGGCTGCTCCTGCCTCCACCTCCTGCTCCAGACCTTGTGCTGTTTGTCTTGTTTGTTTTGGTTTTTCAAGACAGGATTTAATCTGTGTAGCCTTGGCTGTCCTGGAACTTACTCTGTAGACAAGGCTGGCCTCAAACACACAGAGATCCTCCTGCCTCCTGCCTCCTGCCTCCCAATTGCTAAGATTAAAGGCATGTGTCACCACTACCCAAGCAGCCCTTGTGTTTTATGTCCTATCTTTGATGCCTATCTCCTAACCCTGTGGCTTGGCACAGCAAGCCATTCTGGGCTCACCAAGTGGTTTTCCTCTTTTTCTCTTACTAAAATTCTACATGCATGTGTGTATGTGTGTGTATGCAGGTCTGTGTGTGCAGGCCCATGTGGAGAGGGCAGAGGACAATCGTGGGTGTCTTTTCACCTTCCACCTTGTTTGAGGCAGGGTCTCTTGTTCGCTGTTGTATCACTAGGCCCATGAACTTCCAGGGAGTGTCCTGTCTCTGTCTCTCTTGATGGGAGTTCTGTGTTGACAGATGTGTACTACCATGTCTATCTTTGTGTGGGTTCTGGGGACCTGAACTTAGGTCCTCATGAAACAAGTACTCTACCCAATGAGCTATCTCCCTAATGTGCTCTCCTGGCTTTCATAGGGAGGAATTTTATTAGTCACAGTGAGGAGTGTTTTGTGCTTATATGATAGGGACAGGATCTGTCCTGCCACTGACCCTTGGAGGCTGTGAGGTCCGGACTTGGTCTGGACACAGGCTGTGGCCAGTGGAGGGCTTGGCGCAGATACTGAGTCCAGTAGATGCCTCTCACATTTGGGCATCCAGAGCAGATTCAGTATCCATCAACCATATCACACCCAGAGTTAAAGCCTGTGCTTTGCAAGATGATGGGGCTTGGGCTGGTCCAGAGGGGTCTGTGGGAAAGATGAGCCCAAGCAGTGAGGCTGTGGGTACCAAGGGCCTGGCCTCCCAGCAAAGACAGAATTCTCAAGGAGGATGGACAGCCACTAACACCCCTTCTAAGAGGTGCCAACATACCACCTCTTCCTTCAGCCTTTGCTGTGGAAAAGCTTTTCCCCTTTGAAAAGCTGGAAATTACTGAACTCTTACAAAGAAAAATAAAAGAAGCCAAGTGTGATGAACATACCTGTTGTCCCATCCTCCAGGAGGTGGAAGCAGGAAGATCAGGAGTTCAAGGTCAGTTTCAGCTATATAATGACTTCGCAGCCAGCCCTGGCTACATGAGACTATGCCAATAGAGATGACAGAGAGAAAAATGGAATTCTGAATGGGGTGTGAAGTGTGACACAGTGGGTCCTATATGCTGACCTCTTCTTGTGGGTGTGACCAGTTCATTGGTACTTGTAATTATTAGTGGCATCCACTGCATTGTTGTAGGGGGTTTTGTGACTGGTCTCATCTGCATTTGGGGCTACAGGGTACAATAGAAGTTACTAGGTTCTGTGTTAATACTGCGTGGGAGTCTAGACCGGCCGTGGGTCCTATGTTAGCTGTTTAATGGTCGCACCTTCATCTCTTTGGAGGACCATCAGTGGGTGAGCTTTTCTTTGGATCATTGGACTAGGAGCTTGGCTTCACCTGCCCCGCCCTAGCCAGACCTGGCAGGCTGCCATAGGGCTGCCAGCAGCAGTGCTGTTCAGGGAGGCCAGGGTCCCTGAAGCTGCTGCTGCTAATGCTGGCCTGGGGCCTGCCTCAGAACCTGGAGGGAGGGGGCAGATGGGGCAGACTTAAGTTCAGCCAAAACCCTGACCTCTGTGCTGATGAGGTGAGGTGTTCACTGGTCCCTGTGCAAGGGATGTGTGTACGAACAAGGGTTTCCATAGCAGGAGTGTGCAAGCATCTGTAGGTGTGTCTGCGTGTGTGCACACAAAAGCTTGTGTCTAGGTAATGGTGTGAAGCCTCTCCTTTGCCACTTCTGACCATGACACATTGTATGTGACTTGGCACCATGAGTTGAGTGTTTTGGGGCATGGGGTGTGGTGTGGCCTTGTGACCAGGTGCTAAGTGACCCCCCACCCCATTTGATAACTGAGCGCCCTGACTCCTGTCTGGGAGAACTGCCTGTAGTTAGTATCTGGTAGTGACACCCACCCCGATGTCACTGTGGTGCTGACAAACTACATTCTGAATGGGCGTTTTTATGTAAATCTGTGGCATGTGGAAAATCAAATAAAATGAACTTATTTGGAAAACCGAGCAGCTATGTGGTCCTTGCAGCAGGGACCTTTGACTGTCCTTGTGTGGTCTGCTTCCTAGGCTCAAGTGGGGAGGTTCCTCCATCCTTTTCTCTTTTAATAATGTATTTATTTTTACATGCATTAGTATTTTGTTTTGCCTGTGGAAGGGTGGTGTAGCTACAGACAGTTGTGAGCCACTATGTGGGTGCTGGGAATTGAACCTGAGTCCTCTGCAAGAGCAGTCAGTGCTCTTAACCACTGAGCCATCTCTCCAGTTCCCTTTCTTCATTCTTTTTTGAGGCAGGATCTCAAGTGGCTTAGGCTGGCTTCAAATTTTATATGTAGACAAGGCTAGCTTTGAACTCCTAATCCTGCTTCTGCCTCCCAAATGCTGGATTACAAGTGTGTACCACCATTCCTATCTGGTTGTGGATTTCAGTGTTGACCTTGACCTCACCAGAGCCTGTGGCAAAAACACCAAAGTATGGCCCCTTCTGGACCAGTCCAGCTTCTTCACAACAAATTTAAGCACAAATTTAAGCCAAATTTAAGCACACGCATCGCAAGAAAAGCAGCAAGATGTGTTCAGCTTTGGTTCTCACTCTTCTTGTCACCTCCACCTTGACAGGCAGTTCACAGAAGTCCACCACATTCCTCAGAAATGGACACAGACCCCTCCAAGTATACAGGGGATGTGGGGGTCTCAGTTCAGAAGGCCTGATGGGGTGGGAGGCAGTATTGTGCCTATATTAGGAGGGCGTCCCTTTGCACCCTGAGGCTTCCAGCCTAAGCAAGGCAGAGGCTATGGCCTGGCTGTGAGGTGTGTGAGGGGGGATCAATGCCTCATGTTGGGAAGGCCTTACATTATTACATGCCTCCCTAGCCAGTGTCTATTTGTGGGGTGCACTGCCTGGCAGCCATGGGTCCATGGACTGTTTGGAACACTCCAAGAGGCCAGCTACCCTTAGAGTTGGCTGGGAGGGTGAAGCTACCTGACCTTTGTCAAAAAGGAAGAAAAAAAAAAAAAAAAAAGCTGGGCAGTGATGTTGAATGCCTTTAATCCCAGCACTTGGGAGGCAGAGGCAGGCAGATCTCTGTGAGTTCGAGGCCAGCCTGGTCTACAAAGGAAGTTCCAAGACAGCTTGGGCTATTACACAGAGAAAGCCTGTTTCAAGAAAAGTAATAATAATTGGGCTGGCGAGATGGCCCAGTGGTTAAGAGCACTGACTGCTCTTCCAGAGGTCCTGAGTTTGAGTACCAGCACCCACATGTTGGCTTAATATCTGTAGCTCCAGTCCTAGGGTATCCTATTCCCTCTTCTGGCCTCCTTGGACAATGCACACACAAATACACTCACACAGACAGCACACATAAATAAGGGGCTGGAAAGATGGGTCCATAGTGAAATGCCCTTGTTGCTCTTGCAGAGGACCTAGGTTTGGTTCCCAGCACCCACATGATGGTTTACCATGTATAAGTCAAGTTCCAGGTTCTTTGATGCCCTTTTCTGACTTCTGTGGGCAGTAAGCACACATGTGATACACATGCATGCAGGCAAAACACTCATACACATAAAATAAAACAAATGAAAAAAAACAGTAAATCTTAGAGGGGGGAGCTCAGTGTGTTGTGATAGTAAGAACTCTCAGAGATCTTCCAGAACCATGGTCTTCATAATGAAGTTTCTCAGAGTTCAAGGATATCCATCTAATGTCTGTGTTTAGCTTTGGACTGGCATAACCCCTGTGGTCAGGGATAACTTTTAAAATAACTTGGGTGGCCTCCTTTTATCTTTAAAAGTCTCCCTTTAATGCTGGGCATTATTAATCCACTCAGCCCACTGTGGGCATCATCATTCCCTAAGCAGGGGACCCTCCTGGACTGAATGTATGAGAATGAAAGGCCAGGCGGTGGCACACACCTTGTCCCAGCACTCAGCAGGGTGAGGCAGGAGGATCTCTGTGAGTTCCAGGCCAGCCTGATCTACAGGGTGAGTTCCAGTATCGCCAGGACTACACAGAGAAATCCTGTGTCTAAAAACAAACAACAACAACAAAAACACTTGTTGGGCTGGAGAGATGGCTCAGCAGTTAAGAGCACTGGCAGCTCTTCAAGAGGGCCCAGGTTTAATTCCCAGCACCTACGTGGCAGCTCATAATTGTAACTCCAGATCCAAGGGATACAATGTTCTTACACAGACATACATGCAGGCAAAATACCAATGCACATAATAAATAAACCCTTTTAAAAGTGCCAGACAGTGGTGGCACACATCTTTAATCCTAGCACTTTTTTTAATCTGCCTAGTCAAGGCAGGCAGATCTCTGAGTTCCAGAGCCTGGCCTACAGGGTGAGTTCCAGGACAACCAGAAATACACAGAGAAGTTCTATCTTAGAAAAAAAGAGTTAAGCCAGGCGGTGGTGGTGCACACTTTTAGACCCAGCGCTTGGGAGGCAGAGGCACCCAGATCGCTGAGTTCGAGGCCAGCCTGGCCTACAGAGCGAGTTCCAGGACAGGCTCCAAAGCAATACAGAGAAACCCTGTCTGGATTGTGGCTGTGGTGTAGTTAGCCCTTGAGTTTTGCCTAGAATCCCAACAATGATATACTAGTCTGGATTTGTAAGCCACATCAGCCCTTTCCTCTCCTTTTTGTTTGGAGTTTTTATCACAACAGAGATGAAACCGTAACAGTGGTGCAAACTGTTTGTTATCCCAGCATTTGGGAAGTGGATGCAAGGGGATGAGGAGTTCAAGGAAGGTCAATTGGAGGCTAGCCTGTGCTATACAAAACCCCAAATAACAAAACAGAACAAGAAAAATGTTTCCATTTACTCTCTCCCATGAATATACTCATGGTTTCTATGATAAGTGTATTACACAAACAGTCTTTCCTGCTTGACTGACAGATAAATATTATAACTTTGTTTCTGAGTTGTATGTGATTCTGGGGGTGAAACCAGGTCCCTGCACATTCTATGCAATTGTGCTAGTGCCTAGCTCTACCCCCCAGCCCCTCACTGGGGGATTCTAGACTCTAGTAGCTCTACTGCTGAGTCACACCCCATCCCCTCACTGGGGGATTTTAGGCAAGAACTTTAACGTGAGCCACACCCTAGCCGTGAGCCTGTGAAGCTCTGTGAGTTTGAGGCCAGCCTGGTCTACATAGTGAGTTCCAGGACAGCCATGGAAGAAACAGAAAAACCCTGTCTTTGGGGGGGAAAAAAAATCAGGCATAACGATAGACATGACTGTCCACACCTTCAATCCCACACTCAGGAGGCAAAGATTGGTGGATCTTTGTGAGTTTGAGGCCAGCCTTACCAACATAGTAAGTTCCAGCCTAGCCAAGGCTATATCATGATACTATGCCACAAACAAAGGAAAAAGGTGCTAGAAAGCTGGCTCAGTGGTTAAGAGCACTGGTTGCTCTTGTAGAAGACCCTCTATAACTTCAGTCCCATGGCATCTGATACCCTCTTCTGACATCAGGGGCACAGGCATGCACATGGTCCACACACATACACGCAGGCAGGAAAGGTGAAGAGCAACTGAGGAAGATGTCCAATGTCAACTTCAGGCCTCTAATCCACATACATGTGCGTGAACACACATGCACACCTCCAGGCACACGCAAAAGAGAAGGCCTTTTACTGGCAGGACTACGTGGGGGACAAGAGCTCTTGTGTCCCGGGGGTGGGAATGTCAGTGGGCTCTGCTAAGTCATGCAAAGGACACTGAGCTGCAGTGGCTGTGATTATGAAGTCATGTCTACTTGACACAGCAATTCCACCTGGGGGATTATTTCACAGCTCACTGAAGAGACACAAAGTGACAGATATATAACGTTCATTATCAGCCTCACATGTAATTGCCAAAGTCTGAAGGTATTCTAAGTGTCCAACCACAGGGGATGAGTTAAATAAACTATCACACGTCCATTCATCCAGATATAAAATATGACGGAGGAGAGAATGAATGCAAAGAAAGAAAATGGTGGACGGAAAGAGAGACTTTTGAGGGCTGGACTGGGCTCCGTGGGAGACCACAGACCCTGGGCTTTATCTCCAGCACTATCAAAAAAGAAAAAGAAATGTAAACATTTCCCCCAGAGCAGTTGAGATGAATCTCAGGGTAAAGACACCTGCCACTAATCCTGACAATCTGAGTTCAGTCCCTGGAACCCGCATGGAGAGAATCAGTTCTGAAAAGTCCTTGGAACTCACCCACGTGCCATGGTATACGTTCAAAGCCAGCTCCGGATACAGTGTGAAGTCCTGTCAAAAACTAAGCCATTAGCCGGGCAGTGGTGGTGCACTCGGGAGGCAGAAGCAGATGTAGATGGATAGTGAGTTCCAGGACAGCCAAGGCCTCACAGAGAAACCCTGTCTGGGGGGGGGGGGGAATTCACTTCTCCATAAAAATCACAGAAAAACTTCCATAATTTCCTAAAAGCCACTTTTTTTCTTTTCTTCAGATTTCTGGCTAAAAACCAGACACTAGCCGTACACTGAATTATGTATGGGGGGGGGGGGGGGGGACAGCGGAATCTTTGCTATCCTATCAAGCTTTGTAGCATTTTTTCCCTTTGTCTTTTTCTGTCCCTTTTTCTCCAACTCAACACGAAAACCACATCTTTAGCTTAAGGAAGTGATGGCTCTGGAGCCCTGACACCCCATTCCCCAAACCAGACACGTTCAGTGGGTCCCAGAAAGACTTTTCATGAACAAACTCAAGATCTTCCCCAGCACTGCAGACTTCTGCCCAGACCCATTTGTCAAAACGATTTACAACCAGGTGTTTTCTGTTGCAGCTGCCGGATGCAAACAATAGTAGTTAACCGGCTGACTAACAAAGCCCCAGATAGACTCAAATCAGAGAGAAATAATAAAGAATCCAGACGTGGTGGTGCACAGGCATGTGCACTCAGGAGGCTGAGATGGTGGTACCCAGGTGATGGTTCCTGGGTAAAAACTGCTTCAGGTACAAACCCGACAATGACCTGACTTCTGTCTAAAAACTAGGTTTGGAGACTATAATCCCGGCATTCCTACAGCCACTTGAGAGGCACAGACAGACAGGAGAACCAACAGAGAGGTTCGAGTAAACTGAGCAAATAGAAAAAAGACTCTACCTCAAAACAAGGTGGAAGGGGCTGGTTGTGCTGGCGCCCACCTTGAATTCCCACAGGCAGCTCTCCCAGTTCAAGACTGGTCTATGTAGCCAGTTTCAGGACAGCCAGGACTATGTAGAGAGACTGGGGGCGGGGTTCCAATTACTGCCTGAGTGGTTGATGAGGTCACTTCCAAAGAGCCGTCGGTTCTACCATTTTTACCTTTAACTACAGCAGGAATAAAAAAATTTGATGACGGCAGCCGTGTCAACAGCTGAGCCTCAGGAGTTAAGTGTTTCTTGTACTTCACTAAAAAGAGTGGATCACCCTCATGCTTGCTTGGAAGGCCCTGCACTGGGTGGTGGTGCTGGAGAACTATGCACATCTGGCATTCAGGGGTAGTTCTCAAAACTTAAAAAAAAGAAGCCCAACTAGCTGAAAGAATAGTAGTAGTAACGGCAATGAGGACCAACATCCCTGTGCGTTATCTGGGCTGGCAGACCAGAAGAGACCTTTTGGTATCAGCCCAGAAAGGCAATTCAGAAACCACATTGAAGGTTGACAAGTACCTTTCCTTCCTTCCTTCCTTCCTTCCTTCCTTCCTTCCTTCCTTCCTTCCTTCCTTCCTTCCTTCCTGTGGCGCGCCCTGTCCACCAGCGGAAAAGATGACCACAACAGGATTCTTCTCAGCACACGCTTTATTGGAGCACACTTCTTTGAAGAGTTGAAGCAGAAGGACCCAGACCCCAGGCGCACACTGCTTATATACAGTGCCGAACAAAAGCCATGACGTATCCGTGTCTGATTGGTCCAGGCCTCCTCTGAGCAAACAGGTCAGTACATGATAGGCCAAGGCTGGGTCTCGCCACTCGGGAGGGCACGTGAAACAGCGCTGAGCAAGGCAGAAGCGGAATCGCCAAATGGCGGCAGCAAACTAGTAAACAACAAGATGCCAGCAGGGCGGCGCCCTACACCTTCCTTCCTTCCTTCCTTCCTTCCTTCCTTCCTTCCTTCCTTCCTTCCTCCCTCCCTCCCTCCCTCCCTCGCTCTGTATTTTATTTTGAAACAGGTCTCTCTGTGTAGCCCAGGCTGTCCTCTCAGGGAGATCCGCCTGCCTCTGCCTCCCCAGTGCTGGGATTAAAGACTAGTGCTGCCATTACCTGGCAAAATGTAATTTCTTTTTCTGTAGTCTCATTTTTTTTTTTTAATATTTACTATATATACAGTGTTCTGCCTGCACAGCAGCAGATTTGCACAGAAGCAGATCTCATTACAGATGGTTGGGAACCACCTCGTGGTTGGTGGGAATTGAACTCAGGACCTCTGGAAGAGGGCCAGTTCTCTTATCCTCTGAGCTATCTCTCCAGCCCTCTGTAGTCTTGTCTATTTCCATCATAATACTTTTCTACTCATTGAAGTTGCTCATTTTGATGTGTAAAGAGAAGTTGTCTGTTGACCCCACACATACACACCATTTACACAGTTATAATAAATGTTTTTAAAAAATAAAACAAGGGAGTAAGGTGGTGGTGGTGCAACATTTAATCCCAGCATTCCAGAGGCAGGTGGATCTCTGAGTTTGAGGCCAGCCTGGTCTGCAGATCGAGTTCCAGGACACCCAGAGCTACAGAGAAACCCTTGTCTTGGAAAAAAAAATTGTCAGATATTCAAAAGGGAACCAAACTGAAAACCTATTAGCTTCTGGATGACGATGACGATGCAGCCTGGTGAGGGGGGGATGCAGGAATGGGGGCATGCCTGTTACTGCACCCGTGTGGTCAGAGGATCATTAGTGGGAGTTGGTTCCAGGGATCAAACTCAGATGGTGAGGCTTGAGTAGAAAGTGATTCTACCCATGTCAGTAGTTTGGAAGGGACAGAAGTGCTCAAAAGTATACTTCACTCAGGTGTCCCGGGAGTAGAAAGCCTCTGCAAGTGAATGGGAATGATGGCCGTACCACACTGTCATTTTCCTGACATGTACCTGATCATGGTTAAGGTGAGAAATTATGCCCGGCAGTGGTGGCACATGCCTTTGATCCCAGCACTTGGGACGCAGAGGCAGGCAATTTCTATAAGTTCAAGGCCAGTGTGGTCTACATATAGATCTAATTCCAGGACTGCCAAGGTTATGCAGAGAAACCTGCCTCAAAAAACCAAAACCAAAAGAGAGAGATGAGAAATTATATAGCATGTGTATTGTAACACAATGATTTTAGAAGGTTAAAAGACAGGGATGTGGGTCAGCCATGGAGAGTTTGACTAAAATTCCTCAGTATGGGGCTGAGGTGTGGCTCAGTGGTAGAGCCCCTGCCTAGAATCCCCCAGCGAGGGGCTGGGGTGTGGCTTAGTGGTAGAGCCCCTGCCTAGAATCCCCCAGTGAGGGGTTGGCCTTTTCTGTCATGCACAAAGACCTGGGATTGGACACCAAATAAATGTAGCAGTTGCACAGACACACACACACACACACACACACACACACACACACAATAAATAAATAAATAAATAAAATATAACTACAAAAAATAAAAAGGAACCGGGCAGTGGTGGCACACGCCTTTAAACCCAGCACTCAGGAAGCAGAGATAGGTGGATCTCAGTGAATTTGAGGCCAGGGTGGTCTACAAAGCTACATAGAGAAACCCTGTCTTGAGAAATCAAAATAAATAAATAAAAAGGAGTGTGCAGTGTTTGTTGGCTGAGGATTGGAGGTGACTGCAAGGATCGTGGACTGGCCTATATCAGATGAGGGTTGCTGAGAACAGCAAATATATTCCAGACACTTTTGGGGTTGTTTGTTGGTGAGTATTTTGCTGTGTATCCCAGGCTGACTTTGAACTGCAGATATTCCTGCCTCAGCTTCCTGAGTAGTGCTGGGATTGCTTGAAAATCTCTCAGTCTCTGTCTGTTTGCCCCCCCCCTCTCCTCTCTCCTCTCTCTCCCCCCTTCCCCTCCCCCTCCCCCCCCCTCTCTGTTGTCTCGGTAGCCCTGACTAACCTGGAGCTCACAGAGATCCCCTTGTCTCTGTTTCCCAAGCGCTGGGATTAGAGTGCACCACCACACCTTGCTCTTTCATTTTTCGCAGCGGGAACACAGGTTTGTTATAAAATGAGAAAGAATTCCCGAGGAATCCCCGAGACTAGGAGGAGCTCCACCATCTTCCCACACTCTAACTCTTCTCTTGGACCTCAAACACCCTCCGTGATCAAAACCCCACTGGAAGGAGAAAGGTCCCGGGAAGCTGCCTTCCTCCTGGGAATGGAGTGACAAGGAATCTAGAGCCCCTCTTCCCAGAATGCTCCTTGCTCTGTTGCTCTGGCAACCAGCACCTCCTTATCAAGCTGCAGAGAAATCCTGAAGGCCCCACCTGTTTTTCAGCTTGTGATTTAGGGCTTTGGGTGTTTTTAATTGTAGGAAGTGAAATGAACAGTGCTCGCTCCCTCTGCATGGGAAAGATAAAGCCCGAATCTGCCAGAACGCTATCTGCTGGGGAGAAATCGCTTTCAACTTGGCGGGTGATTTTCCAGAGAGGCTCTAGTGGCAGCATGAGGGTTGGCAATACATGTGATGACAAACTCTACCATTACAGAGGGCGTTTCTCCCCATCAGGGAAAGCTGGGTCCTGGCCAGCCAGGTACAATTTCTGGGACAGCATTCTATCCGGCTGGGGGACCTAGAGGTCCAGGGAATGAGGCTAAAGGATCCCACCTTGTGTTCCCCACCCCTACCTTTCTCCTGGCCACTCCACTTGGCATTACAGGCCCAGAGCTTGGACAGGATGGGGTGGTGCAGGTTTTTAATCCCAGCTTTCAAGAGGCAGAAACAGGTGGATCTCTGTGAGTTCAAGACCAACCTGGTCTACATGATGAGTTCCAGCCAAGGAATTATGAGACCTTGTCACAAAATATAAAATACAGCTTGATAGCCAGTGAGATGGCGTAGCAGGTAAAGGCAATGGCTGCCCAGCCTGATGACCTGCGTTTGACCCTCAGGACCCACCTGGTGGAAGGTAAGAACTGATTTCTTTTGTCCTCTGACCTCCATACACATGCTGTAGCAGGCAAGGGCCCACACATGGACACATACACACACCCCTATAACCACACTCAACGTAATAATAACAAAAACACAGTTTGGCCTTCCCTGACACTGGTCCCTAGATTCCTTCCATGTGGAAGGCATCCCATCTGGCTCCTGAAGTGGTCTACTTGCTTCTGTCCTCTGCATTAGGTTGTTTGTTAGCAAAATACAGAAAGCCTAGCTCAAAGGTTTGGTATGAAGTTCAGTTAGTAGAATGATTGCCCAACCACCTGTAACCCCAGCTCCAAGGGATCTAGCGCCCCCTATGGGAAACTACACCCATGTGAACACACACACAAAGAACAAAAACAAAAAATAGGGATCTGGAGAGATGGCTCGTAATAGCACTGACTACTCTTCCAAATAGCCTGGTTCAGTCCCCACATGGTAGCTCATCACCAGCTGTAACTCCATGTGGATCCAATGCCATCTTCTGGTCTCTGTGATCACTGTAGGCACATGATTCTCAGACCTACGTGCAGAGCATGCATGCACATAAAGTGGGAGTAATTAAACTGGCTGGTGCACAGCTTTTTTTGTTTGTTTAGTTTTTAGAGACTGTCCTGGAACTCGCTCGGAAGGCCAGGCTGGCTTCGAACTCACAGAGATCCGCCTGCCTCTGCCTCTGCCTCTGCCTCCCGGGTGCTGGGATCAAAGGTGTGCGCCGCCACCACCCAGCGTTTTTTTCTTAATTAAATCATTTGCAGTGGGAAGACCCACTTCTAATCTGGATTTTTGAGGAGAGAAGCCCCACCTTTAATCTGGGCCACACCTCCTGCTGGCAGCCTAAAGGACTCGGAAGAAGGAAGCTTGCTCTCTCTTTGCCTGCTTGCACTGGCTCTCGATAGCACATTCGTTTCTTCGCTGGCATTAAAGCCTCCATCTTTGAGATTCCAGTGTATACTGAAGACCAGCTGAGACACCCAGCCTTGTGGACTGAAAAGCTACTGGATTCTTAGACCTTCCATTCATAGGCAGCCATTGTTGGACTAGCTGGCCCACAGCCTGTAAGTTCTTTTCTTCTAGAGAACTGTAATACAGATACCAAGCTCACAGTAGGTGCCTAGAACAAAGTTAATTCACGGTATGCGGGAGGTTCTATGTGCTTGGCAAGCCGTGGTGATCCCACCCCAGGGGCATGTGTTTTCTCCTGGGAGGGCCAGCAGAGCATCGGCACAGTGTGCCTCTTGGACTGCTTTGGGTCATGGGGTCAGTAGCTAAGTGGCTCTGAAGATGAGCAGGGCTAATCCTCCTGAGATGGGTTCATGGCTTAAGAAGATTGAAGTAAAACCTAGACTCACAAACTCCATCTCAGATTAGATGAGAATTTCACACACAGGCCTCAGAGCTGACCCCTCACACCCCCCAGAGCTGACCCCTCACCCCACATACATAGAGGATTGCTTCATCCTCCGTACCCAGATGGCCAGAACTTCTATTGAATGTGACGAGAAGGGGTTAGTGCAGACCTGTGATTCCAACTCCCAGGAAGCAGAGATGGGAGGATTAGGTCACCCACCCTCAGCTACATAGTGAGATTAGCCTGGACTAAATGAGACCCTTTCTCACACGCCTTTAATCCTAGCACTTGGGAGGCAGAGGCCAGCAGATCTCTGTGAGTTCCAGGTCAGCCTGGTCTACAGAGGAAATTCCAATATAATATGGCCGTGACACAGAGAAACCCTATCTTGGAAAAACAACAAAACAAAAAGCACAAAGCCAAACTAAAACAAAACAAAAAAGTATGAGGCACCAGGTCCTCGGAGGTCACTTCAAGGACTTCCAGGAGAGATGGCCACACATGGCCTCCTCAGGGGCTGTGGAAAGCAGGCTGTGCGTCACCGAGGGAGATAGACGATGCAGCTTATCTCTTCCTTCCTGAAGCTGTGCCCTCGCCCCCCAAGAGTCTCTTATCTGTCACATGGAAACATGAACTGATCTGATCAATGCACAAAGTTTATTTTATTTTTTTGTTTTTGCAATCAGGGTAGAATTACATCATTTTCCCCTTTTTTCTTCCTCTCAACCCTTCCTCCTGTACATTTTCCTTGCTCTCAAGTTCATGGCCTCAATTTCTTAAAGTGTGTGTGTGTGTGTGTGTGTGTGTGTGTGTGTGAGAGAGAGAGAGAGAGAGAGAGAGAGAGAGAGAGAGAGAGAGAGAGAGAGAGAGAGAGAGAGAGAGAGAGAGTGAGTTCGGTACATATAATGTTACTTGTATGTATATGATTTCAGAGCTTGGATAACTAATTTGTGGACTCTTCCTTGGGAAAGACTATTATTCCAGCTCCCATGTATATTTTTGTTTTTAGTACTGGGGAAGGAACCTAGGGCTGCATGTGCACTAGGCAAGAGCTCCCTCACTGGGGGATTCTAGGCAGGGGCTGTACCAGTGAGCCACACCCAGCCCCTCACTGGGGGATTCTAGGCAGGGGCTGTACCAGTGAGCCACACCCAGCCCCTCACTGGGGGATTCTAGGCAGCTGCCCTACCTCTGAGCCACACCCGCTGTGTCTTACTGAGGAATCCTAAGTAAGCACCTCACAGCTGAGCCATGCCTCCAGCCTTTGGCCTTTTTAAAAACTGTGGTATAATACACATACCATGCAGTTTCTTACCTTAAGCATCAAGTGCATATCAAGTAACAGGTAATGTGGCACAGCCATCAATACCAATCATTTCCAGAAGTTTTCTACTTTCCAAACCTTAACCCTGCCCCTAGTAAATGCTGATTCTTCCTCCCTCCCCCCACCATGACATCACCTGTGTACATGAATTGGAGGACTCTGGGGCTCTCAGATGAGTAAAAAAGTTGGATGGGGGCTGGACAGACAGATCAGGGGTTAGAAGCACCAAATGCTCTTCCAGAGGACCTGGGTGTGACTTCCACCCAGGCAGCTCACATCTGTGTGTAACTCTAGTTCCAGGGGATCCCACATCCTCTTCTGGTCTCTTCAGGTACCAGACACTCATGTGGTACATAAATATACATGCAGACAAAACATAAAAAAAAAAAAATTAAAAGCCTTCAAACTAAAAATAGGTATTTAATATTTTTTTCCTTTTTAATAGCTGAAGAGTATCACATAGTCTACATGTACACATTTTTTTTTGTGTGTGTGTCTTTGCTTTTATGTATATGTATGTGAGTTTATGTGCCCCAAAAGCATGCAGGATCCTGGGGAGCAGTGGGGACTTTACAGACAGTTGTAAGTGCCCTGTGGGTGCTGGGACCCACACCTACGTCCTCTGCAAGAGCAGCCAGTGCTGTTAACCACTGAACTACTCCTCTGGGCCCCTTGTTTTGTTTATGACACAGGGTCTCATGTATGGCAGACTGGGCTAGAGTTCACTATGTAGCCAAGGGTCGGTCACCTTCAGTTCTGGATCCTCCTGCGTCTGCCTCCCAAGTGGCACACAGACAGGTCTCCACCACCTCAATACACAGAACCTCAAGCCCTTCTCTTAAACTGCTTGCAAAGCTGCATGCCATTCTTGTCCCCCTGCAGTGCCCCTGCAGAAACCTCCCAGGCCTGCAGAGCTGGTGCTGACCCCATTCCTGGGAGAAGGACATACTAGAAGAAAACCCAACAGCGAGCTTAGGGCAGACCCTGCTGTGTGCATTGTGGGTGGTTACAGTAGCTGAGTGTCAAGGAAGAGGTAGGGGCTGGAGGCTGAGAGGGGCAGCCAAGGTCTGGGAAGATGACTCTCAGCAAATGCTTGTCTTACAAGCTTGAAGACTTCAAAACAAAACAACAAAACAAACAAACAAAAAACCCCACAAAACACAAGTGGTGGTGGATCTCTGTGAGTTCGAGGCCAGCCTACTTTAAAGAGCTAGTACAAGGACAGTCAAGTCTATACAGAGAAACTGTGTCTTGAAAAATCAAAACCAAAACCAAACAAGCTCTCTGATGCTTCCTGACCAGTTTAGACTAAACTGAGATCTTCAGGCCACTGACAGACACAGCCTTGTGTTTTTTTGTTTTTTGTTTTGTTTGCTTGTTTGTTTGTTTGTTTTGTTTTTGTTTTTGAAGACAGGATTTCTGTGTGTATCAGGCTGGCTGTCCTGGAACTTGCTTTGTAAACTAGGCTGGCTTGACAGTGCTGGGATTAAAGATGAGCAAGTTGGTCTGGGACATGGCTTAGTGTTAGATCACCTGCCTAGAATCCTCCATTGAGGGGCTAGGGTGTGACTCAGTGGTACACCACCCGCCTAGAATCCCCCAGGGTGTGGCTTAGTGATAGATCCCTTTCTCACTTGGACAAAGCTGTGGAGTTTACCCCCAGTTCTGTCCAAAGGAGAAAAATGATAACAAGCAACTAACCCACCAAACAGATAAAAAGAGATAAAAAGAGAAAGGAACAGAGGGGAAGAGCAGAACTTGGTGGTACACTCCTCTCATCCGGTACTTGGGGAGGAGGCTGAGGCCAGAGTATGACAAGTCCAAGGCTACCCTGCTTATACTGTGAGACTTACTCAAAAGAAAAAAAAAAAAAAAAAAAAAAAGGGGCTGGTGGTGGTGGTGACCGGGCTGCAAGATGGCTCAGTAGGCATCAGAGCTTGCTACCGAGCCCTGCAACCTGAGAGCTGATTTCCACCCCATGCAGAAGCCTGCATGATGGGAGGAAAGAAGCAACACACACAGGTTGTCCTGACTTTTGTATGTGTTCAGTGACACCCAAGGACACTCACACATAAATGCTCAGAAGTAAATAAATGCAGTTTTTAAAAGCAGGCTGGGTGATGGTGATGTATGCCTTTGATCCCAGCACTCAGGGGGAGTTCCAGATCAGCCTGGTCTACAAAGATCGAGTTCCAAAGCCACAGAGAAACCCTGTCTCGAAAAACAAAAAAAAAAAAAAAAAAAGCATGTGACAGTGTGACAGGCCGGGTGAAGCAGGAGGAGGCTGGAGAAGAATCTCAGTGGTTACAGAGTGTCCTAGAGCAGCCAGAGCTATGCAGACAGACTTTGTCTCAAAACTTCAGGAAGATGAGAAGTGGTACCTACCTGTCAGGGCATTCAGCTGCTTGCCAGCCCCTGGGTCCTCCTGGAGGACTATTTATGTGGCCCTATCACATCTAGACGTGACCCAGCTTCCTCTCACCCTGGGCCTCTCTGGGAGAAAGGTGGGTACAGTGACCTGTGTCACTTGTGCAGAATCCAGCAGCAGATGGACAGCCCATCCTGGGCTCTCCTTCCCTTGTTGGCAGCATCTTCTGTGGGTAGCTCCGGTTGGGACTTTGGGAACCATCACCAGCACTCATAAAACATTTACCCATCATGCTGCTGGGTGGCTGGCCCACAGGAGCATCTTGGCTAGACCATCTGTAGGGTGTGGCTGGCTCCCGCAGGCACTATCCAGCTGCTAGAATCTCTTAACTCAAGCTGTCAGGTGTCAATGGGAGGCTGAGGCCCTGATGCAGGTGTTAAGGCCACAGGTGAACCAAAGATAGGCAGAGAGGATGCAAGGCTCTAGCCTCTGTACCCTTTCTCTCCCTAAGAGACTCACAGGGACAGTGGATCAGGTTCATAACTAGCTAGCTATTTCTTTGAAGGCAGCCTCTCTGGGATGTTTTTTAGGTAGGGTCTCACCGTAGCCCAGGCTGGCCTTGAACTCACTATGTAGTGAAGGATGACCTTGAACTTTTCTAATCCTCCTGCCTCTATTTACCAAGGGCTGGAATCATGGGTGTGCACCACTGTGAGCAGTTTATAGGGTGTTCTACACGCAATTCAGGACTTAGGCATGCTAAGTAAGAAATTTGTCAATAAGCCCTTCTGGATTCTCTCTCTCTCTCTCTCTCTCTCTCTCTCTCTCTCTCTCTCTCTCTCTCTCTCTCTCTCTCTCTCTCTCTCTCTCTCTCTCTCTCTCTCTCTCTCTCTCTCTCTCTCTCTCTCTCTCTCTCTCGGAGTGAATGACGGAGGCAGCAGGGGACAGACACAGGAAATACAGGAATCGGACCCAGAAGAGGCCTGGTGCTGTGACCCTGCACTCTCTCTACTATCAACCCTTCTGCATCTCAGCTTTACAGGGGTGCTTGGAGTCTCTGCTGTGGTTGCCATAGCAATGGGGCAAGTGGCCAGCAGGTGTCACCAAAGCCTACCGAATCCAGAGAAGCCACAAAGATGGTTGGGGGCACCGGGGACCCTCTCCCCAGGCTTCTCTTGTAGCTGTATGCTAAGATGGATCACCCCAGACTACTAAAGCTACCTGCATTCAGGAACACAGCCCAGGATGGCAGAGTGAGAGAAATGTCCCTTCAGCTGTGGAGAGCTAACACCCACGGGGTTCAAGGTGGAATGATTGGATGAAGCCTGTTTCCCATGTGACATTGTGCCTAGGGCTGGCCTGGAGCAGCCTGCAACACACAGCTGCTCTTGGTATTTTCATTTTGAGACAGGTATTTGTTTAGCTGTCCTGGAACTTGCTTTGTAGACCAGGCTGGCCTTGAACTCAAAGATCCTCCTGCCTCTGCTTTCCAAGAGTTGGGATTAAAGGCAAGTGCCACCACCACCCATCTCTGGGGCTGCTCTTCTTTTTCAGGGCTCAAAGTATCTCTAGTCAGAAGCCAATTCACCCAGGTAGCTGGACACAGGGAGGATCTATCCTGTACCTACCATCCATCCTACAGAGACAGAACCTGCCTTTCTTCTGGGCTGCACAGCCTCCTGACACAGCTTCTGAACTCAGAGCTCTGGATCTGTGATACACATTTTTTTGTACTTGGTCATCAACAGTCCAACTGGGGAGTGCAGGGTGGGGGCAGAGAGGACATCCATCTACCCATCCAAGCATCTGTCCATCTATCTACCCACCTATCCATCCCCTTGCCTGTAAGTCCATCAACCCATACAACCACCCATCTATCTATCCATTCACCCATCCATGTGCTTCTGTCCATCTGTCCATCCATCTAACCATTCATTCATTCCCCATCCATCTGTCCATCTATCTACTATATATCTATCAGTCCACCCATCTATCTACTTACTCCTCTATCTCACTAACCCACCCACCCACCCATCCATCCATCCACCCATCCACCCACCCACCCATCCATCCATCCACCCACCCACCCACCCACCCATCCATCCATCCATCCATCCATCCATCCATCCATCCATCCATCCATCCATCCCGTCCTCCCATTATCTATCCTCTTACCCAAATACCCATCCATGCATCCATCCCAGTGAAGACGTCCTTCCAGCCAGGAAGGACACAGTAAACTGGGCATGGAATGTCATATTTATAACCCTAGCACTTGTGAGGCTGAGCCAGCAGGATTGCCTCAGGGCCAAGACCAGGGTGAGCTATAATGGGAGACCCTATCTCGGCAAGATGCTCTGTAAGTAAAAGGTACCTCCTGCTAAGCTGGACAGCCTGAGTTTGATGCTCAGTACCGGCATGGTGGAGGAAGAAACCTAGTTCCCTCAAGTTGTCCTCTGACCTCCGTACACATGCTCAGATATGCATAAACACACAAAAAATATGCCCCAGAATAATAAATAAAATGTAATAAAAATTAAATCCAGCCTGGCAGTGGTGGTACATGCCTTTAATCCCAGTACTTGGGAGGCAGAGCCAGAAGGACCTCTGTGGGTTCAAGGCCAGCCTGGTCTACAGAGTGAGTGTGAGTGCCAGGACAGTCAGAGATACAGGAGAAATCTTGTCTCGAACCCCCTCCCCCCAAAAAAAACCAAAAAACAAAAAAAAATTAAATCCCTCCCCCAAAGAATGAAAAGACAGGGCCAGTAAAAAAAGAAAACAAAACACTAAGGAGTCAGGAATAAAACTCTCCCTTGCCTGCCCTGTGCTCATCCAGCCTGGGCATCCTCTCCCCAACAGCCTTTCCTTGGGTGAGAAAAATGAAATTATGTTCAAATACAAAACAATTACTTTGTCCATCGAGATCACCAAAAGGGACCGGCACAGAAGAGCTGTGAGCTGAAGTTCAGGGTCAGCCAAGTTCCAGGTCAGAGAGCAGCCTGATGTCCCAGGCACAAGGGCTGCTGTGTAGGGGAGGGAGCACACTCGAGTGGCTTTGGACAGTGGTGATTGATTGTCTCTGCACTTTTGGGGCTCCTGGGAGCCTCTATTTCAAGCCTCCTGGGTCATGGCCGTTTACCGCTGCTGTAGGCACTGGACTTCCGACTGAGTACCAGTGTTGTGTTTATATCTCAAGGACTATCAGTCTCCACAGAATGGCTCCATCTTGAGATCCCTTGCCAAGGATGTTTACAAAGAATCTTTCCAAAGCAAGCATCACCACGAAGTTCCAGGTGGACATGATGTTTTCCAGGACACCTGGCTGTTAGCTCCTTCAGGGTGGAGAGAGGCTCTTTAAGATTCAGGAAGTGTGTGTGGGGGGGGGGCAGCGGCTAGAGAGATGGCTCAGCAATTAACAGCAGCAATTAAGAGCACTGCTCTTCCAGCTCACAACTGTCTGTACCTCCAGCTCCAGGGGATCTGACACCTGCATACCAATGCACATAAGATAAAGTTAAATAAATTATTAAAAAGAGAAGCCGGGTGTTTGGTGGTATATGTCTTTAATCCCAGCACTCGGGAGGCAGAGGCAGGCAGATCTCTGTGAGTTTGAGGTCAGCCTGGTCTATAGAACTAGTTCCAGGACAAGGGGGCTGGGTGGGGAGACGGCTTTGCAGCTTGAGTGCCCAATGCTTCTCCCAGAGCACTGTTCCCAGCACCCACCCCAGCTGGTTCACAACCACATGTAACTCCAGCTCCACGGGGTCCCATGGTGATCTACACTTTCACATGTACGAATCCCCTTCCCCACAAATATACACATAAAGAAAAATAATAAAAATAAATCTTAGGCCTGGTATGGTAGCACACACCTTTAATCTTAGCACTCTTGAGTCAGAAGCAGAGGCAGGAGGATCTCTGTGAGTTCCAGGCCAGCCAAGGGCTACATAGTGAGATCCTACCTTAAAAAACAACAACAGCAAATAGCTGTTGTCTTTAATCCCAGCACTCAGGAGGTAGCAGCAGGCTGATCTCTGGGTTCGAGGGCAGCCTGGTATATAGAGTGAGTTCCAGGACAGTCAGGAGCTATAAAGAGAAACCCTGCCTTGAAAAACAAAAAAAAAAAACATTTGGCAAACAAAACAAAAAATTAAGAGCAAGGTATGATGGTGTGTTCCTGTAACCCCAGCACATACGAGGCTGAAGCAGGAGGGGGGCATTATCAGGCTCTGTCTCCAAAAGAAAAGAAGAAACAAATAAATAAATGCACTGGGCAAGAAGAGCAGGACTGGTCCTGCTTTCTGCAGATGCTGACTTAGAGCAAGCCTCAGGCCTGTCCTGCCTTGCCCCCCAGGCTATGTCAGAGGTGGTAGGGATGGGGATAGAGGTAGCTGGGCCAGTGTTTGGAGTGACAGTAGTTGCAGGGGTGGGGGTACTGGGAGGGAAGCTGCTTGTCAATAGCCCCGCCCTAGCTTCCTCCACTCTCCTGTAGTGAATGGCTCCTATTTCTGAGGACCTAGGCCAGCTCCAGCTGGGACTAGGTAAAAAGGTAGTCTCATTTAGTCCAGCGCTGACCTTAAACTCCAGTGCTCCTGTCTCTCCAGGCTTGGGGTCACCGGTGTTTGACAGCAGCCCTGGCTTTTTTATTTTTTGTAATATTATATGTATGAATGCTCTCCATGTATCCCTGCAGGACAGAAGAAGCATCATACCCATTATAAATGGTTGTGAGCCACCATGTGGGTGCTGGGAATTGAACTCAGGATCTCTGGAAAAGCAGCCAGTGCTCTTAACCACTGAGCCATCTGTCCAACCCCAGCAGGTCTGGTTTTACCTTGTCTCTGTCTCTCTCTCACACTGTGTGTGTGTGTGTGTGTGTGTGTGTGTGTGTGTGTGTGTGTGTGTGTTTGAGACAAGGTCTCATGTAGCTCAGGTACATGTAGCTCATATAGCTTGGCTATGCAGCCAAGGATGACTTTGAAACTCTCTTTAATTCTACTGCCTTTCTCTCCTGAGTGCTGTATGTTTTATTTGTTTATTTTGAGACTTCTTACCTTGATCAATGTCTGAAATTCCAGGAAAAAAAAAGTTGTGTTTTGAATTTCACTGTATAACTCTAGCAGGCCTAAAACTCCCTGTGTAGACCAGAGATCTGCCTGCCTCTGCCTCCTGCGTGGCTAGGATTAGAGATGTGTACCACTACATACACCTCCCTCCTTTCTACATTTAAAGTGCATGCTGTATATCCTGGTCTTCCCTGCCATGGATTTTCTCCTCCTCCTCCTCCTCTTCTTTTTTCCTTCCTCCTCCTCCTTCTTCTTAGACAGGGTTTCTCTATGTAGTCCTGGCTGTACTGCTACTCGCTCTGTAGACCAGTAGACCTGTAGACCTGTCTGGCCTCGAACTTAAAAGATCCCTCAGCCTCTGCCTCCCTCCGGAGTGCTAGGATTAAAGGTGTGGGCCACTGCTTTCCAGCCCTGGATTTTCTTTCATCAGCTCCTCCATGATATATGTTACTCTCCTATTAGCCACTTAGTAACTGTCTTAGTTACCAAACTGATCGCTATAGTATAACTGTCTTAGTTACCAAACTGATCGCTATAGTAAAGAATATGTTTTAGTTCCGGTTTCTATTGCAGTGAACAGACACCAGGACCACATTCAATTGGGGCTGCTTACAGTTTCAGAGGTTTAGTCCATTATCATCATGGCAGGACACATGGCACCATGCAGGCCATGATGCTAGAGGAGGACCTAAGAGGTCTACATCTTGAAGTGCAGGTGTAGCCTGAGCATATGAGACCTCAAAGCCCACTCCCACAGTGACACACTTCCTCCAATGAGGCCACACCTCCTAAGAGTGTCACTTCCTATAGGCCAAGCATTCAAACACATAAGCCTACTACGGAGGGCATGCCTACTCAAACCAACACACAGTGTCAAAGAATTTTGCGATCATATTCTCAGAATTTAGGCACATCCCCACACTCCTTTCTTGGGAGGACTGCACAGGGCACTCGTGGTCCACGCAGGCATGGATGAGGGGATATGATCTCTCTCTCTCACACACATACACCACACACACACACACTTTTCAGATGAGAAGACTGAATTGACCACAGGGTGTCTGACCAAGGTCTTGGAGGGTAAGAGCCAGGTGGGATTTGTCCCTAGGCAAAGTCCTTGCTTCTTACCCATTTTCCCTTCCTTGATTAACAATAATCCATTCAGGCCCTACCGCCTCCTGCCAGTGCTGGCCTCTCAGGGTCCCCCACAGCCACAGCTGACTGATGGCGAAGCGAGCAAGTGAGCGGCCATTTAGCACTTGAGGAAGTGGCTGTTGATGGAAGAGAGCCAGAAGAATCCGTGAATAATTCCTGCACATTAACGAAAATGCAAATAAAACCAAAGTTTGAATGAATACTGATCAAGCCAGCCAGCTGTGAAGGGGAACGCCGACTCCTACATTATCCAAGCTGGGCTCCTATGGCAAGAGGCTGGGAGGCCCTGGCTCCCCCCCAAGGCTGGTATGAAGGGCTGTGAGGATACCCTGAGCCTCTGCTGTCTGTGGTTCTCTAACCTGGCTTCTATGCAGTCGCTTTCCCAGGTCCAGCAGCCAAACTGTGAGGCAGGCAGGCAGGCAGGCGCTGTCCCTTCGGCTAGCAATGTCCTGCCCAATACATTTATTCACATGTGAAATTCTACCATGACACTGACACTTCCTTCATTAAATGGATATTCACTGAAGTCTGCTGGGCTTTTCCATGGGAAAGAGTGATGACAGAATGAAGGGCTGGGCTATATTATGTCCCCTCCAAATTCCTATATTGACATGCTAAACCCCCCCCCCCAGGGGATGGTTCATGAATTCCTTTGCATGGCTGTGACAAAATGCCCTATAACTTATGGGAAGGGAGATTTATTTGCGTTCTTCGTTTCAGAGGATTTCAGTTTATCATGGTAGGGTTTTCAAGGACGAATAGAATTTCCATAGGCAGAGACACAGAAACTGGAAGGACAGGCCCTGGCTGGCTCACAGGTTGAATACTGGGCCTGGGGCATGAAAGCTAGGCCCGGGGCCCTGTCACCCTTGAGATAAGATGTTTGCAAGTCAGGAAGCTGCCTCACTGAACACCATATCTGGCATCACTTCAAACTTGGGCTACCCATGTGAGCCATGGGGACTCAGTCCCACCGGGTCACGGAAACGCGCTATTTCCTCACGCTAGTCTTGCGTGAGGTCTGTGTTGGTTGGAGATTGAAGTGTAGCAGTTATTTCCCAATTGAAGCCTTCTACCCCGAGGGAGGCTCTTTGGGACTCAGGAAGTAAGCAACACACGTTTCAGGGAGTCTGACATTTACCAGATGCACAAGGCCCCGCCCTCCCCCAGGTTACGCAAGAGGTAGGGATGCGGAAGAGAGACCTTAGACCTGCTGAGCTGCCTGCTAGTCCCGCAGGGAACTCCATGACTCCCGCGTCCCTGAGTTGCCACCTTCCTGGGACTGACCTTTAGTGATGCAGCTGCCTTTGAATCGTCCATGCGTCTGTAAGTGACCCCAGGACACTCACTGGGTTGCTAAGTAGGACTTTGATAAAATCATTTCTTTGGTTCCCAGTCTGGGGTTTCCAACTGGAGTTGGAGGGAACCGCACACCAACCCCACCTCATTCAGTCTAAAATGCCCCTCTCCCCCATAGGTTCATGAGGTTGCAGCTTGGTCCTCAGTTGGGGGCGTCGGTTTTGGGAAATTGAATCTTCCAGAAGTGTGGCCTAGCCGGTTCCCTCGGCGCGAGGATGGGGATGTGGGCTCTCTGTTTCTTAGTGAGTGCGGCCATGTACTCCCACTATACACTACTCTGCCCTCCTAGCCACCACAGAGTGTACACTTGCCACTTAATTTTGTCAGGTATTTTGCCATAACCATGAAAAAAAAAAAAACAAAACTAATATAGTGCCTCATTCTGCATACTGAGCAGGGTGGAACCCATCTGTTTACCCTTCCTTCCTACCTGCTCTTATTTCTTTTTTCAAGGTTTTATTTTTACACTTGGGAAGCAGAGGCAGGAGGATCTCTGTGAGTTCCAGGCCAGCTAGGGCTACAGGGAGAAGAAAAAATTATTAGTATTATTATTTTTTTTTTTTGGTTTTTCCAGACAGGGTTTCTCTGTGTAGCCTTGACTGTCTTGGAACTCACTCTGTAGACAGGCTGGTCTGGAACTCAGAGATCCACCTACCTGTGCCTCTCGAGTACTGGGATTATAGGCATGCGCCATCACCAAGGGCATAGAAAAAATATTTTTATTATTTAAATTATTGTGTGGGCGTACACGCACGCCCATGCTTGTAGGCGTATGGATGAAGTAACTGAGGAGTTGGAACTGGAGTTATGATGGTTGTGAGCCAAGATATGGGTTCTTAGAACCCAACTCCGGTCCTCTGGAAGAGTGTCATGAACTCCCAACCTCTGGGCCATCTCTTTCTCCTTCTTCCTTCTATTTCTTCCTTCCTGACTGCTTTTCTTTTTTCTTTCTTTTTGAGACAGGCTCTTTCTGTGTAGCCCGGGCTAGCCTGGAACTTGTTAAGTAGATCAGGTTGGCTTGAACAGGCAGAGCTCTGCCTGCCTTTGTCGGGAGGGGGGGGGCTCGAGATTCCTGCACCACCAGGTAACGACAAGCCCCAGCTTGCTTCAGTGTACTCTGGAGAGACGCCCTTCACTTCCCATGCTGGCTCACCTCTGTCCTGGGCGCTTAGTCAGTTGGGACTCCTGTGTGTGACCCCTCCTTGCTACATGGCCTTCCCCAGAGCAAGGCAGCCTCAGCTGTCCAAGGCTTTCTGGTGGCTCAGTTCTACAAGAGGAAGCTGCCATCGAGGCCAGACCTGGCTGCCCCTTCTGCCTTGCTTTGGAAGTCACCGTGTTCCTGGTTATGAGATGCAAGAGGGAGTGTTGAGGGCACGGGGCACATTGTCACTGTTGAAGGGGACATTGTGTGACCATCATGGGTCACAAGAGCTGCTTAGGAGGGCTGGCCTCATCACCACGGAGGACATTTAAAAATCTTTATTCATAAATGTATGTGTATTTGTGAGTGAGTGTGTGTCTCTGCCACATGCTAGCTGGCAAGAGTTGGAGGTCAAAAGAGGGCATCTGACTGGGCATTGGTGGCGCACACCTTTAATCCCAGCACTCGGGAGGCTGAGGCAGGGGGATCTCTGTGAGTTTGAGGCCAGCCTGGTCTACAGAGCGAGTTCCAGGACAGCCAGGACTACACAGAGAAATCCTATCTGAAAAACAAAACAAAACAAAACAAAACAAAAAACCAAACAAGCAAAAAAACCAACCAAACAAAAAAGGGCATCAGAGTACTCGAACTCCGGAAGCTGGAGTTATAGACAGTTCTGAGCTGCCATGTGGGTGCTGGGAACTGAATCCAGGTCCTCTGCTAGAGCAGCCAGTGCTCTTAAACACTGAGCCATCTCTCTAACTCCATGGGGTGGGCATTTATTTATGTATTATTTTTGTTTGTTTGGGTTTTTTGATAGGGTCTTTCTGTGTAGCTCTGGCTGTCCTGGAACTCGCTCTGTAGACCATGCTGGCTTTGAACTCAGAGATCTGCTTACCTCTGCCCTCGAGTGCTGGGATTAAGGGCATGCCACCACCACCCATGGGAGGGCATTTTATTAAGTCTGGAATTAATGAACTTAAAGCATGAGCAAGTGGAGTGTGTGTGGGGGGAGGAGGGAGGGAAGAAGGGAGGAGGGGAGGAGGGAGGGAAGAAGGAAGGGGAGGAGGGAGGGAAGAAGGAAGGGAAGGAGGGAGGGAGGAAGGGAGGGAGGAGAGGAGTGAGGAAATGGGAAAGATGAAGAGGTTAGGCAACAGAAAGGAAAGGAGGAGGGAGAATGGGGAGGAAACAGAGGAGGGAGGAGACGGAGTCCCGACAGTCTGGATTTGTAGCCCAGACACATCCTGAGATAGAGCTGGCCTGGATATGACCGCATGGTGACCCTCCTCCTTCTTTAGGTCAGTCCCTGCCTTAGGCAGATCTGCTCTTTCTGCCTTTGTCACTCTTTTTAGGACTGCCCCTCCCAGTATGGCTTTGGGGGACTCTCCACCCAATCTGAGCTTGACCATGTCCTACCAATATAGAGGAAACCCACATCCACAGGAGAGCAGGAGCTACTGGGAAGGAGAACCGAGAGTAACGGGGATAGCAGCCAGAGGGGGTGTGGTCTGGAACCAGTCATACCTGGACAGGCCTGGCCTTTGTGCCTGGTTATCAGACTCAGACTTTTTTTTTTTAGTATTTATTTATTTATTATGTATACAGAGTTCTGTCAGTATGTTTGCCTGCATGCCAGAAGAGGGCACCAGATCTCGCTGCAGATGGTTGGAGCCACCATGTGGTTGCTGGGAATTGAACTCAGGACCTTTGGAAGAGCACCCAGTGCTCTCAACCTCTGAGCCATCTCTCCAGCCCCCAGACCTTTTTTTTTTTCTTTTTTGGTTTATTGAGACCAGATTTCTCTGTGTAATCTTGGCTGTCCTGGAACTAGCTCTGTAGACCAGGCTGGTTTTGAATTCAGAGATCCACCTGCCTGTGCCTCCCTAGTACTCACAAGTGACAGACAAGTGTTCTGCCACTGGCCTACATACACAGACCCCTTCACAGCTTTTATTTGGAGATCTGTCTCATGTACCCCAGGCTGGACCCAAACTCACTAACTAGGTTAGGCTGGCTTTGAACACTTGATCCTCCTGCCTACACACCTCAAGAGCTGGGAACATAGGACTACACTGACTATGCCCAACTTCTGTCACTCATTTAAAAGATAATTTTTAAAAATCTATTTGTAATTATGTATGTGCATGGGTTAATGCCAACTGAGTGCAGTGCTTGCAGAGGCCAGAAGAGGGCGTCAGATCCTTTGGAGTGAGCGTTGCAGGCAATTGTGGGCCACTCCACTGTGGTTGCTAGGAACCAGACTTTAAGCCACTAAGCCATCTCCAGCCTTTAAGTAATTTTTAAATTACATTTATTTGTTTATTCTGTGTGAGTTTGTTCATGCCTCAGCTATGTGAAGAGCTAAGCAGACAATGGTTCTCTGTTTCCAACCGTGTAGGCTCTGGAGATTGAACTTGGGAAATCAGGCTTGGTGGCAGTCACCTTTGCCTGCTCAGCCATCTTGCCAGCCCCCTGGTAACTTTTATTTAAGACAGTGTAGGCTAGGCATGGTGATGTACAACTTGTAATCCTAGCATTTAGGAGGCTGAGGCTGGAGATTCGCCAAGTATTACATGGTGAGACGCTGTCTCAGAAACAAATGGTTGGGTAGGGCGGTTCAGACCTGTAAACCCTGCTTTAGGGAGGCTGAGGCAGGAAGACTGAGAATTTGAAGTCAGCCAGAGAAACTGCTTAGGGAGATCTTGTATCAAAAATTGAAAAAAAAAAAAAAAAAAAAAAAAAAAAGAGGAGCTGGCAAGATGGCTCAGTGGGTGGAGGTGCTTGCTGCAAATGCCTAGCAGCCTGCCTGAGTTCAATCCCCAGAAGCCATGAGAATCCATGTAAGGGCGGGAGGAGAGAGAGGCAATGCCACAAAGCTGTTCTCTGATGACTACACTTGTGCTGTGGTGTGAGTGCCCTTCCACCCCCCCCCATGCATGCACCTAACACACACACACACACACACACACACACACACACACACACACACACACACTAAAATAAAAAGATCTGCCAGGTGGTGGTGGCACATGCCTTTAATCCCAACACTCTGGGAGGCAGACAGAGGCAGGAGTGTTTCTGTGAGTTCGAGGCCAGCCTGATCTACAGATCAAGTTCCAGGACACGCTCCAAAGCAATACAGAGAAACCCTGTCTCAAAAAAACCAAAAGAAAAAAGGGGGGTGGGGGCTGGAGAGATGCCTCAGAGGTTAAGAGCACTGGCTGCTCTTCCAGAGGATCCAGATTCAATTCCCAGCAACCACATGGCAGCTCAGAACTGTCTGTAACTCCAGTTCCAGGGAGTCTGACACTCTCACACAGACACACATGTAGGGAAAACACTAATGTACATAAAATAAAATGTTTAAAAAAGAAAGAAAGAAAAGAGAGACCTGCTTTAGATAAAGTGGAAGTTAAGGGCTCACACCTGAGGTTGCCCTCTGACCTCTGCATTCATACACATTCACACATACAGGAGAACACACAATCACATATATCACACACAGAGATTTAAAAAGAGAGGGAAATTGAAAACAAACAAACAAACATGTCTGGGGCAGGAGAGATGGCCCAGTGGTTAGGGGGACTGACCGA
The DNA here is from genome assembly GCA_030556225.1 of Cricetiscus sungorus. Taxonomy (NCBI): domain Eukaryota; kingdom Metazoa; phylum Chordata; class Mammalia; order Rodentia; family Cricetidae; genus Cricetiscus; species Cricetiscus sungorus. Next base: position 7,550,640 of record JANBXA010000044.1, read on the forward strand.
CTGTTCTTCCAGAGGACCTAGGTTGGGTTCTCAGCACCCACATAGTGGTTCATATCCATCAGTAACTCCAGTTCTAGGAGATCCGACATCTGCCTCTGTCTGAACTCTGTAGCACCAGGCATGCATATGGCACACAGGTATTCGTGCAGGCAAATATTCATACACATAAAATACAATGAAAAATTACTTTTGTTGAGACAGGCTTTCTCTGTGTAGCTGTCTGTCCTGGAACTCGATGTGTATAGCTGGCTTTCCTTGAACTCAGAGATCTGCCTGCCTCTGCCTCTGCCTCTGCCTAAGTGTTGGGATCAAAGATGTGCACCACCACCACCACCACCACCACCACCACCACCACCACCACCACCACCACCACTACCACCAGGCTAAAAATTAAATATTTTAAGTAATCATATCTGAAATAGATTCATTTGGGTACAAATAAACATTTAAAATGATCATCTACTCCCCAAAGCTAATGACTGCTGGTATAGTTGTTGATTGATTGAGACACAGGGTCTCACTACGCAGATCAGGCTGGCCTCAAACTCATAGAGGTCTAATTGCTGCCTTCTTTCCAAGTGCTGGGATTAAAGGTGTGTGCCACTATGCCTGACCCAATTACCAGTGTTTTATGTTATTTCAGAGCTTGCTATTCTCTCTCCGTGGATCCTTCTTTCTCTCTCCCCATTTGTTAGGAGAGCAAATGTTTTATTCTGTTTGCCTTAACAGTGTGTACGTGTGTGTCTGTGTAGGTTTGTGTATGTGAACAAGTGTAGGCACTCACTGCAGCAAAATACCCTGGAGCTGGAATTACAGGGATTGGTGAGCTGCCTGAGGTAAGTGTTGGGAACTGAACTCAGGTCTCTGCAAGAGCTCTGTGTACTCTTAACTGCTGAGCCACCTTTTCAACCTCTATTTTATTTAATTGTTTTGGTTTTTCAAGACAGGGTTTCTCTGGACAGCCCTGGCTGTTCTAGAACTTACTCTATAGGCCAGGCCTCAAACTCATATAGAGCACCCTGCCTCTGCTTCCTGTGTGCTGGGATTAAAGGTGTGCACCACTACCGCCTGGCTCCCTCTTTCTTTCTTTCTCACTATGTAGATAGTCTAGACTGGCTTCGAACTCTTGTTCCTCCTGCCACAGTCTCTCAAACAGAAAGCTGTATTGCAAGCCAGCTATTCTGGTATCCAGTTACAGCCACATAGGACAAACTAAGACACCATGCAGGAACAGATGCCCAAATGAACAAAATGTAGTCAATCTACACAGCAGAGTATTACCCAAACTTAAAAAGGACATTTTGAGAGACACTCAACATGGGTGAGTCTGGGGAACATCAAATTGAGTGAAATAAGCCAGTTAGGAAAGAACGTAGAAGGCCATTGACACGTCTAGGTGGGAAGGCGTTTCCTTCAGAGCTTATCCCAGGACACACCATAGGAGAGAACTGATTCCCTAAAGTTGTCCTCTGAGCTCTTATACACAAGGCATGGCATGTACACACACATACTCACGTGCGAGCGTGCACACACGCACGCACACACACATGCACACACACACACACACATGCACACACACAAACACACACACAAAGCAAGCAAGCACTCTTGATCTCAACAAAATAAAACTAAATTAAACCAGAGCAGGAGGTGCCAGGGCTGGAGAAGGGGACTAAGGAATTGTATGAAATGGGAACAGAGGTTCAGCTGGGTAAGAGGAAAGAGTTCTGTGGATACTTGTGGTAGTTTTACAGTACTGTGTGTGTGGTTTTAAAAATTGGATAGCAGGCTGGCTGATGGTGGTGCATACCTTTAATCCCAGCACTCAGAAAGCAGAGGCAAGTAGATCTCTGTGAGTTTGAGGTTGAGGACATCCAGAGGGACAGAGAGAGACCCTATCTTGGAAAAAACAAAATAACAAAAAAAAATTAGTTAGCATGTAGAGCTGCAAAGATGGCTTGGGTAAGAATGCTTGGTGCTTTTACATAAGATCTGGGTTCAGTTCCCAGCACTCCAGTCAGGTGTCTCATCCAGGGGAACCAGTGCCCTCTTCTGGCCTGCTTGAGTACTACATCATATGCACGAGTACACACACCCACACATGTGGTGGAGGCACATAATTAAAACAAAAATAAAATATTTTAAAAATGGCTAAAATGGCAGGTCAGTGACATGTCTCCCCTTTTGTACTTGCCGTCAAGCCTGACAGTGAGTTTGATGCTATGCACCCACACGAAAGCAGAGGGCCAAGTCCTGCCAGTTGTCCTCTGGCCTCCAAGTTTGCACTGTGGTATGCGCATTCTCCGTGTACACACACAACATAAACAAATCAATGAAAAAAAAAAACAATTCAAAACTAGTCAAGCTGGGTGTGGTGATACAAACGGCAGAGGTAAACAGATTAGTAGTGAGTTCAAGGCCAGCCTGGTTTATGTAGTGAGACCCCCCCCCAAAAAAAAAAAACCAAAGACAAAAACAAATCCAACCAACCACCACCAACAAAAAAGTGTTAAAATAGGAGCTGGGGAGATAATTCTGGAGGAAGTGCACCTCTCCAAGTGTGAGGACCAGAGTTTGAATGCCCAGAAGTAGGTGAGGCAGCTGCCTGTATCCCCAGGATTTCTGGGGCAAGGCAGGAAGCTGAATTAGTGAGAAGTACTCGGCTGCAGGCTCAGGGAGAGACCCTGTCGTGACAGATGGAGTGGGTGGAGGGAGAGCAGCAAAGACACTTGATGCCAACTTAGGGCCACCATACACATACACATCTTTGCACGCACACAGGTGTGCACACATAGAAGGTTAACACGGTAATTTTGTTTGTTTCCTGAGACACCATGCAGCTCAGGTTTGCCTTGGCTTTGAGTCTCTGGAGTGCTAGGACAACAGGCCTGTGCTACCATGCCTAGGGAAGCTCCTATTTCCATGTAAGGTCATTTTGAAGTATTGTTGTTATGAATGTGAAGCTAACTTTCCCGGGTAGAACACTGACAATGGATCAAAGTAACTATTCTAGGAGCTGGGCGATGGCTGGCGATGGTGTGTGTGTGTGTGTGTGTGTGTGTGTGTGTGAGTGAGTGTGTAATAAGAGGACTTGCTGAGCAAGCATGAGGACATGACACTTGTACCTTTTGTTCTGGGGGCTGGTGGGGTGGGTATGGACACCAGCTGATTGGTGGGGCTTGCAAGCAGCCAGTCAGGCTCTTGGTTCAGTAAGAAAGCCTGTCTCAAGGCAATAAGATGGGAGCGATAGAGGAAGTAGCTCCAGACGCCTACACCCTGCATATACACTACTCCCACACCCCCCCCTACATACAAGTACCCCTTGCTCTGAAGTTCAACTTGGTGAACCAAGATGTTTACTGGACTGTAGTTACTTTCAGGATTGTGGGTGACCGACAAACGGCCTGGTGGATTGTAACTACTTGTATAACCTCAGGAAGGGGTCTGTGACTGCTGTAAGCATTTGAAGTTCGCTTTAATTTATGTGCCCGAGAGCCCATGGCTTCCCTCTATGACAGAATGTTTCAATTCTGAGGAGATTGCTTCCACACACAGGAATCAGGGGTGGGTGAGCTGTTCAACTCATAACAGAGCCCCCCAGAAGAGGGAGCTGTACCCCAGGAAGAGTCTTGCAGGGGGCATCAGGGAGGAAAACAGAAGAAACAAGATTTCCAGCAAAAAAAAGAGGGCACGGGCCATTCTGGTCAGAGTGGTTTCTTGGGAGATAATGTCCTGTGGCTCCTGAAGCTGGTGTTGGTGGGGTCCCCCTGCCTCCTGTTCCTTCCTCTCTGGGGTGCTGCCCCGAAGCTGGGAATGGTGGGCGCCTGTCAGGTTCAATCTTGGCCGGTTTGTTTTTGACTCTCAGTCGATGGGAAGGGATTGAAGTGGGAGTGGGCGCCGGCTGGTGCTGTGGGGAGAGGAGAGGGAGGTTTCAAAGCTGTAGCCACAGGAAATGTTTTTCTTTCCTGCTTGAAAGAAATTGCATGCCAATGAAAGATAAAAGAAAAGAAGGAGTGTGGTGTGTGTGTGTGTGTGTGTGTGTGTGTGTGTGTGTGTGTGTGTGAAGAGGTGAGCATGAGCGGGAGAGAGAAAGAAACCTGGAAACATACTGGCTCAGGAGATTTGGTCAGGGTCAACCCTCTCTCCCCTGGCCTCTGTGTGTGTGCATGCACGCACATGTGTTTTACTTGGAATGCCCCCACTCTCCTAGGTCTTAGGGGCCCGCTTGATGAGTGCCAGGCAAATATACCAGACAGTAGCATGCAAGCGATAGAGAGGCTGTTGCATCCTAGGTGGGAATGGGTGAGAAAGCCTAAGGTCCAAAGGGAGATGGGATGTGTGATCTCTAGGTGTCTGGATGGGAGGGTCTGTGGATGTGAATAGGACCGCCTACCTTCCTACCACACCCATCACTACTCTCCTTGATTTTTTAATATATAACTTTTTATTTAAATTAGAATCAATCTTATTTTACATATCAACCCCAGTTCCCTCTCCTTGATTTTTTTGATTAAAAATATATATACTATATATATACATATATATCTATTGTATGTATACTGAGCATGTTTGCAAGTCTATTCTCTCTTTCCACCACCTAGGATCCAGAGATGTCAGTCTTGGTGACAAGTGCCTTTATCTGCCGAGCCATCTTGCTGGCCCCCTTTATTGGTTTTTGAGAGGGAGAGAGGGAGGGAGAAGTGTTGAGACTTAGGCCCCCATTAGTCAAACAGCAGAAGATGACCTTGAATTTCTGTTTTCTCCCAACATCCACCTCTCAAATTCTGGGATTATAGCTAGCACCATTGTATGTTTTATTTATTTTCCTTTTCTCCTTGGCTGGCCTGAGTAGGGACTCACAAATAGCCACCTGCCTCTGACTTCACACCGGGGGATTGAAGGCCCCTGTGGCCTGGGGTGTAGCTTAGAAGTAGATAGAGCTCTTGACTAGTGTGTGAGCGATTGGATTCCATTCATAGCAGCAGAAGGGGGTGGTGGTGGTGTGGGAAGGTCCTAACGCGAGATCCCGAACTCCCAGTCCAAGGAACTTCCTAGGGGAGCAGCTGTGACCTCTGGCATCTACTCCATGAATTCTTTTAGAACAAACTCAGACCACAGAGCTGTGAGTCTGCAGTGGCTTCCCTGGGCGACATAGAAGCTGGGAGGGTTTAGCCGCAGGGGGGGTGGGACAGCCCCAATTTGGAAGCGGCCAGCCCAGATTTGGAGGCACCACGTGGGGTAGGGAGGCGGGAGGCCAAGAGCTGCCTCTGGGCGCCAGGCCTGCTGTGGAATTTGCGCCACAGCTCCCTAGCATGCACGGGCCTGCCAGTCAGCCCCGCAGAGGCCCAAACAAAGCTAGGAGCCAGGAGAAAGGGGGAGGGGAGGGAATTAAGATCAGGCAGCCCCCTCCTGGGGCACCAAGTCCCCACCTAGGTGCAGCGCCCCTCCCCAAACACACGTGCTGCCAAGCCCTCCATTAGTCACCCCGGCACTCACACACATAAATCCGATTAGTCACACCCCGCACAAACTCGCTGCGGAACACACCCGGTCACACCCAGACAAAGACCCGAGGTCCCCAAAGACGCCTAGTTTGTCTATCGGGGTTTGTTTCCCATCCCCCAGGGACTAGCATGACATTTTGGGGGAGAGGGCACCGCAGTCTGGGGTTCACAGGCGTCATCGCAGAAGCTAGCTCCCCTTTACCTGGTATTGCACCCCTTAAATAACCACAGTACCCCTTAAGGTCTTCCAAAACTCTCCTCCGGTTATACATGCCACAGTATACCCACTAGTGTCCTTGGCCACCCCCTGTGCCGTCTGTCTGGGGGTGCGTGGGCCCCCTCCCCCATGCCAGTCCTGGGACGGATCTAGCAGGAAAACATTCCCCCCAAGGTCACCGCAGCTCTAAAGCGGTCAGCCGGAGAGCTGATTTATTTGCGGTTTCTTTGCAGTAACGCTATCACTCTGATTCCGGAGGGGGGGGGAGAAAGAAAAAGAAAAAACGCTTGCGGTGGAGTTTAACCTTGGATGAAACTGGCAAAGCTTTGTTTTTTTTCCGAGGCGCTTCGTTGGGGCTTTGCATGGACTGCTTGGCCCGGAATGTGGATCTGCAGCCTCTCGCTGCTAGGCTACCACGCGGGTCAGTGCTCATATTTCTCTGCGCCCAGCCCAAATCCCTCAACCCCCCCTCAAAAGTGCTTTGAGACATCGTAGGGAACCCAAGAATTCCGTGGGTGAGAGCAAGGTTTCCACGTCCCAGCACTCCCATCTGACACACGGAGATGCACCCAGGAGGGGGTGAATGCTCGGTTGCTGTTCCCACCCTGAGCCCTATGCACTCACGGAGACCAGTAGAATGGTCTGTTGCCTGCCTCTTTGGCAAAGAGAATTCTTGTAGCGTTAGACGTTATTAACCGCAAATGCATACTCTTGGGTAGTTCCCCCCTTAGGGGTAAACCGTCACCCTATGACCGCCACCTCCAGAAGACCAATGTCTGCTTTCTGGATGGTTGGGTTCTGAGTATCAAGGCGGGTGGTGGACTTGGGAAAACCAGACCCAAGGAGACGCTTCGCGGTGTCTTTGGCAAGGAGTCAAGGGAAGCCCATGATGTCCTGCTTGCAAATACCATGCCTGTAGCCACCTCGATCCGTTTTTGGATGCACCCCCCCCCCCGCTCCCAAATGGATCCCGTTTAAGGGTCTGGGATTAACAGGGGGTCTAGAATCCCCTTCCTTGGCATAAATGATCACATCGAACTTTCCTACATGAAGTGCCTGGGCCTAGACACCCCTACCCCAGACCATGATCTGTGAGGCCCGACACTCGCGGTGATGGCACCGAGTGGATGAGGCAGTTTCTTCTCTTTGGCGAATGGGGAAACTCCTGGCTTGATTTCCTGCGTGTTCTCGGGGTCTTGGTCTCCGTGACCAAGGAGAGAAGAGTGCCAGGCCCTGCCTCGGGGAGGAGGGCCAGCGTGCAGATTTATGACCCTACCCGGTCCCTGCGCACCAAAAGCATCTGGAGCCAGACAGAGGAATGTAAGACCCGACCCGGGCCAGAGGAGGCGGCCAGGGTCGGAGGCGGGGCCGAGAGGAGCAGAAATCCGAAATGGCCCGGTGCCACCGCCCCGGGGTTACCGGTAGCGCGGTGGGGTCCGGATGGTGTGCGTGGCTCTGGCACATCTTTGGTCTTGCTGGAGGGCCTGGGTTGCTCTTGGCTGGATGAACCTCTTCAGGATACCCAGCTCCTGACGGGTCAACCGCAGCAAGAGACTGCGAGCGAGGCTGGGCCGGGCGCGGCCTCTCCGGGTTTTAGCGGCGCCCGGGTCCGGAGCTGTTGGGTAGCCGGATTTAGGATCTACGGAAACGCGCGCTTAAGACTCTACTATGGCATCTCCACGGGAGGCAAAACTCAAGCTTTCTCTTGGGGGTCCCCTTTACTTAAGTCTCCAGTGGAGTTCCACTCCTTGGGAGAGCTGGTTCGGGGCAACGGATAGAGAGAGGGTGATTTGGGTGTCTTCTTAGGAACCGGACTAGCTTTATTTCTTTTTCCTTCTTCCCCGATGGAGGAGTATGGGTGGAAACTTGTCTACTTCGCTAGCAACATCGGGGTTGTGGAAGATGAGGGGTCAACTTTTCTTGGGGCAGAAGTGAGGCAAGTGCGGGGTTCCCTGGAGCTGGACAAAGGCGCACCGCAGGGGAGGCAGCCGCGCTCAAGGTTGGCCTGTCCTCTGATTTTACAACAAAGAGCTTTGAGTTTTGTCCGTGGGGACTCGTTCAGAATGTCCAGACCGGGACTAGGGACCTGGAAGAACATCCTAAAAGGCTTAGGAGTGGCCGGGGACGACCATGCCGGACCAGACAGGCCAGCTCCGGTGGGTTGTCCGGGAACTGTGCCCTGGGACTGAGTGGAAGTCCCCCACCCCCAGCTGATTTTCCATCCAGTCAGTACAGCGCACACACACACACACACACACACACACACACACACACACACACACACACACAAATCTCTCTTTCTCTCTTTCTGCGTCAACACAGTTTTTCTGGCCACGGATCCCGACGGGTAAACAAGCTAGAGAGAGATGGGGGATGGGGCGCGGAAGATGGCGCCTGGACCCGTGATCCGTGCGGTTGTCACCAGCTCCGTTTTAGGCTTTTGTAGTTCAGAGTGGCTCAGCCCCGGCTGGAGGTCATTTCCCCGTACCCGGAGGCTCTCTGAAGTGGTGTGGTGTTGGTGCAACCCCCGCTTCTCTGGAAGTCCCCACGCCCCAACATGGCTCCCGGCCGCTGTTAAATGCAGGGGGACACAAGGGCGTGGAGACCAGGGCCCTCGCCTGCCCACCGCACACTTTTACTTGGCTGCCTGGAGAGACGCGGGAGGGATTCAGCCTGCCTTCCCCTGCTCGGGGGCTGGGAATCCAGCGCCACCGGTTCCCCAGGTTCAGCGCACCGGTGGGCCGAGTGGCAGACCGAGAGGAGACCCTGAGCGCCGCACATTCCGGGGGGGGGGGAATGGGCCACGTTCCACATCAACCACGGCCCTAATGAAACTAGGTCGGTATGCCACGCCGACAGGGCGCACACTTGAAAAATGCAAACGCCATCGGCAAATCCCGGGCAAATTGGAATAATTTTTTATTAGCAGCTAAATGATTTATGGCACAATACCCCGCCGTCACAATTACGGCGTCTTGGAGCATCCAGGGGTGAAAACATTAAACATTTATAAAAACAGGCCTTTGTTTTTTTCTAACCCCGCAAGCCTTTTGCACAATCCCCCATCCCATCTCTCTCAAGATACATATTTTTTTTTTTTCTTGAGCTGTATTAAAATAAGGAAAACATTCTGGATCCCGGGAGGGATGAGGGGTTGGGGAAGATCAGGGCCTGCGTTCAGAATATTGGAGAGCAATGGGGGGTGGGGGAAAGCGGTGGGACTGAGGCGTGGGAGGGTTTAACTGGGAACCCACAAAGGCCTCTGGATAAGGCTCAAGGGCACTAAGCGCCCCCCACCCCCTCAGCCCGTTCCTCTCTTGTTTCCAGCAGCCCGCGCAGCTTAACCGCATTTATTTTATTTCTCCCAATCAACCCCCCCCTCCCCTAAGGCACATAGACACAATACCTCCTTTCTCTAACCCCCCTCTCTCCGTCTTTGCTCCTGGCCGTTCCCGGGCAGCACCGGACGCCTCCGGTCGCCCCTGGCTGCCACTGAGACCCGCACGCCCAGCTCCAAGCGCGCGGACACCGCCGCACAGTTCCCCTCGGCTCGGCTATTTTCGTTCTTTTCTCTCCTTCTCACTCCTCCCTCCTCCCCCCACGGAGCTCCAGCTTCCAAAAGAGGGCAGCCTAGAAACCAGCGCAGGAAGCTCCAGGAAGGGCAACTTGAAACTGCCCTCAAGAGGCCGAGTTTTTTTCCTTAAAATTTATCCTGGAATTAAATTAGACACCCCCAGTTCTCTCTCGAATCTTCCCCCCTCTTTTTTTCTTTCTAAAAGTGGAGAAAAGAAAATAGAACAGATGAGTGCTAACTAGCTCATTAAAAAAAAAAGACCTCAGAAAAATTGCCTTAAAAATGGATTTTCTTAAAAAAAAAAAAATAGCGTGAAAACGCTGAGTCCGCAGAGCAGGGCGAAAGAGCGGGCTTCTTTGTTTTAATTAAAATTCTATAACCACGGTTGCTCTCGAGGCAGGATCTGCAAGCTCTCTGCCTTTCCAAGCTTTTCCAGGGTAGGTAATGCCTAGCTGGGCTCGGGCTCCTGTGGGGCTTGCGGAGAGGGTGTGGGTCCCCCTCCCCCTTAGGACCTGTCCCTTCAGCGAGGACCACAGTCCCTCGTCCCCAGCCAGGTAGATCTGCCATCCGCAGTTCCTGGCCGCTCAGCCCCGAAAGTTTTTTTTTTTTTTTTTTTTTTTTTTGCTGAAGGAGCAAAATAAAAGTACAAAGTCTGGGGGATCGGACTCGACTCCCCTCCCCCTCTGGCCGCCGTGGCCAGCCAAGCACTTTTGGGCTTGGCTTGCTTCCTCTGAGCTCAACAGATTTTTTTTTCTTCCTTTCCCGGTCTCGCCCTCCCTGGAGGGGGCGCGGCGAATGGAAGGCGAGAGAGGCCCCCAGCCAAGAGGTTTTTAATATTACACCTTAATAGGTTTCAGAAGGCCCCGTGGAGAAATGCTAATAGGGCTGAAATGTCAGAACCGAGAGGGATTCAGCTCGCGCTCTGCCGATCTAATCCTTTTTTCTGCTCTGGTTTTTTGGGGGGGGGTGGAGGGGAAAGGAGGGGCGCCCACGCCAAAAGGGGCTTTGGGGAGGGGCGCGCGGTGCGCACTCGGTCGCAGAGCCCCAAAGCCTGGGTTTCTATACTAACCCTTTTTTATAAGAAGCAACTCACCGCTGCCGGCTGCCGCGGCCTGTCCAAAATATTAAATAGTAAAGCCTTCTGACACCGCGTTTCTGGGAGGGGACCCGCAGGCTGTGGCAATAGGGGAAAAAAAGGCCTTGTGGTCTGCCCACCCCACCCGATCGCGACTGCTGTTGGGGGGGGGCAAGGAATGAATCGCTTCTTTATTTTAAAAGAAAAAAAGAGAGGAAAAAAAGCAGGCCTTGTTATTTCGGCGTCTGAACTGCGCGCTGTGGAGTGGCACACTGGAGAGGGAGCACCGGGCGCGGGTGCAAAGAGCAGCCCGCTCGCTCCCGGCCCTTCCCGGCTAGCTTGTCACCTCCTCCCGCAGGAGGAAGCTGACAGGAGGCCTTGCAGAGCCCGGGATTGCGGCGACAACCATCTTCCTCTATTTTGATCACTCAGCCCAGACGCAGGAGGAGGGGCTGGGATGGGGGGGGGGAGGGAGAAAAGGGAAAAGAAAAAGGAGGGGGCTGCTGGAGCTGGTGAGGGGGAGGGCTGCCTAGAAACGGCTCGGAAAAATTCTCACCACCAGTTTTGATCATTCAGCCCCGCCGTGGGGAGCCTGGAAACTGCTGGAGCCCCGAGGTCCGTAATTGGTTTTATAGGAATGGCTGAGGGCCAAGGTGTTTACATGCGCGTGATGGGCGGCGCGCGGGGCCAATGCGCTGCGGCCGGGGGCTGGCCCGAAGGGGGGGCGGGCACCCGGGAACAATGCGTGTTTCTTCGCCTGCGAGGCTCCCCTCCCCCAGCCCCCCTCGCCCCCCCCTTTCCCCTTTTTTTTTTTTTTTTTTTTTTTAGATCCAGCGAGAGGAACTTGAAAGGGGGGTTGTGTAATGTACCTTTTCCAATCCCGGGCTGTATATGGAGATTTGGGATTCTTTAAACCGGCGCTACCTGGATTTTATTAAAAAGCGGGGAGCTCGGCGGGAGGAAAGCTGGCTTTTCCGGGGGCTGCGGGAGCGGGGCCGCGGGAGGGCGGAGGAGTTGGCGCGCCGCGCGCCCGGCCCGGGGAGCGGTTTTCTACCAAAAAAAGGAAAGGCGGGCAAAAAGTGTGAGGCGGCTGCGGGTGGCGGAGGGGAGCGGCGGCCGAGGGATGGCGGGCAGTACAGGCGCCTAGCCGCGCCGGGAATCGCGGCGGTCGCCGGAGTCACCCTCGGAGCCTGGAGCCCGGAGCCCCGCCGCGCCAGGTACGCTCCGGGCCCCGATGCTCCCCAAACTTGTGCAGCGCACCCCTCAGGCGCCCTAGGCAGGTAGTCCCCGAAACTGTCGGGGTCCGCAGAAGGGGTGTGGAGGGTAGGGACCTGAGGGAGAGGGGCGCCGTTGCGCCCTGAGCTCCTACCCGATTGCCCAGCCTGCAGATCCGCGGAGGGCGGCGGTTCCCTACTCGGTTCCCGGCAGGCGGCGGGCTAGCCGGGGGACGCCGAGACGGTTTCGATTATAGGCTGTTTTTAATTAAAAGCCGGAATTCAGCCATTTTAGCTGCATTTAAGAGGAGAAAAGTAGAGGAGGACGCAGAGGAGCCTCGCAGATGGCCACGCCAGCTTCTTGGCCATCGCAAAGGTGCTCCATAGGGCTTCACCCCGACTTCCTTAAAAGTGGGGTGCCTGGGCAGATGCCTTTTTCAAAACACTGTCCTTAAAGAATATATCTCTAAGTACATGCGGGAAGCTTCTCGCGTCGTTGAGACATGTATCCCAGACTGTGGCAATGATAGATTTTTTCAAAAGTAAACGCGGATCTGGTAACCAGAGCCTGATGAGAACGAGGGAGGGCGAGAGGAAGAGGGGGTGTTTGTAACCAAAGCCACGTTAAAATAGGCGTCCTTAGCAAAGTTGGGGGAAGAGGACTTTGGGGTCTGGCTCAGGGCGCCTACCCGGGAGCCCGTGGCTTTGGCTTAGTCCTCGGTTGCTCGAGAGCCCCGGGCCTCCCGGAATCAGGATCTAGAGCTGCCTAGGGCTGGTGGATGGTCTGCGAGGGAAGGGTGGGCTCTCTGAGTCTTCCGCCTGCTCCCCAAGGGAACAGAAAAACGACAGATCTTTTAAACAAACAGCTTAAACTGGAATTAAGAGGGGTTTTTACCCGTTGCTGGGGAGGCGCCCCTTAGCTGGCCCGCGCTCCTAAGGTTTTCTTTTGTAGGTTATTTTGGGGGTGTGTGTGGGTCGCAAAGCTAAGAGTAGAAGCGAGATCCTAGGAGCTCCTTCTTTCTTCTTTAATGATCCCCAATCATCCACACCAGACCACGTCCTCCGGGCCTCGGGATTCCCAGGCCTGGGCGTTGGAAAATGAAACCAAATCTTGTTTTGAAGGAGTCTTTTTCCAGTTCGCAGGCGAGAATGCCACGTCTCGGGGACTCGGATTCTGTGATTCCCAGTGGCCCAACGGGGGCAGCAGGAGGGGGGCGGTGATCTTCCTTTAAAAATAAGCCCGCTTTTGTATATGACCTTGGTAAACAACAACAAAAAGCCTCGAAACAGAACTCTTTATTATTACTATTATTTTTGCGGCTCACAAGGGGGGGGGGAGAGAGACGAGGGTCCCCAAAAAGGTTAAACATTAAACTTTGCGGATCAGATAGTGGAAAGGCGTTATGGACACATTTCTACCAACTCTAAAAGAGTTCGCAGTTTTAAGCCCCCGGAGCATGTGACGCCTGGGAAATAAAGCACTCTTCTGGTTTGGATTTAGCTGAACGGGCGCGGTCGGCTGAGTGGCCTTCCCCACTTTCGGGAGGACTTAGCAGGCAAGAGTCCGGGTTGGGATGCAGCGCGCTGGGGTTGCTTTCCCGAGCCGGGCTCCTGGAACCCCCGAGCTGCTGGAGGAAGAAGGACCTTAGGTCTTTGCATTTAGCGGAGAGGGGACAGCTACTCCCGAGTAAATTTCTGGCCACCAGCTTGGTTGTCTACTCTTCGACCCTGAAGGGCGAGGCGACTTTCTGAAACTTGTTTTTTTTCTCTGTTTTCCCCTTTCCTCCTCTTCTGTGTCTTCTGCGGCTCATCTTATTCCCACGCCAAGACGCCGTGTGCGCCTCCTCGCGCATCTCTGCTCTGCCGCCCGGAGGGAACTCACCGCGGGCCGTTCGTGCGCCCCGGGCCACTGGCCCGTGGTTGAGCGCAAGCCCCGCTGGCCGCCGCCATGCACGCCGCGGAGCGCCCGCCACCCGAGGACACTAGGACTACATCGAGGCCGAACTTTTAAGTCCATCTGAAGCAGGCCGGCGGGCCGGGCGGGGAGGCTGACCGCGGCACTCCCGCGGAGGATGGATGGCCGAGATTTCGGGCCCCAGCGGTCCGTCCACGGCCCCCCGCCGCCGCTGCTGTCCGGCCTGGCCATGGACAGCCACCGCGTGGGCGCGGCCACCGCAGGACGCTTACCCTCCTCGGGCTTGCCAGGTCCCCTGCCTCCGGGAAAATACATGGCCGGTCTCAACCTGCACCCGCACCCGGGTAAGTGTTGCTCACTGCGCTGGCACCCACCCTCCTGCCTTGAGGGGGTCCTGGGGAGGGAGCCTGGGGCAGACCTCGAGGCTGGAGCTGAGAGCCTCTATCCTGTTTAACCCGGGTGTGCAGGAGGCTCAGCTCCCAGCACAGAGGTCGGTCCCGAGGCTCTGTGAAGACAGTCTCGGTTTCTGTCCCTGGTGTACCAGATAGTCTCAGTCTGGTACTCAAGAGTCTGCAGAGTCAAGCCACCCTGGGGGAATCCCAGTCCATTGGCTCTTTGAGGAAGTGGAGTTTGCAAAAATAATAATAAATGTAGGCGAGAAAACAACGTGTCAGTTTCGCATCCCTGGAGACACCCGATCCCGGATTCTTTTTCTTGGCGAACTCCCTTCGTTCATGGGTGGGTTTGGTGTTCTGTCCCCTCGTGGAGCCGCGTCCCGGGCGGTTCCACAACTCGAAGGGTGGGTTGTGAGGAATGAAGGAGAATAGTGACCCCAGTTTTAGGAGCTTGATCTGTGGTGAACTCTTAAGATCCTGGGGGCCCTGGTTATTTGGGAGAAATGAGTGTACCAGGGTTTGTATAACCCAGCCGCCAGTCCCGCTGAGCCTTGGCTGCACTGGGTATCCTGCGGTGGCGCATGGAGGTAGTGGCTGAGAAGGCCTCGTCCCTCACCGGTTTCCCCTGGATACGCGGAGAGCAGAGGGCCAGGTAGGGCCGAGCCAAGCCTTGGCCACCGCGCTGCAGCAGGGAGGGAGCCTGGGATCTGCAGACCTGCCTGGTGGCGGCTCCGTGAGCGGGTCCCTCCTCCCCGGCCGCTCCTCGCTTCTGCGCCTGGCTTAAGGCGAACACTCCAGCTCTTCCTTTAAAAGCACCACCACCTTGTCGATTTCCTAGGCAGCCCGCTCTTCTCGTCCTTGGAACAAGTCTTAGAACAGACACCCTGGGGGCCGAGAGCCACCACTTAAGTTTCTCCTCCTGCCCGCCAGGGTGACCAGGGCTTGCCGATTTTAGCCTCTGCCTTTGATTTTTTTCTGCTGGAACTTTTCTAGAATCGGGAGTCCCGGACTCAGCGGGACAAAGGGCCTTTGTGAAACGCCTGGCGGGGGAGGGGCGAGCGGAGATCCCTGCCGGCGGGGGCGCAGGGACCCGGGTCACTTCCCCCGGTGCGTGTGTGCCCCTTGAGAACTGGAGGTGCGTCCGCACGGGGGATAGTGGTGACAAAATCAGATTCGTACTGAAATGGTGCCCTGTGACTCAAGTGGGGCATCAGAGACCACTCCCAAGGCATGATTTGGGCATGGCCTTGGGATACAAAGGCCATTTGGGGCAACTCCTCTTGAGCGGCTGTGAGAGGGGCCATTGGAGGTTCATGGGTGTGTGAATTTGCGTGCTTTTTGGGGTCCCTGGATTAGTTGGTCTGGCTGGAGGTGGTGGCAGGGGCTCGTCTTGTGGCCTGGGAATCTGACCTCAGGGTGTTCCTGGCTGGCTGAGTCTCAGCTTGTCGCCTGCTCCAGGTCTGCCTGGATCTGGCCCAGACCTGGCTGAGAGTAGCGCCGACAGCCACTCCTTGCAGCAGTTTTAAGTGCATAGCCTTTTCCAACCCTGGTAGCATAGCATAGTTCAACTGCCTTCCATGCCTAAACCCCCATCTCGTGGATGCGGTGACTTGTGCAGACTAGGAAGTCCAGCTGGAAGCCTCCTTGGAATCCTGTGTCGTGGCCTTCTCTGCTTAGAGCTGTGTGACTTATGCACAGGGTGGCTTGAGGGCGTGGAGGAAATGGAGGGAAAGCCACCGTCCCCCTGAGGCCTCGCTTACCCAAGAGGGAAGAGTGGGGGGCCTCGAAGCCCTATATTACTTCCCGCTGGTTCTATCTGTACCCTGCTCCAGATGGGGGAGAGAGACTGGACCCCAGGTCCACGCCCAGAGCTGAAGCCACACTTAATCCCATTAACCACGACTGCACCCCATTCAACCCCTAGGGCTGGTGGTGATAGAGACGGAAGGCACCCCTCCCCCACTCGGCTCTCTTTGCGGGGTGCAGGTGCAAGATCTTTTCCAAGGGCACCACCCTGTGCTTTTTCTGGCTGCCAGCTCCTTAGATCTTGCCAGCCTCCTCAGGGCCATCTTTATTTGTTTACTTTTGTATAAAAAGCCAGAGAAGCTGAGCTGTTTGCCAGGGTCACACAGCCTGGAGGGAGGAGGGTGTTTGCTAGCTCTGGGCTGGTCCCATTGCGGGTGGTGGTATGGATGTGCCTATGGCTGCTAGGGTGGAGAAGCAACTATGAAAGTCCACTAGGCAGGGGGAGTTTGGTTTGATAACCTTGAGGAAGGAGGGCTGTTGAGGGAGGCAAAGCTGTCTGCACTGATACAGATTTTTGGCTAGTCCCTTACTCAGGTGAAATAAAATAAAATGAAAAACCAAAAAGAAATGGGGTGCCGGGTATGGAGGCTCACACCCACAATCTCACCACCCAGAGAGGCAAAGGCAGGAGGAGCAGGAGTTGAGGGCCAGCCTCGACTATGTACCTAAATGGTCGAACGAACACACACACACACACACACACACACACACACACACACACACACACACGGGTTTGGATCAAAGCAAGGGTGGCGGCTCCTTCCTTTTCCTTTGCTGTTGGACCTGTAGTTTGAGCAGTCACAGCCTGTCAGTGAGATGGACCGGTGGGCTGGACTCCTAAGTGCTGGAGTTGGGGACCCTGGGAAGGACCAGTCTTTCTGTTAGAATGCGGTTGGCAAGATCTAACACCTGGCTACTTATTTTCTCTGAACCCACACCCTGGACTGAATGAGGGGTGGGACTCAGATCTGGACACCGGAGGCACTGCACTTTGACCTGGCCCTTCGACAATAGGCAGGTAGCCATGGGCTCCGACTCTGGAATCCACCCAGTTAACCTACTGGGCCGGATTTAGAAAGATTAATCAGAACCAGCCAGTGGAGACAAGGAATCCAGAAGATAAGGGATTTGTTTTTTCTTTCTTTATCCTTGAACCCTTCCTTCTTTGGTCAGAGGCAGCAAGGGAAGGAAGGCACGGGGAAGGTCTGGAACCTCGAAGGGCTCCTTGGGTTCCCTGCTTCTTGGAGTGGTCCACCCCTCCTGTCCTGTTTTCTTCTTACTTTTTAAATTTGTGAGTGTGTGTTTGTGTACACCCCCACTGCAGAGACCAGAGAACAACTGGCTGGAGTCAATTCTCTCTAACCCAGTGGTGCCTAGAATCGAACTCAGGTGTGGCTGTGAACCACTTTACCCTAAGTCATCTTATATCTGCTCCTGTTTGGTATTTCGGCAACCTAAGCCTTGATTTTCTTCCTTCCTCACTCGTTCATTTGCTTAGCAAATGACTTCCAAGCGTTTCCTTCTCGCCAGGAGCTGGGGCCTGGAACCGAGGCAGGGAACCAAGCAGACAGAAGGCTTTGCTCCTCCTTGGGGCTCACTTTCTAGTGTGGGAGCCAGGCAATAAACACACAAATCAGGGGAGGAAATCATTGTAAATGGGGACACAGACCATGTAGGAAATAAAACGCCCTGGGTCTGGCCTGGCCCTTAGGGTGAAGGGCCAGGTCAGAGGGCTTGACCTCAGCCATCCCAAGAGTGAACTCTTTTGTGTGTCTGAAGAGCAGAAGGGTTTGTAGAATGCAGAAGCAGAGATCTTGGTAAGGTATCAAGGGTTTGAGAGCCCTGGGATCAGTCGGCCCAGTGGGAGATAGAGTGTCTGGGGCGGGGCAGATCTTAGCCTGTCCCTGAAGACCAGCAATGAAGCCTTGGAATGTTAAACAGCGATTTTATAAAACTGGCCTGTACTCTTAAAAAAAAAAAAAAAAAAAAAAAAAAAAAGTGGTATGCAAGTCAAAAAGAAGGTAGGCAGAGATCCGAGACTGCTTAAGAGACAACGGAAAACAATGTCCATGGCTACAGACAGTGTGCAGCCTGAGGTCGAATCTAGGTTTAAGGGAAAATACTGCTCCAAAGATTATGGAGGCAATTTGATGAAATTGCAATATGGGCTGTAGATTAGCCGATGGTGAACACCAGTAACTGCCTGGGTTGTTTTTACTCTTTGGGAATAAGGATAGTGAAGTATTTAGGGGCAGGGGATGCCATGCCTGCCACTGCCTTTCGAATGGCTGGGACAGGTGGAAAAAAGACTACTTTGAATTTAGGTGTTTGGGCATGTTTGTGGGGGACAGCAGGTTATGTCAGATACCCACACAAAGAGGTGTGGGTAGTCATTGTAACTACTCCAAACTTCTCTGAATTTGAAATTCTTCCAAAGTAGCTTAGTGTGGTGGTGGGGGATCCCAAAATGGCTTGTTGGGTAAAGGGACTTGTCAATAAACCTGAGGACCTGAGTTTGATCCTCAGGATCCACAGGATAGAAGGAGAGAATGGATTCTGCGGAGTTTGACCTCTGAACTCCAGGAGAGAGAGAGAGAGAGAGAGAGAGAGAGAGAGAGAGAGAGAGAGAGAGAGAGAGAGAGAGAGACACAGAAAGAGATACAGAGAAACAGAGACACCCCAAATTTTGGTCAGACATGTTCATAAAGGATGGAAGGAAGTTTGGGGGACAAGATAGGGTGAGGTACTCCGACACTTTCAATTTTTTTTTTTTTTTTAAACAAAGTCCCATTGTGTAGCTCTGGCTGGCCTGGACTTCGTTGTATAAACCCAGGCTGGCCTCTGTCTCATGAAGCTCCATCAACCCCTGCCTTGTGAGTGCTGGGATTAAAGGTGTGTGCCACCATGCTTGATTTTCTTTGCTTTTAAGACAGAGTTTTATGTAGCCTAGGCTGGTCTGGAATTTATGATTCTCCTGCCTAGGACTCTTGAGTGCTGGGATTTTAGGAGTGTATATGATAATTGCCTAGGAGTGGTGGGACATTCTTGTATTTTGTTGGTGTTGTCACTTTTTTTAAAGACAGGGTCTACTGCAGGTGGGGCTCCAATTTACTACATAACTGAGAATGACTTTGAACTCATGACTCTGCTTGTACACTCTACAAGTGTACCACTTGATTTGGTTGTGGCCAGTTCAGGATGGTCTTGACTCTTTTTGGTGGACCAGCTGCTGTTCAACCTGATTTTGCTTCCACCTCATGACTGTAGTATTCAGTCTAGGTTCTAGGTGATCTCTGCAGGCATTCCAATGTTTACTAACCATGTGTGAAACCCTGGGTTCAAACCCCAGCCCTGCATATCCTTTGTAATCCTGCCTTTCCTGGGATGGAGATAGTTTGAAGCCAGCTTGGGATTTGTGAGACCACTATCTTAAAAACAAAAACAAAACAACAACAGGAACAAAAGTAGAACAAAAATAAAACAAAAGAATAGCCTACCATCTGGAGTTAAGCCTCCCCCATGGTCCTTTTATTTATTTATTTTTGTATTGCTGGCGATAAAACCCAGTGCCATATGCACATACAATGGAGTCAAATCCTCAGCCCAGGAAGGCCAGGTCCTTAGCAAACCAGTTGCCCAGAGAGGCATGGTATCTACCTTTGCTGGAAGTGAAAGCTATCACATAGTGAGATCTTGTCTCAAGATAAAAAGTGGGGCTGGCTGGTGGTGGCAGTAGCCTTTAATCGCTGCACTTGGGAGGCAGAAGCAGGAGGATCTACACTAGCCTGGTCTGCAGAGTGAGTTCCAGGATAGGCTCCAAAGCTACAGAGAAACAGTGTCTCAAAACAAAAAACAAAAAAACCAAAATAAACAAACAAAAACAAAACAACCCCCTCCCAAAAAAAAGAAAAGAAGGTAGGACTGTGGAAAGCAGCTCAGTGGTTGAGGTCCTGCCTAGAATCCTCCAGTGAGGAGTTGGGGGTGTGGCTCAGTGATAGAGCCCTTTCCTAGAATTTTCCAGTGAGGGTTTAGTTACAGGTGTGAGTCAGAGGCTCACATACTCTTTTCTTTTAAACAGTTTTACAGCAGTAGGTAGCTGAGATTCCGAACCTATAAGCTTCTGATAAAAAAACTGATTTATCTGGAGAATGGCCATTCTAGGGCTGAGATTTTTTCTTGTTGTTTTTATGGCATTTATTGTGTGTGTGTGTGTGTGTGTGTGTGTGTGTGTGTGTGTGTGTGTGTGTATGCTCGAAAGGACAATTTGAATGAATCAGTTCTCTCCTACCATTTGGGTTCAGACGACTGAACTCAAGTCATCAGTTCTGGAGGCAAGTTGCCCGGTGAGCCATCACACCAGCTCAGAGATTGAAGTCTTGATTTTCTGCCTGTGAGTCTCAATTTTCCCATCTACAAAGTGGGCCAATTAATATTGAAAGCTTCCTGGCCTTATGACGTTTGGTGGAGCAAGCTCAGGCCAGGTACCTGACCCAGGCACAGCCCTCTGCCGAAGTACTAAGAAAGTGATTGCTGTAATTACAGACATCATTAGTGGCTGACTCACAGATCCCTCCGGCTCATCCACACCTCTCCCTGGGCTTTGGAATTCCCTTCTTACTCCCTGGCTGGAACACAGTCCTTAGCCACCAGGGGCCAACCTAAGCTTTTATTTTATTTTGGGTCAGTGAGTGGTTCTCAGGCCCTTGTCGCTTATTTTATTCTTTTTCCTTTTTAGTATAGTAGCCAGACTAAAATGATTCCATTTTATGTAGCTCAAGCTAGCTTTGAACTCCAGATCCTCTTGCCTCCACACACCAAGTGCTAGGAACACAAGTACTTGCTAGCATACTTATACCCAGCCTTAAAATGCTTTCATCGCAAGTTTCTGGTTTATTTGACTTTTTAAAGGGTCTCACTGTGCCTGGAATTCACTATAGCTCAAGTTTGCCTCAAAATTAGGATCTTTCTGCTTCAATATTGGCTCACCCAGTGGGGTATGCCTTTAATCCCTGCATTTGGGAGACAGAGGGATCTCTGTGGAGTTGGAGGCTAGCCTGGACTATATATTGAGAGAGTTCCAGGCCAGCTAGGGCTATATAATGAGACCCTGCGACAAAGAATAAAGTAACAATCCCTCCAAGGCAGGGCTGAGCGTTTAGCTCTGTTGAGGCTTGCCTAGTGTGCACACAGCCCTGGATTTGATCATTCGCACTAACTTCTCATGGTGGTGCATATGCCTATAATCGTAGTACTGGGCTGGGAGACAGATGGAGTAGTTCAAGGTCATTTTCCCTTGAATACACAGTGAGTTTGAGGCCAAGCCTACCTCAAAGAAGCAAACCCAGCTGCGTGTAGTGGTGCATAATTAATCCCAGCACTTGTAGGCAGAGGCAGGAGGATCTCTGAATTTGAGGCCAGCCTACTCAACAGAGAGAGTTCCAGAACAGCATAGCCAGGACTGCATAGAGAAACCTTGTCTCAAAAGATAAAAAACAAACAAACAAACAAACAAACAAAAAACAAACAAAAAAGGAGGAGTATTAAAAAAAATAAAATGGAGGGCCTGGAGAGGTGGCTCTGCTGTTAAGAGCACTTGCTGCTCTTGCAAGGGCTCTGGGTTCGAATCCTAGTACCTGCACAATAGTGCAACCATCTGTAACTCCAGTTCTTGGGAGCTGATGCTGTCTTTTGATCCCCGTGGGTACTGCATGAATGTGATACATACACATACAAGGAAAATGCCCATATGTAAAAAAAATGAAGTAAAAAAATGGAGTATGATAATAGGATACTTTGAGAGATGGTTTCGAGGGCTAAACGATACAAATAAAACATTTTACACTGTGCCTCATATACAATAGGGACCTAGTAAATGTTTATTGTTATGGTAAATAATTATAGTTTTACTCCTTCCCTGACTCTTCCCCAGTCTTGATCTATATGGAATGTAGTTTTGTTTCAGCCAGTTTCATTACTATGACTTTGTAAATTTTGTTCCTAGAGTCAATGATGTAATACAATTAACATTTTCTGGACTTAACTTTTTTTTTTAAAAAAAGAATTTCTGCCTCCCTTGTCTCTTCTTGAAGATCTTGGTTCTGGATTATTCCATCCTCCTTCATCTGGTTGCTCATCACCCTGGTCTTCCTGTTTGCTGTGTTACGTTCTTGTTTCTACAGAGCTTGTTCAGGAGTAGCTTTCTGAGAAGTGGTGTTTTCAGGGCAGATCTTCTGAGGTCAAGTGTGCCTTGGAAAATGCCCCTTTCTACCCTGACATGTTAGTGGTTAGTGATTTTACTAATTTCCATTGCTATTTTTGAAGGTTGTGACACTGTGTCGCTGTGTCATCCATCCCCCCCCCTTGGTGGTGCCAGGATCAAGCTTGTACAACGTTTCCTTATTATTTGTTTAGCTTGTGAATGACTGTATGTACTTATTTTTTATCCATTGACAGTTTCATTCATGTACACAATGGATTTTAGGCATTTTATCCCCCAGTATCCTCTCTCATCTTCTTGCCCTTCTTCCCAAACCTTCCTAATTTCATGGCTTTTTTTTTTTTTTTTTTTTTTTTTGGTGCATGACCAGTCATAATTAGAGTTTCTTTCTTGAGTTTGGGTGGCAGCATACTTACAGAAGCAACTTAACCAGTGGCTACACAACTGAAGAAAAACAACACACCACCCTCACAGTAACCATTAACTGCCCACAGACCCTCAGAGTCCCACCACTTGGAACTTGTAGACCAGGCAGGCTGGCCTTGAACCCACAGAGTGCTGGGATGAAAGGCGAGGGCCATTCACTTTGAATGTTGCTTTCTGTAAGCAAAGTGCCCCATCCCCCAAATGCTTGATACCTTTCAGTGCCTCACAATAGTGACTGACACTTGAGGGTCTGGAGACCCCAGGGGCGGCTTGGCTTCTTCCTAGCTGTGTGGGTTGGGCATTTTGCCTAACTGACCTGCTGTTTTCTGTCTGCTGAGATGGCTGGTGATATTTGTGCGTGGAGGCTAAACGTGCTTAGGCGCAGAAGCACCTAGAGCGTTGCCTGGCTCAAAGGAAGCCGGAGCTGCGATTAGGGATTTTCTTCCCATCCTAACTGTCTTGAGATTCTGTGCACAAGTGACTGCTGTAGCCTCCTTTTGTGTGTGCTGTGCTGAATGCCCCGCAGCCTGTCAGTCTTACAATTCAGGCCTTCCAGTCTGAAATTGTTTTTGAGTTTCTATTTTTATTCATATTTGATCATTTCCTGCCCACCATTCTCTCTCTGTGCTAGGAGTGAGATATCTTGAGGCCCCTGCCCTGGTAAACACATTTTCTGTTTCTTTTTTTTTTTTTTTCCTGACACAGCACCTCAATATATTCTCCCAGTTAGCCTGGAGCTCATGGTGTAGATCAGGCTGGTCCAGAGTCATAGAGAGCCATCTGGGTCTGCCTCCTGAGTGCTGGTCTGAGGGTGTGTGTGTGTGTGTGTGTGTGTGTGTGTGTGTGTGTGTGAGAGAGAGAGAGAGAGAGAGAGAGAGAGAGAGAGAGGGGAGGGAGGGAGGGAGGGAGGGAGAGAGAGAGAGAACAAGTGTTGGAATAGTTTCCTCTCCCTCCTCCTTGGGCCGGGGATCTAACTGAGGTTGTCAGGTTTTGTCACAATCACCCTTACCCACTGAGCCATCTCACCACCCCATACCTACTTTGCATTTTACCTTTTGGTATTTTGAAACAGGGTTTCTCTATGTAGTCCTGGCTGTCCTGGAACTCACTTTGTAGACCAGGATGGTCTCAAACTCAGAGATTTGTCTGCCTCTGCCTCCCGAGTGCTGGGATCAAAGGCGTTTGTTACCACCACCTGGTTTTCTTTGCTATTTTTGCCTTTGTGTTTCTCAATATTTCAAGATGTCTTTAATGGGATTTTCTAACCCTTCACTATAGTTTTTGAATGGCTGCCATTCATATAGAGTATATATATCTCACACACGCATTTTTTTTTTTTTCTCCCATGCAGTCAGGCTGGTCTCAATTGGACATGCAGGTGAAGGCAACCTTCAGCTTCTAATTTTCCTGTCTCCATCTCCAGGGAGTGCTAGGATTATAGG
Organism: Cricetiscus sungorus; assembly: GCA_030556225.1. Lineage (NCBI taxonomy): Eukaryota > Metazoa > Chordata > Mammalia > Rodentia > Cricetidae > Cricetiscus > Cricetiscus sungorus. The sequence goes on from JANBXA010000044.1 coordinate 7,574,425, forward strand.
TGTGCACTACCACAGCCAGTTTTGGGGCTAGAACTTGGGTCTTCTTAGTCTACTTAGCGCTGTTGTCATTGTCATTGTTCTTAACAGCATCCTGTTCTTTCACAGCTGACGTGTTAATTCTCATGACTTGGATAGTATGATAGTGACTGTAGTGTGTGTGTGTGTATGTGTGTTTTCTTTTTCTTGCCTTCTCTGTATCCTCTAGGCCATTTGTCCTTTCTTCTGGTTGGAGATGTGAGTTATCTGACTGGGAAATTTCACTGCATTTTAAGAAAGTGAGGCTGGGGGTTGGTGGCACATGCCTTTAATTCCAGCACTCACGAGGCAGAGATGGAGGCAGGTGGATTTCTATGAGTTCGAGGCCAGCCTGGTCTACAGAGTGACTTCCAGGACAGGCTCCAAAGCAATACAGAGAAACCCTGTCTCGATAAATAAAACAAAACAAAACAAAAAGGAAGAAAGAAAGAAAGAAAGACAGACAAACAGACTAGCCAGTGCTTGGGAGGTAGAAGCAGGAGGGTCAGGAAAGAATTCAGGGCTAGCCTTAGGTCTGTATTGAGTTTGAAGGCAGCCTGGGCTGTGTAAGAATGTGTCTGAAAAATAAGGAAAGGTAAGAGTCCTTGCTGCTTAAGTGAGGACCTGAGTTCGGATCCCAACACCCACCCAAAAAGCTGGGCAGGGCTGAGTGAGCACTTCCCATAGTTGTAGTGCTTTGGGGCGTGGAGACAGGAGGATTGCTGGGGCTTGGTGGCCTCAGGCCTGTCTCCAGGTTCAGTGACGGAGTTGGAGAGTGAGAGAAGAGGCCACCCAACCCATGTTATCGCTGTAAAAAGATCCTAGGTGCCTCTGATTGTTGTTTTGAGGCAGCTGTTACTATGTGGCTGACCTTGAGGCTTACCCCTCTGCCTCAGCCTTCTCCCGCAAGTGCCTAGCCCGGATCACAGGGCCAAGCAAGCTTGTCTGGTGCAGGCTTTTGCTACTTTTCTTTTTGGCTTTGTATGAGTCAGAAGTGACAGTACTCTAGCTGCTTAAGTGCCTAGGGTTTCTGCCTGGCTATGCCTCTGCCTAAACCCAACCCTGAGAATGCCTGTCCCTTTAAAAGCTAATTCACAAATTTAAACTAATCATTGTTGTTATTTGAGATAAGGTTCTTTGGCACACTTAGCCCTCTACAAGTGAGTCTGTCTTCACCAGCAACTTCTGCCTCAGCCTGGGGGCTGGGGGTGGGCAGAGCCTCCAGGATTATAGAAGTAGAACCCCACTCCCACCCGCCACAGGCTTGTGGGAGACTCCAAATCCTCCCATGTGAAAACAGGTCCCCAGGTATGGCAGACAGCCGGAAGGCCTATACTCGGTTTTCTATATGCCCAGCCTGCAAACAACACAAACCAAATCCTGCCCAAATCAGCTGTGGTCTTGAGCCTTCCCTGCTCCCTGGGCTTTAGAGATGCCAAGGCCTCCAAGTTTGGAGGACAAGAAATATTCTGAGTTTGATTGTCTTGTCTATTTGTTTTTCGACAGGAGCTCACTCAGCTCCCACCGGCCTCCAACTCCTTGGGATCCTCCTGCCTCAGCTGTCCCAAGTGCTAAGATCAGGGGCATGAACCATCATACCTGGCTAGTGTTGTTTTGTCCTGGTTCTGGGGATGGAAGCCAGGGCTTCATGTCTGCTGAATGGGCAGGCAGTGTGTTACTGTGCCACAGTCCTGGCTCGGTTTGTTTATCTGTGTATGTGTATTTATTTATCCAGAGGTAGGGTGTTAGGTGGCCCAGGTTGACCAGGACTTCCCCTGTGTAGCTACTCAGGGTGGCCTTCCTGCTTTCTGGGGTGCTGGGGTTATGTGTGCCACCAAACCTAGTTTATGGGGTGCTGGTAATCAGGGTTTAGTTCAGGCTAGAGTTACACACCTTAGCCTTTGTGTGTTTGTTTGAGCGCGTATGTATGTGCAAGCATGTACTACATGTGTGAAACAGTGGGCGATTTAGAAGTGCATGCTTATGGGTGGGTGGGTATATGTGTTACATATACATGTGTGAAAGAGTGGACAAGGGAGAAGTATGTGTAGAGGTCAGAGGGCAATTTGGGGCATGAGCATTTTTGGTTTTCTCACCATGTGGGTTCCAGGGGTTAAACTCAGAGCATCAGAGCAGGTAACAGAGTTCCTCTGCCTAGTGAGCCATCTTGTCCACCCATAGAAGGAATTCTTCACTCTGAGGTTGTGCTAAGTCTTCTTTCTGTTTGATGTGGTGCCTCACTCTGAACTTTCTGCTTTGCCCAAGCGGTGCCTGGAAGTCCATCCATCCCTAACTCTCCCCCTCCTGAGGCTGGAGTGGTCCTTAGGGGATGCATTCTTTGTATGAGGAAGTCTCTCTGTAATTACTTGCTGATTGTGACTTGTCTGAAGCCTTCAGGGCCTAGGCTGAGTGAGTGGACTATTTGCATATCATTGGTTAAGCTAGTCTTGACCTCTCTCTGGGAGCCTTTGATATTCTTCTTATTTAAATCTTAGGTATCCGGTGGCAGTGGTGGTGGGGGGACAAAAAGCCCGTGCACCCCAGCACCCCAGGGAGGGTGCCTGATTTTGTGATGGTGGAGGGGTTTGGATTGGGGGGGTGGTGGCTGAGGATGTAGTTGTAGTGCTTCAGCTTGAGGGCCAGGTAGGGTGGGGAGGCTGGGACGGGCTTTATCGCCCTGGAACCAGCCCTTAGGCCCTCCTCCTAGGTGGGGCTGTTTTTTTTTTTTTTTTGGGCTGGTTTTTGCCTTAGCTTCATCCATCTCTTCAGCTCAGAGGAGGTGGCGTCCACAGATTCCCAGCCACTGTACCCAGAGAGTCAGGGGAAGCGTCCACACCTGTCTCCCCAGCTGTTCTTCTCTCACCTGGTAAGTGTCAGAACTCAGGGACCCGAGAGTTTCAGGGTCTTGCCTTCATAACTCCCCCCACACACACACACACACAGAGCTCTGTGTAGCTCTGCTGTCCTGGAATTCGCTCTGTAGACCAAGCTGGCTTGAACTCACAGAGAGCCGCCTACCTCTGCCTCCTGAGTGCTGGGATTAAAGCTGCGCTCCCAGACTGCCACCACTGCCTCCCTCTATGGGGTCTTGCCTTCTTAATTCTCTTGATTATTTTACAGGGGTGGGAAGGTTGCCTGCCTAGGGTCACACAACTGGCAAATGAAGCATCCAGAAGCCAGGCTTTAGCTGTCCCATGGGAAGCTGGGGGGGGGGTAGGGCCAGGGGATGGTGAGAGGGGTTTTTCATACCAGAGCCACTTTTTAAAAACACATTACATTTTATTTATTTGCATGGGTGCGTGCCAAGGTGCACACGTGGAGGTCAGAGGACAATTTGTAGGAGGCAGTTATCTTCTTCCAATGAGTGGGTCCAGGGATCGAACTCAGTCATCAGACTTGGCAGCAAGCCCTTTACCCACTGAGCTGATTCACCAGCTGGCGCGTGTGTGTGTGTGTGTGTGTGTGTGTGTGTGTGTGTGTGTGTGTATGTGTGTGAGTGAGACAGTGTGTGTGTGTGTGTGAGACAGTGTGTGTGTGTGTGTGCGTGTGTGTGTGTGAGACAGTGTGTGTGTGTGTGCGTGTGTGTGTGTGAGACAGTGTGTGGTGTGTGTGTGTGTGTGTGTGTGTGTGTGTGTGTGTGTGTGTGTGTTTGCGCACGCATATGCGTGCTCATGCAGACTTGCCTGCCATGGCAGACAGCCTTTGGGAATTGGTTCTCTTTTCCTTGTTGATTCACTCATGGCTCGAACTCTGGTTGTCCAGCTTGCTTGGTGGCCACTTTTACCCAGTGAGGCGTCTCACTCCTCCAGGACTCAACTTTTATTCGTTTGCTTGCCTTGTGAACAATATCTGTGATAGTTATGGGAATCAGTCAAAATATAAAGCATCCCAGGCTTCTGAAAGTTCAGATTAGTTCTTGGCCACATGTGCCCCTTTGTATCCCTCCCTCTGTGCTCATTCCTACACCCGTTGTCCCCACATAGGGAACGGCATATGCTCCACTGCCCAGAGTCCTCAGCTCTCGTTTTATTCTGCAACTGGGACTGAGCAGTCCAGGCTGGCCTTGATCTCACTCCGTAGCCCAGGCAGACTGAATGTGTGATCCTCCTGCCTCAGCTTCCCAAGGGCTGGGGTAACAGGCATGTGTTTTACCCACCCTTCTCCCTCCCTCCAACCCTCTCTATTTTTATTTCTGACTGCACAGTTCGTTCATACTGTATGGTCATCTTTGTCCCCTGATTTCTTCCTTTCTCCCTCGCTCAGCATCCTATGTTCAGCATCCTTTTTCCGTGAATTGATGGTTCTGGGTTCCTTATCATCATGTCCATCATACGGTATTTGCCCTTTTGTTTGAATAGGTGTCACATTTTTCTTCCTTTTTAAAGGCAGAATAATATTCCACTGCATAGGCATGCCACAAATTTGCTTACCTACTCACCCACTAAAGAACTCTTGGGCTATTTTTGTATGGGCTATTTGAGAACACTGCTGTAATGCCTCTTGTGTGCAGGTAACCAAACTGTTCGAGCTACTCCCAGGGGTTAGCATTACAGGCCTGAGCCTCCAAGCCTGGCTTACATTTTGTTATTTGCCCTTTAAGACAGGGTCTCTAGCTCAGGTTGGCCTTGAGCTGGCTATGTAGCAGAAGATGACCCTGTGAACTCCTGATCCTGTCCCCACTTTCCAAGTGCTGGGATCTCAAGCAAATACCATGTTTGTTGTTTTTTAAATAATTTATTTAACTTTGTTTTATGTGCATTGGTGTGAAGGTGTCAGTTACCCTGGAGCTGAAGATAGTTCTGAGCTGCTGTGTGGGTGCTGGGCATTGAACCAGGGTCCTCTGGAAGAGCAGTCAGTGCTCTGAACCACTGAGCCATCTCTCCAGTCTCTTTGCTATTGTTTTTTCAGACAGGGTCTGGCTGTGCAGTATGGGCTGCCTGGTAACTCCTGGGTTTACAGGTTAGCATCCATATACACAACTTGGATAGTGTGGCTTTAGGAGTCCAAGACTGCTTCCATATTGATGGAAAGAACTAGAGCCATTGTGGCTGGCTGCCATGGGCCTTTCGAAGCAGCTTGGTGCAAGCAGGACCTATAAACAGGGAAGTGAGACATGTGGGCCAGCCATCTGATTGCCCCATTAGCTGGAGCTGTTTGAGAAAGGGGTGGGGAGGGGTGGCCTCATTCTGTGTGTCTGTGTCATGATATGAATCCTTTCCGGTGTCTTAACAGGTTGGATTCCCAGCTGCTGTGCAAAGGCCCGTAGGTGCTGAGTCCCAGGTGTAGCCTTGGGAAGCCCTTTCCTCTGATGGTTGGCTTCCAGGGTCCCAGTGCACACCTGAGACCCAGAGACAGGTAGCACTGATCTGAATATAGCCTGTGGGTTTCCTCCCTCCCTCTCTCCCTCCCTGCCTCCCTCCCTCCCTCTCTCCCTCCCTCCCTCCCTCCCTCCCTCCCTCCCTCCCTCCCTCCCTCCCTCCTTCCCTCCCTCCCTCCCTCCTTCCCTCTCTTCCTCTCTGCCTGCCTTCCCTGCCTCCCTGACTCCCTCCCTCTCTCCCTTCCTTACTTTTGTGGTTTTTCCAGACTGGGCACCTCAATGTCCTAGAACTTGCTCTGTAGACCAGGCTGGCTTCGAACTCAGAGATCGCCTGCCTCTGCCTCCCGAGTGCTGAGATTAAAGGCGTGCACCACCACCTTTGATGGATTTTTCTTACATATTCATACCCTTGATAAACTCATAGCTTGTAAGAGTAGATACAGTAAGAAATGAGCAATGCTGATTAATTGCACAATAGAACAATCATGGGTGGGAAGTAATTGCTTGACTAACATGCAGGAGGCTCTGGGTTTTCACAGCGATGCAGCCATGGCAGTGCACACCTGAAATCCCAGCATTCAGGAGGTAGAGGCAGAGGATCCGGAGTTCAAGATCTTCTGCTACATAGTCAGTTTAGGGTCAGCATGGGATACACGAGACCCTGCCTCAAAAATAAAAATGGCCCTGGAGAGATGGCTCAGCAGACAAGACCATTTACTGCTCTTGGCAGAGGACCGGAGTTTGCTTCCTGGAAGCCACAGTGGGTAACTCAGAACCACCTATAGCTCTGAGGGCACTTTAACTCATGTGCAAATACCCACACGCTCAATTAAAACAATAGTTAAGAAGGCAGTTTTAATAGGTATACTCAGAACAAAAGATTTCATCTTTATTAATTGTGTGGACTTCGGTGCACAGGCATGCCATCCTGCACTTGTGAAGGTCAGAGACAACTTGGAGAAGCTGTTCTCCTGCTCCTCCCATCTGGGATTAGACTCAGCTTGTCAGCTTGTCAGCCAGCTCCTTTACACGGTGAGCCATCGTGCTGGCCCACAAGTACACTTTTATGCAAGTAGTGTGACTGTGGTTTCTCATAAAATACCTATCTATTTGTTCGATAGAGTGCTGGGTTCACTGGTGAACGTTGCTAAGCAATATTATGGTATATTCACCTCCCCCCCTTTCTGAGATGATTTCATGGAGCCCAGACTGGCCTAGAACATTCTAGCTATGTAGTCACTGATGACCCTGAACTTCTCCCCTTCCTGCCTCCACCTTTGAAGGGCTGGGATTCTAGATTTCGGCTGCTGGACTCACCACCCTCATCCTTCTTTTGGGAATGACACGAGGCAGTTTGACAAGATGAAGTGTTTGGAATAATGTAGCATTGAGCTTAGACACAGGAGGGGTACCCGTGATGAATGAGTTAAGGATACCGTACACGGTGGCTTGGATGCATTGGAAGGAGAAATGCTTCCCTTACAGGCAGAACAGATCAGAAGGTGTAAGATTCCATCAGGCTATACAGAGGGCATGAGATTTAAAGCTTTTCCTATTGTTTATTTCTGGGATTTTTTTTTTTTTTTTCATCTAGCACTTCTGAATTATGGTTGAAATCCCAAATAGGGTCAGCTTCAGGTTTCCTCATGATTTTATCCAGAGCCCAGGCTGGATGCCACTGGCTTTCCAAGAGGATTGTAACCCCCCCTCCCCCACCCCACAGGAAGCCACAGCGGCTTTGCTTTCTTCACTTTCTCCTTTATAACTGAGTGCATCGTGACTAACTCCTTCCGGGATGAGCATGGGGTTACAGGAGCCGGTGAGGTATGTGCTTGGCACACAGCCTGGTGTGTAGGAAAAGGACTCGGGAAAGTTGGGAGTTTTACGAATGTCATTAAATCTTTGAACAGGAAGCCGAGACACCCAAGTGGGCACTCGTCCTGACTGTGAGCGGGTGGCCCCTTGTTAACCTACTTCTGAAGCCATGTTTCTTTCTTGAAGTGCTGGGAATGGAATCCAGGGCTCTATGCATAATGTTCACACACTCTATAAATTCAGCCCAGCCCATCTTTTTTTGATTTGAGATATATATATATATATGATATATATATATATATATATATATATATATATATATGCACACGCACACACAGACACACAGACACACACACACATTAGTTTTTCAAGACAAAGTTTCTCTATGTAGCCTTGGCTGTGTGTGTGTAGGCTGGAAAACAACTTTGAGTGTCATTACTCAGGAAGCTGTTCATTTCCTATGAGACAGGGTCTCTCAATGGCCTGGAGTAGGCTAGGCCAGTTGACTGAGCCCCAGGGATTTGCCTGTCTCTATTTCCTTAGCCTTGGGATGATATGGTGTGTCACTACGTCTGACTTTGTGTGTGTGTGTGTGTGTGTTTGTAATTTTTCACCGCAGGGTTTCTCTGTGTAGCCCTTGCTTTCCTAGAACTTGCTCAGTAGACCAGGCTGGCCTCTAGCTCACAAAGATCTGCCTGCCTCTGCTGGGATTAAAGATGTATGTCATCATACCTGGCTACATTTGACATTTTTATTTTAAGTTCAGGAGATTGAATTTATATCTTTGTGCTTGTAAGGCACTTGCTTGACTGACTAAGCAATCGCCTCAGTCTTTATGTTTTTAAGCAGCCAAGACAGGCATTGAACTTGAATATGCCATGTAGAGAGAATTATTGGCTTGTGCCACCTAGCCCAGATGAGTCATAGTTCTCTATTTTCCTCTGTTAGTTGCTTAGGTGAGCTTGGAATTCACTTTGTAGCCTGGGCTGGCCTTGAATTTGTCACTTTCCTGCTTCCTCTTTTTGTAGTGGGATTATAGGCACGAATCTTTAAAAAAATTTTTATTATTTTATGTGTTATTTTGCCTTTCTGTACCATGTGAATGCCTGGTGCCCACAGAGGCCTGAAAAGGGTATTGCTTATGAACCACCATATGGATGCTGGGCACTGAATTTAGGCCCTCTGGAAGAGCAGAGAATGCTTTTAACCACTGAGCCATCTCTCCAGCTCCCTGGCTCGAATCTTTTTATGTATGTATGTATGTATGTATGTATGTATGTATGTATGTATGTATTTGAGACAGGGCTTCTCGTAGCAAGGCTGGCTCCTGACTCAGAGCCACCTGTCTCTGCTTTCTGAGGACTGAGATAAAAGTGCTGCTACCACTGATTTGAGCCTTAATATCTTCTTCTATTTTAATGATTTCTTCAGTTTTATTTTGTGTACAGTGATGTTTTGCCTGCACGTATATCTTTGTGTGATGGTGTCTAATCCCCTGGAACTGGAGTTCCAGGCAGTTGTGAGCTGCCATGTGGGTGCTGAGAATTGAACTTAGGTCCCCTGGAAGAATATCCAGTGCTCTGAACTGCTGAGCAGTCTCTCCAGCCCGGAGTGTTAATTTCTTAATCTGAAATATGAGTAACATTCCTAGGCCCCAGGGCTTCAGAATAGTGAGCCAGAATCTGGGAAGACCCCTGAGGTTTGGGGGCAAAGAAGGGCTCGCGCGCCAGCACTCTCCAAGGCAGGTTTTCTCACAGGAACTCACTCTGGAGACCAGGCCGGCCTTGAACTCACAGACAGACATCTACCTGCCTCTGCTTCCCAAGTGCTGGGATTAAAGGCATGCGCCACCACCGCCCAGCAGAAATGCTTAGGATTTTGATGCCACTTTGAATGTTCTGATCTTGGAAGCTAGTGCTCGGATGGGATAAGTACTTGGATCTTTTGGTCGGAAAGATATTCACAAGCTTGAGGACCTGATTGCCATTCATTCAGCACCCTTGAGAAAAAAACAAAGGCATCACCTGCCTGGAATCCAGGTGCTGGGAAACTTGAGATAGGAGGATCTCTCCATTGTCACAGAAAGTAAGATAGAAAGTGATGGAGAGAGACATCTGAGGTCAACTTCAGGATTTGCATGCACAGGTACACATATGAGTGCACACACGTATGAGCGCTCACACACACACACACACACACACACACACTATACAGTTCAATGATAGCAGTGTATGAGTAACATAGCCAATCACTCCCTTCTCATCTGGGGAAGGATAACCTGTGTGGGTAGGGCAAGGGGACCCCCTCAGATCCTGGCCTTGGAGGACTCACTTACCCAGTCATTTGCGACAACAGCAGGGACTATGTGGCACCCTGTGGCAGACAGAGTGCAAATCATGTTACAGACAGAAGCTTCTTGAATCTTTCCATACATCAACCTTGGAGGGAGAAGATGGTAAATGCATATGCATTTCACACAGCCTGGGGAGATTTAGAGACTGGCCAAAATGACAGCCACAGGTTTGGGAGTGGTGGTTCATGGCTGTGGTCTCTGCACTTGGGAAGGCTAAAGTGGGAGGACCCCCGACATAGCCGCCCTTCCTAGCTCTTTTTGTCTTTTATTGAGACAGAGTCAGAGTGATGCTGACTAGCCATGACTCACTCTAGTCCAGAGTGGTTTTGAACTTTCCATCATCCTCTTGCCTCAGCCTTCTGAGTAGCTCTAATGACTGTCCTGTGCCACCACTCCTGGGTTTGAGCCTGCTTTAGGATTGCAACTCCATGGCCAGAGAGCAGCACTGACTTGTCTCATTTGGACCTCCTCCCCACCCCACTGTCTCTACCTCCAGTCTGGGAGGCAGTAGCTGAGGTCCCTTGGAGCCCTGACGGTGACGGGAGAGGGAGCAGAGGAGCCGTTGGTGGCATCCGGGCCCCAGCGCCTCTCTGGGTGCTGCTTGCTGGGTTTCACAAGCCCAGGCAGAGGCAGGCCTGCACCCTGCACTTCCGCATACCCTCGGCAGGAAGAACTGGTGGCTGATGTAAGCCTTTGCGCAAACCCCTGGCTACTGGCTTCCGGAGTCTTCTACCCGCCATCTGCCACATCAAGGCGGAAGCCTAGGGCTTGGCAGGGCCCAGAGGTCCTACTTCCCTGGGCTTGGGATACATGGATGTGTTGACCAGCCACGAGGGCCCTTGGGCTGCTGGAGTTGGTGCTGGACTCTGGACCGCTGGAGTCGGCACTGGGCTCTGGAGAGGGACTGGGCTGCTGTGATGGTGACTGGACATAGACCATGGTAACAGGCATGTGGTCAGAGGGTGTGTGCCGTCTGTAGTTCCTGCTGTCCCTACTCTGGGGTAATCAGTGGGGAAAGCGCTGCCTTTTGCTGAGTCAGCTTTTCTGAGTGTATCCTAAAGGCCCTGGGCGTATATTTTGGGATCCTATCCCCTTTGAGAGGTGGTCAATGGGCACTTGTGTATAAGGCTTGCATGGGAGGGCTGTTGGGGACTCAGAAGCTGGAATGTGTATACACGTGGGAGGAGTCTGTGAGTTCTCTGTGGTTTAGACCAGGAGGCCCCTGGCATCTGAGCCACACACATCCTGTCTGTGTGTCTAATGTAATGTTACTTGCATGTGTCGTCTGCAAACAGTGCCCACCCCTCAGGGACTAGAGCAGGCCCTTGTGTGCGTACATGAAGCCCTCCGTGGAGACTGGCCAGGGTGGACACCTGGCGGGTGCGTGGTAGGGTGCTGGGCCAGTTTTGTGTTCAGGACTCACTCTCTTGCAGGGTGTACTGGGGAGAGCTTGAAATCTCCCACGGAACAGCTGGCCATTTACTATTATTGTTCCTACAACTATCATATCCATTATATAATTCTTGTTAAATGCATGCCTTCCACCCGGTTCTGTTTTTTAGGTTTTTTGGTTTTTTTTTTTTTTTTGTTTCGTTTTGTTTTTGTAGTACTGGAAATTGGGTGTAGGTCCCCGTGCATACCAGGCAAGCACTCTATATTATACCCTCAGACTGAGTTTGGGCATTTTGGATAACCGATGAGAGCTATCGTGACAGGTTCTATCTTTGTTAAACTTTTTTTTTTTTTTTTTTTTTTTTTTGAGACAAGGGCTGGCTTGAAATGTGTCCCTGACTTTTGCTGTTTTCCTTTCACCCTGTGTCATTCCGCGTACCACACCTCTCAGGTTGGGCTCTGAGGTGTCTTGCCGAGTGTGTGGGGAGGCGCTGCTCCCTGCCTATGCCAAGCCATTCCCTCTTTGGGCCTCAGCTCCCCCATTAGTTAACATGGGCCCATGGGATCACTGGGACTCTTGCACATCCCAGGTGACTGTGAGGTCCTTGGGGATGTTAGTGTCTGAGCTCCTTCTCCAGTGACCATTGTCCTCCTTACTTGGGGGTCCCTGGTAGTCCCTGAGGACCCCCCCCCAAATTCCAGACTAGACTCAGGATTCCATGTGCAGCCAGAGTAAAGCCATTCTGGGACAGGGGGGTTCTGGGCCTGGGGGAAAGTCTAGCTGTCTTCCTTGGTTGCTGTGGTGATTAGGTCCTTAGGGTGTGGCCTGGGCTGGCCTAGGGATACCTTCTGATCTGTGGCAGTGAAAGCCTCATGCAGGAAGGGGTCTTGGGGTGGTGGTCCAGGTGGCACAGCCTGATTTGCTGGCTGCCTGACAGGGACCCCCTTTTCTCTGCAGGCGAGGCCTTCTTGGGCAGCTTTGTGGCCAGCGGGATGGGGCCCTCAGCCTCGTCTAGGGGGAGCCCGGTACCCCTGCCCTCTGACCTCTCCTTCCGCTCCCCCACTCCCAGCAACCTGCCCATGGTGCAGCTGCAGGCTGCCCACGCCCATGAAGGTAAGGAGTGGTCCAGATGGGAGGGGCTGAGGGCTGCTGTGCCACTGTCTCAACCATAATGGTAACTCTATGTCCCCAACACCACTCTCAACAGCTTTCTCACCGTGGCCTCCCCGTTTTCCCTCTAGTCCTCAGTGCTTATCTTGTTACCACAGGGCCTTTGCACAAAGTCGTTTTGCCTTTGCTTGCAGCCTCTCGCCCCAGCCCACTGGCTCCTCCTTCACAGGCTGCTGGAGCAGTCACTTCTTTCTCTCCCCACTGTTCTGTGGTAGAAGACAGATTATTCGATTATTCCCCGGGTGGTGTGCACTTTGAGGGCAGGGCTGGTGTTTATTTAGTGAGATTCCCCCACCTCCCACCCCAACTATGGTGTGGAGCCTCAGGCCTGGGTACTCTGGCAGTACTGGGGACTGAACGAACCTAAGGCCCATGCAGGCAGGTGTGTCTCTCCCACCTCTGACTCTGATGGATTTGGGGTATTGGTTGGTTGAGGTTAGCATCCTCACGTCTTCCTGTGGGCTCCCCTGGAGCCTGGGATACTGTAATTCTGGGAGACCCCTATTGTCTGCTTTAGGCTATCTGGGCCATTCCCAACCTACTGGGGCTAGACACAGAATGAATGTCCAGCGACATGGGGGTATGGGCTGCTGACTTTTGCCTAGCTGTTGCTGGAAGTGTCCCTGTCAGCTGTCACAGCGTGGTCTTTCCTGTACAGAAGATGTCACTAAGGCCATTCTTCCAGGGCCTCTTGGGACAGGCACTCAAATCCATGTCCCCGCCGCTGGGCATTTGGCATGGTCTGGGATGATGGTCGATCATGTGGGTTGGTGTTTGGAGTCCCTCCCACTGAGCTCAGCCCGGGTGAGTGGAGAGCAAGCCTGGGAGAGCACGGGCCACTTTACCGTGTCACCAGCTCGTTTGTCAGGCCTTCCTGGGGTGCTGATGGCTACAGCGAACACATACACCACTGATGTGACCTGGACCTGGGGCTGCGTTCTTGGGCCCCCTCCATTCCCTGCAGCAATCTGGGGAAGGGGCTCAGGTACCCATCTTGCACATGAGAGCAGAAGGACCCCCTGCATGCAGCTGAGTGCTGGTTCATGTTTACCTGTGGTGCTGCAGACTGGGCATCTGTTTAGTTTTACAACTTGCACTGTGGGTTGCCTTGTCTTGTCTTGTTTTGTTTTCAAGACAAAGCCTTGCTATAAAGTGCTGGCTGGACTAGAATTCACTGTGTCAACTGGAATGGCCTTCAACTGACAGCAATCCTGCCTTTGCTTTTGAAGTATTAGGATTACACACGTGAAGCCAACATGTGTGTAGGGATGGACAACCTCTATATGTCTGTCTGTCTATCTTATCTATCTATCTGTCTGTCTGTCTGTCTGTCTGTCTGTCTATCTATCTGTCATCTATCATTTTGCTTACTCTATAGCCCAGGCTGGCCTTGAACTCACTGAGATTGACCTGCTTCAGCCTCCAGAGTGGCAGGATTAAAGGTGTGCCCCACTACATCTGGCCTTATTTTTAATAAATTCACTAAATTGCCCTAGGTTAGCCTTGAACCTCCCTCAGTCTCTTCAAGTAGCCAGAATTACTGGCCTGTACCACCAGGGCATAGCCTGTTTGTGACTATGGAGGTGGTGACAGGGTACTGGGGAAATCAGACCCAAGGCTTTTTGCATGTCAGGCAAGCATTCTGAGTACCGTCGTCCGTAACCCTGTCTGGTGGTCTTTTTGTTTGTTTGGTTTTGGTTTTTTCAGGACAGTGTTTCTCTGTACATCCTTGGCTGTCCTGGAACTCACTCTGTAGACCAGGCTGGCCTCAGACTCACAGAGGCCTTTCTGCCTCTGTCTCCCAAGTGCTGGGATGAAAGGTGTGCATCGATGCCTGACTGGTGGTCTTTATTGTATTGGGTGATGGTGGAGAAAAAGACATCAGCCCTAAAGGCTGGGGACATGCCTTGCATTCTTAACTCAGACTTCGACTAGGGCAAGGGACACTGTGTTGCTCTCCAGTAGGACCCTAGGCAGAGTGTAAGAAGTTTTGCCGCCGCCGCGCCCCCCCCCCCACCATGTACGCCTTTCTGGCCCCTTTTGCCTATTTCCATTTCCTGCTTGCCCTTAGCTGTCCATGTTTGTCACCGGTGGCCACCCTTTTTGAAGTCACATCACTTTCCTCATGGGTCTCACTGTAGGAACCCTTTCAGGGTTCTTAAGAGTCATCCTTGCAAGACTGGGCAGCTAGAGGTGCCTGAGTTCTTGTTCAGAAAAGGCAAGCAATCAAGACGGAGGCACACAGCAGAGTGAGAGGCCCATGAGATCCGCTCATCCAGGGTCCGTGCTCTACTGAGGTTGTCTGGGCAGTAGGGTCCAGGGACTTCAGTCAAAGCCAGGTTCCCGTGCAGTTTGATCTCTTAGATGGTGATCTTCTGTAAGTCTGTTTTTGTTTGTCTGTTTTGCTTTTAATCTGTAAAATGAGATGATGGAGTGTGTGGTACTCTTAAGGTTGCTTTTGAGTTTTAAATGAGAATAATGGCTTCCGTGTCGCCTCTTGGTTGGGTGCATTCTAATTTTGATTCTGGGGTATTTGAACTTGTATCCAAGCCCTTGCGAATTTCCTGGGCCTCAAGGAGGGCTTGAAGTGGCAGGGCTTGGAGGGGAACAATGGCCACCCTGGGAAATGGTATTAACTGCTCAGCTTCCTGTATCAGGGGCCTGATGGGCTACTATGTTTTTTTTCCCCCAAGGAAAAGAAAACGCTAGAAGGAAGTTCCCTGTGGGGAAAGGTGTTGACTAGTCTAGACCTCTTTGTCTTCTCTCCTTAGGCTTCTCCCACCTGCCCAGCGGGCTGTACCCATCCTACCTCCACCTGAACCACCTGGAGCCCCCCAGCAGCGGGAGCCCCCTCCTCAGCCAGCTGGGTCAGCCCAGCATCTTCGATACCCAGAAAGGTCAGGAGCAGGAGGGGCTGGGGCTGTGCTCTGGCAGGGAGGGGGGTGCAGAGTGATTTCCTGGGTTTTTTTGGGAGGGGGGTCCTCTGTGGGATGTCAGGTATCTTCCATGTTGTTTTTTTACCTCTTTCTTGGGGGGTTGCCTAGGATGGAACCCAGGGCCTTGAGGTGCTAGGAAAAAGGCTCTGCTGCGCTGTCCCAGCTTCTTTACCAGTATTTCCCTTCCTTCCTTCCTTTCTTCCTTCTTTTTTTTTTTTTTTTTTTTTTGAGACAGGGTTTCTCTGTATAGCTCTGGCTGTCCTGGAACTCACTCTGTAGACCAGGCTAGCTTGGAACTCTGGAATTCGGAGATCCTCCTGCCTCTGCCTCCTAAATGCTAGGATTAAAGGTGTGTGTCAGCACTGCCCTGCAGGTTTTTTTTTTCCTCCTTTTTAAACCAATGATTGAATTCTCTCTCTGTCTCTGTGTCTCTCTCCCTCTCCCCCCTTTTGGAAATCTCTCCTTCTACCACATGGGCTGAGATCAAACTTAGGTCCCCAGGCTTGGCAGCAAAGCCATCTTGCAGTCCTTCCTTCATTCTAGCCTTCTCTTTTCTTTTACCCCCAGCCCTCCACCCCTTTCTCTCTCCTGCCTCATGTAGCCCATAGTGGCCTAGACCTTGCTACATAGCTAAGGATGCCCTTAAACTTAACACCCACCTGTTTTTACCTCGTGAATGCTGGGTGGGCAAGCCTCAAGTTGCCTTTTTGAGACACAGTTCTGAAGGCCCCTCACCCATCACTGTGTTACCCACAGCCTTTAATAAGCCCTGGATAGCTCTGAAAGCAGCCTTCGGCCTCTCTCCCTTTACAAATGAGGGTATAGGCCCTGGGAGGATGAGATGGCTTAAGTCAGGTTTCTACTTATCTTCCAGCCATGGCTGACCCTTCCCTGGGAAAGACCAGGTCCCTACACATTGTGTCTCTAGGGTGCCATACACCCTTGGGTGAGGGGAAGGAATCTTGGGTTTAGGAGTGGGTAATGATCTTAATTCACTGTGACCTTTTCCTTCCTAGATGGCTTCTACCTGCCTGCACCTGGGACCCTGCACTCTCACACACCCTCATCCAGAACCCCTGGTGGGCACTCCTCAGGTGGTCCTGCCAAAGGCTCCTCCCGGGAAGGTTCGAGCAAGGATCGCTCAGCCCGTGGTGGAGATCCCCCTCCGTTATATGGCAAGAAAGACCCTCGGGCACGTGAGGAGGTGTCTGTGCCCCGTGGCGTGGTGGACTTGACTCAGGAGGCCCGAGCTGAGGGCCGCCAGGACCGTGGGCCCTCACGCCTGGCTGAGCGCCTGTCGCCCTTCTTGGCAGAAGCCAAAGCTAAGGGCGCTTTGCAGTCCACCTTGAGCCTGTGCAATGGCGCAGTGGACACAGGACTGGTGGCCGAATTGGGCCGTGGAGGTGCCAAGGAGGTAGCCAGGCAGGAGGAGAGTGCTCGGCTGCTACGTCGGGCTGAAGCTCTGCTGCCCACAGTCAGGCCCTGTGGGTCTCCACTACCACCGCCACCACCACCACTACCCTCCAAGGGTCCCCCTGCACCCCCTTCCTCGACACCAGCTGGTGTCTACACCGTATTCCGTGAACCAGGCCGCGAGCACCGCGTGGTGGCGCCCACCTTTGTGCCTTCTGTGGAGGCCTTTGATGAGCGTGTGGGACCCATCCAGATAGCATCCCAGGCTCGAGATGCCAGGGCCAGGGAGCGTGAGCCAGGCCGCCCTGGGGTTCTGCAAGGGCCCCCTGGATCTCCACGACTGGAGCGACCAGAGGTCCTGCGGGAGAAGAGTTCTGTCATCCGCTCCCTCAAGCGTCCACCTCCATCTGACGGACCCCCAGCCCGCTCCTCCCGGTCCTCCCCGGATGCCCGCTCCTACCTACCCCCCAAGGAACTACTCAAGCCTGAGGCTGATCCAAGGCCTTGTGAGCGTGCACCCCGAGGCTCTAGCTCCTCTGCTGCCCAGCAGACTGCTAAGTTCTTTGGCCTGGAACCATCCCGACCCCCTGGGCCGGAGCATAAGTGGAAACCCTTCGAGCTGGGCAACTTCGCCACCACGCAGATGGCTGTCCTGGCTGCTCAGCACCACCATGCCAGCCGAGCCGAAGAGGAAGCAACTGTCGCCACAGCATCCAAAAAGGCCTACCTGGACCCCGGGGGTGCAATGCCCCGTGCCTCGGCCACCTGTGGCAGGCCTGGTGCTGACCTCCACCCTGCAGCCCATGGACCTGGAGAGGCCTCTGCCATGCAGAGCCTCATCAAATACAGTGGTAGCTTTGCCCGGGAGGCTGTAGCTGTGCGCCCTGGCGGCGGTGGGAAGAAGAGCCCCTTTGGAGGCCTGGGTACCATGAAACCTGAACCTACACCCACATCGGCAGGTCCCCCCAGAGCCCAGGCCCGACTTACACACCCTGGGGTCCCTACAGCTGGAGGGGGCCGGCAGCTGAAACGGGACCCAGAGAGACCTGAGAGTGCCAAGGCCTTTGGGCGAGAGGGCTCTGCTGCCCAGGGGGAGGCCGAAGTGAGACACCCACCTGTGGGCATTGCTGTGGCTGTGGCACGACAGAAGGACAGCGGGAGCAGTAGCCGGCTGGGGCCTGGGCTGGTAGACCAAGAGCGCTCTTTATCACTGAGCAACGTCAAAGGTAGGTGCGGGGCTCCTACTAATGTTTTCTTGGAGTGGTACCTGGGGTCAAACCTGTAGGATCTCCAATGCACAAGATAGGCAATTGCTCTGGCACTGAGCTGTGTCCTGCCCCTTCTGTTATTTGGTGGGACGGGGAGGGGAGGGATGGGAGATGGGACAGTTTTATATGGACTCCAGCTCATTTGGTAGCCAAGAATGACCTTGAACTTTTGATTTCCCCGCCTCTGCTTCCTGAGTGCTGGGACCATTGGCATGTGACACTGGTTCATGCAGAGCTTCGATGGATCCCAGGACTTTCTGTGTGCTACGCAGGCATTCTAGCAATTGACCAACACCCCCAGCCCCCCCAATTTCTCCTTAAGTTGCCCAGCCTTGAACTTGCTCCATAGCCTAGATGGGCTTTGGACTTGTAGTGGTTGGGATCACACCAGGCCCAGGCCCACTCTTCTTCAGTTTTAATCTTTGGGTGTGAGTGTGGGTACAGGTGCCATGGGCAGGCGTGGAGGTCAGAGGGACAACCTGGGATGTTCCTTTCGAATTCTACTTTGAGACAGGCTCTCTTATGATATTTACCTATTTAGTGTGTGTGTATGTATGTGCAAACATGCCTGCATGAACACACACACACACACACACACACACACACACACACACACACACACACACGAGTACACCACAGTGCTCCACAGTGCTCATGTGGAGGTCAAGGGGATAAGTTGTGAGTGATGGTTCCTCTTCCCCGAGGGTTCTGGGGATGGAACTCAGGCTTGGCAGCAGTGCCTTTACCTGCTGAGTCACCTCTCTGGCCCGAGACAGTTTCTCATGTGGGGCTGCAGATACCACGCTAGCTGGCCTAGGACCCTCCACGGATTCTCTTCTCCACTTTCTATCTGGCAGTAGGGGCTCTAGCATGACGACGTGGGCTGCCTTGCCAGCTTTACATGCTTCTGTGGGATCCGAACTGAGGTCCTCACACTTGTGCTTTGTTGTCTCAGTCCCTTGTTCTTGGGTCTCCTGTGGTTTCCTGCCCCCATGTGGTCCTGGTTAGCTTGGAACCTACTATATAGACTAGACTGGCTTTGAACTGATAGAGACCCACCTGCTTTCACTTCTGGAGTGCTGGGATTTAAGGCTTATGCTACCACCACTCCTGGCTAGTTTCCTACTCTTTGCTCCCAAGCCTCCCTTTCTTATACCCCACTCCTCCCTCCCAGTACTGCTTGCCTGTCGTGGCTGCTATTGAAACTTTGATTGCCTTTCCCATTATCCATATAGACGTGTAGAGTGCAGGAGAGGAGAACGAAGAAAAAGACCATTATGTTTTCCCAGCACCCCGAACGCTTTCCTGGCTTTCCCTGAATTCATTTTCCCATGCAATTTGTGTCTACCTGCAGAGTGGCCAGCCTGGCACACGGTCTTGGTCTTATGTGTCGTTCCCGCATCACAGTGTGGGTTGTTTCTCCCGAGATGGCGGGCTCTTTACAAGTATCATTTTTTTTTTACGGCCTTTAATATTCCGTGGAGAGCACATGCCAGCAGGTACCCTAGTTAGGTTTCCGTTCCCCGGTGGGCATTTTAAGTTTCTGCCTGCTCTCTTTTGTGTCGAGAATGCCTTGTGGAATATTTTTGCACGTAGTACCCCTGTGCTGTTTTGAGTCACTTTGTTTTGTCCTAGAGATTTCTAGGAATAGACTAGCTGTAAGCCTCTGACTCTGAGTCCTCCAGTGGCATAGAGCTGGGTGCTGCCTCATTCAGTGCTGCCAGTGTGTTGGGGCTTGGAGCATGGTAGGCATTGGGTAAACAGGTGAATGAATGTTTGTGAATGGTAGAGGTGGCTTCCTGACTG
This sequence comes from Cricetiscus sungorus, assembly GCA_030556225.1. Taxonomy (NCBI): domain Eukaryota; kingdom Metazoa; phylum Chordata; class Mammalia; order Rodentia; family Cricetidae; genus Cricetiscus; species Cricetiscus sungorus. The sequence goes on from JANBXA010000044.1 coordinate 7,593,911, forward strand.
ACTTCAGTGAGTCCTTTTTAAGTGAAGAAACATATGTGCATGTGTGTGAGTGTATATCATATGTGTGCTGGTGTCCACAGGTGTGAGAAGGGGCCGTTATATTCCTTATACCTGATGAGTTGTCCCACCAATGCCCTGGCTACTGCTTTTTTTTTTTTTTTTTTGGTAGTTATTGTTATCAGTGTGTTTGGGCGTGTGTGCATGTGAAAGAATGAGTGTGAGTGTGCATGCGAAAGTATGAGTGTGAGCATGCAAGTGTGAGTGTGTGAGAATGTGTTTGCCATGTGCACATATAGAAGTCAGAGAACGACTTCCTAGTGTTGACTCTTTCCTTCCACCCTGGGTTCCGGGATGAAATTCAGGTCAGCAGGTTTTATCCACTGGATTATCTGCCTTAGCTTTTTTGCCACTTCTGTTTTCTTATGTACTTACTGGTGTGAGTGTGTGTTTGAGTTTGTGTGTGTATGTGGGCATGTGTGTGCCACGTTGCTCCTTTTTAAGGTCAAAGGACAATCTTGGGTGTCAGTCCTAGCCTCCTCCCTTGTTTGAGGTGGGTCTCCTGTTTGTGACCGTGTAGGCCAGGCCAGCTGGGTTGTGGGCTTTTGTGGGGGCTCACCAGTCTCCGTGTCCTATCTCACTGTAGGAACTCTGACATAAGGTTGTGTTTTGGGGATCCGAACCTCTGTCCTCATACTTGCGTGTCGAGCACTGTATCTGTTGATCACCCACTGCCCCTTTAATTTTTTTATTTTTTTCAAGACTGGGAGACAGAGTTTCTCTGTGTAACATCTGTGGCTGTCCTGGAGCTCGCTCTGTAGACCAGGCTGGCCTCGAACTCACAGAGATCCATCTGCCTCTGCCTCCAGAGTGCTGAGATTAAAGGCGAGTGCCACCACCGCCCTCCTTTTTAAATTTTCCTTTGATACAAGGTCTTGTTAATAGCTGAGGCTAAGCCCAAATTAGTCTCAAACCTGTAAGCCCCCTGCCTCAGCTTCCCTTACAGGTGTTAGCCACCACACTGGGCTGCTCTTTTTATCTGTAGTAAGGTTGGATCATTTTTCGGAACTTGGTAAACTGGCTGTTGTTTGAGTCCTCTTGTATTGTGGGGACCTATGGCCCGTGTGCTCACTGAGTTCTGAATCTGTCAGCCAAGGGCAGAGCCCTCTGCCTTGCTAAGAGCCTGTGGCTCAGGCATGGAAACTGGGAGAGCGTGCCCTGGTGAAGGCAGGGAAAAGGGCATGTCCAGCTGGTCCGCCCTTGTGTGGCCTTTCAAGGCAGGCATTGTCACATGCCCCCAGCTTCTTCTTGAACCACAGTCCAGGGCCACCCACGAAGCTCTCTTGTTGCAGCTTTTCCAGTCTAGACATCCATAATTTTTCCTGGGACCTTGTAGACATTGCTCCTGCCATTTCCTGGATTCTTCCCCTCCCCAGCTTTTCTCCTGCTGCCTTCTGGGTCCACAGTCTTTGTAAGTTGCTCCCTTTGCGGCCTCTCTCCTGGACTGATTTCAGCCCTATTGCCCAGATAGCCTAGCAAGGCCAGGTGTCTGGTGTCACTCTGACTCATTTGTAATGCCACTGTCATTCAGGTTTCAGGGCCTCTCCCTGCCTCAGGGCTGGAGGACTGCTCCTGGGTCTTTCTCCTATCACTTTTTATTTTTTGGAGATAGGGTTTCACTGTCTAGCCCTGATGAGGATCTCATTATACAGACCAGGATAGCCCTGAACGCACAGAGCTCCTCCTGCACTAACACACCTGGCACCTAGCAGTATCTGTACACCACCCAGTGCTCCAGCTGGCCCATACTTGGTTTCCTGGTAGAACATCCCATTCCCGTGTTCACTGTCCCTGGCTTAATCCCTGAATGTCCCTATGTCTCTTGAGAGCATCTGAGCCTTTGGACTTTGAATTAGGATGTGGCTCCTCGTCTGCCGTCTTTGAATCCTTCCAGCATACAGGTCTAAGTGAAGGGTGCTTAGTGGATGTTTGCTGACTGACTAAATGATCTTCTTGCTCTGAGCCGAGACACCTAGCCAAGGAAGCCATCCTCTGATGATGGGGGTGGGGTTTTCAGCAGCCCCTGCTTATTCTGGAATAAGGAATTGGAATGATAGGAGACAGGTCTTCTAAACTGAACAGGGTTCTTGTGACATGGCATGGTACTCCTCATGTGTATAGGGTGGCTTACGATGTAGTGTCCAAAATGCCTGTGCCCACCAGGGTCATAAGTGTGCATGTGTGTGCCTGCGCAAGAAGAGGATGTAGTTTGAGTTTTGGCTGGAGAAGTAGTTTGTCACTGATGTTTTTTTTTTTACTCCTGGGAATGAAAACCAATGTTGAATGTACACTGCCTGCTTGCTAATTCAGCCATGCCCTAACCCATTACTGGGGGATTCTAGGCAGGTGCTCTACCACTGGGCCACACTCCAGCCCCTCACTGGGGGATTCTAGGCAGATGCTCTACCACTGAGCCACACCCCAGCCCCTCACTGGGGGATTCTAGGCAGGTGCTCCACCACTGAGCCACACCCCAACCCCTCACTGGGGGATTCTAGGCAGGGGCTCTACCACTGAGCCACGCCCAGCCCCTCACTGGGGGATTCTAGGCAGGTGCTCTACCACTGAGCCATGCCCAGCCCCTCACTGGACGATGCTAGGCAGGGGCTCTGTTGTTGAGATCTCCTTTTCTGTTCCCTCTCTTGCTTACTCACTTAGCTCCTCAGGGCCTCCTCGCTGGTTCTTTGTAGGTTCCTGTCTCAGGGTGTTTGCAGGTGCCTATCCTTCTACATAGCTTGCTCTTCTTCCAGACATCTATCCTCCCTGGCACTTACTGTTTGTTGATTGTATTTCTCTCTGTCTCGGTGTTATGTAGAGAAGAGGTGAACAGCTGTGGATGGCACTGTTGGAAGCTGAGCGGTGCAGTGCATACACCCCGGTGCAGGTAGCCAGATGGTGAACCATCTACAAGCAGAATGGTCATGCTGTGACCAGTGCAGTGAGAGAGATGAATGAGGGATGCTGTAGAGAGAGGCGGGTCAGGATGGTTCATTCCTTCCTGGACGAGATGGCCATTGAAGTTAAAGCTGTGCTGAGTAATCACTGGAAGGGGATTCTGAGTAGAGGGAAGAGAGTGCCCCTAAGGTGGGGAAGGGATGCGTATGATTGACATGCAGAAATGGGGGGAGCATCTGGAACCCATGATGTTGGCTCAGGGTAGGGGTTTGACTCTGGGGTGATCCTGGGCAGAGTGAACTATGAACAGGCCATGCCATAGGTAGTTACAGAGTGAAGTGGGTAGGGGTGGGAGCCCCTCAGAGCATGAGGTCAAGTGTGGCAGTCATGTCACACTTCTTTGGGAGCCAGCCAGTTTGCAGAGTGGCCTGGAACGCTGCCTAGTGGCCCCTGGCTTGGAAGCTGCTCTGAGTTGGTGTATAGAGGCAGGTGACACTTGGGATAGGAAGTAACCTAGGACAAATCAGTCACAGTGTACAGAAGACTTGTGGCCCTGAGCCTAGACTACACTGCAGGCACCTCCCTTTTCTGGGGCTCCAGCAGCAAGCACTGTACCTGCAGCTGGTCTCAGACACAGAGACCGGTGGCACGTGCCTTCCCAGATGGCTGAGCCCTTGGGAATATGTGAGCCTGGTTGACGAGGCATCTCCCCTGGGACAAGGAAGCATGAGCTGAGGCTCTGATTTCCAGGCACAGCTGTGGAACTCTAGGTGGCTTTCTGCCTCAAACCTGCTGCTCCTTTCTGAGCTACAGTTTCTCCATGGTTCCTGGACACCGTCTCTTCTAGTTCTGGGGTGTGTGTGTGTGTGTGTGTGTGTGTGTGTGTGTGTGTCTGTGAAAGGTTTTTTTTTGTTTATGGACGTTTTGCTAGGGTGTTTTGTGTGTGTGTGTGTGTGTGTGTGTGTGTGTGTGTTTGTGAAAGGTTTTTTTTTTAATATGGATGTTTTGCCAGGGAGTTTCACATGTGTGCCTGATGTTCTCAGAGGCTACAAGAGGGCATCAGGGGTTACAGATGGTTCTGAGTGGCCCTGTGGGTGCTGGGAAATGGGCCCTCTCAAGAACAGCAAATGTGTGTAACTGCTGAACCATCCCTCCAGCCCCTACCTTGTCTTTGGAGATGGCCCACTGATGCAGCTAGGCTGGCTGCCAGTGAACCCTGGGAATCCTGTCTGCCTCCCCAGTGCTGGGATTACAGTTTTGTGCTGTTATGTTCAGCTCATTTCTTTTTTTTTTAATTAATTAATTAATTAAATTAATTTTTTGGCTTTTCAAGACAGGGTTTCTCTGTGTAGCCCTGGCTCTCCTAGAACTTGCTCTGTAAGCCAGGCTGGCCTAGAACTCACAGAGATCCACCTACTTCTGTCTCTTAAGGGCTAGGATTAAAGGCGTGCACCAGCATTGCCTGACTTGTGCTCTGTTTTTAAATACGGATTCTAGGGAATTCAAACTCAGGTCTTCATTTTCAGAGCAACCATTTCAGCAACTGAACCATCTCCCCAGCCCCTGGTTGGTCCTGCCACTCTTGTGTTATTACTCTGCTTGGTGGTGGTGGTGGGGGTTATTATTATCTTAGTTATTTCTCTGGTTGCTATAATGGAATGCCCACAACAGAAACATTGACTTAAGGAAGAAAGGAGGCCTTTGTTTTGGCTCACAGTTTGAGCGTGCAGTCCATCACGGTGGAGAGACGGAGTGGGGAGCATCTGGTCATGTTGCATGTGGTCAGGAAGCAGAGAGCATGCATGCTGGGGCTCAGCTCACTTTCTCCTTTCGAACTTTACTTGTTGATGTATGCACACGTGTCTGTGTGTGCGAATGTGTATTCCGGTGCATGTACCGTCTGCATGTGTGGAGAGCAGAAGAGGGTGTTGGGTATCATCCTCCGTTCATCTTCTGCACTATGTCTTTGAAGCAGGGTCTGTCTCTGAGGCTGGAGCTCATGTCGTGTTGGCAGCCCCAGTAGTCCTCCAGTCTCCAGTCCCTTGGAGCTGTGGTGTGTGCAAGACGCCTGGCTGGATACTGGGGCCCAAACTCTGGTTTCCTATAATGAGGAACAGGTCCTCTTAAGTGCAGAGCTGTCTGTCCAGCCACTTCCTTTTTTTTTTAGACTTATGTATTTATTTGTGTGTGCATACACACACATATCAAAGTCAGAGAGGGCAGTTTTCAGGCATCTGTTCTCTCCTTCTGCCACGTAGGCCCTGGGGATTGAACTCAGACCATCAGGCTTACCTACATTACTCACTGCGCTGTCCCCGCCCATCCTGTTCTTTACTCAGTCTGAGTTAGCAACCCAGAACATAGTTCTGCCTACATTCAGGAGTAAGTCCTGCAACCTCTTACAAAACCTCCGTGGAAACCCCTCATAGACATGCCCAGAGATTTGCCTGCTGGGTGAGTCTAGGTCCTGTCACATGACCATGTTAGCCATCACAGGAGGGTTCCGGTGAGTGAGAGAACTCCATGGCTTCAGAGGCAAGGAGTGTCCCAGCTGGGCCTCCCCCTCCCCGCCATCTGCAGGTGGCATTGCTTCCTGCATTTTCCCTCCCTTTCATTTGCTCAACAGTATAGATGGAATTTTCTGTCATCCTGCCTGTCCATTGGCCAAAAGAGCTTTTATACATCAACCAATAAGAGAAACTATACTCACAGCATACAGAAGGACATCACCTATCGTATCAGTCTAGTCACTTTGTTCTGATGTAAGTAAACAGCTTGGTCAATGATAGTATGAACGGTGGCTCTAGGGAGAAGGGTCCTTCAGGTGGTCAGGGACACCTCCCTCCCCTGCCCACATCTGTGCACTCTCACCACTTAAAATTGATCAGGGTTTTTCAGTGCTAACCCTGGTGTTTTATGTTCTAGGCAGCCCTGAGGTTCCAGGTAGACTTGCTGGCCCCACGCCATCTGCCTCGAGGGGCTGGCCCTGTCCCATACTAGGCTGTTAGGCTGTGTGTAGCACGTTTGGTCCTTGGATGTCTGGGCTCATGTAGCTATGCTCTCTCCCAGCCACTGTCCTGTGCTCTGGATGGCTGCATCTCATCTTCCTGTGGAAACCAGAAGGGTCTTCGGTCTCTGAGCTCATCTTGGACAGTGCTCTTCAGGACTCTGAGGTTTTAGGGGTGCAGGGAGATAGATGAGGTGCAGGATCTCAGTTGCTACATCTCAGGTAGGACCTTGGCCTGTGAGGATCCTGTACATGGCCTACTCTAGACCTTGTGTTAGGGCTCTGGGTCATCTGAGACATTGCTGGGCCTGGCCAGGGATGGCTACTTTGTATTATCATGTGATCAGTTTTATTTATTTATTTATTGATTTACCGAGACAGAGGCTCATGTAGCCCAGACTGGCTTTTGATTTGCCATGTAGCAAAGAATAGCCTTGAACTTAAAACTTCTGTGTGTATAAACCATGCTTGATATTCCCAGGGGTGGGGGAATGGGGAGGGATTTGAACACAGGACAAGTAGCTTACTTCCCCAGCTCCTTCTCCTTTATACCATTTCTTTATTTATTGTGTACGTATATGTGTGGGCATGGACATGTCACCCTTGACGTGTGTCAAGGTCAAAGGCCATGTATAGGAGCTGCTCCCCACCCCATTCCCCCCATTGAACTCAGGTCATCAGACTTGGCAGGAAGCTCCTTTAAATGCTGGGCCTCCCATTTTTTTCCTTGTTAATTTTTATTTTGTTTTTTTTTTTTTTTTTTTTTTTTTTTTTTTGGTTTGAGACAGGGTTTTCTCTGTGTAGCTTTGTAGACCAGGCTGGCCTCAAACTCACAGAAATCTGCCTGCCTCTGCCTCTGCCTCTCGAGTGTTGGGATTAGAGGTATGCACCAATACCCACCTTTAAATGCATTTGTTTGGGCTGGAGAGATGGCTCAGTGGTTAATAGGGCTTTTTTTTTTGTTGTGAGTGGTCTAATTTCAGTCCCCATCTTACAACCATTTGGAACTCCAGTTCTAGGGGACCCAGCAGCCCTCATCAGGTAGGCATGAACATAGTACATATACATACATGCAGGCAAAACACTTGTATGCATAAAATAAAAATGGAAAAAAATGACGTTTGTTTTATGTGTTTATGCGTGTATATAGACATGGGCATGCCACTGTGCACATGTTGAGGTCAGAGGTCAACCTGCAGGAGTCTGTTGTCTTTACCTTGTGGATTTAGGGGATTGAACTCTGGTCTTCAGGCCTTGTAGGGAGTACCTTGATCCACTGAGGCTCCTCGCTGCCTTTTTTAAAAACAGACAGGATCTTACTTAACCCAGGCTGGCTTTGAACTCACATCTGTCCTCTTGCCTCGCTCAACCAAGTGTTGGGATCACAGGTGCGTGCTGCTGTGCCCAGTTGTTTGATTTTTATTTTTTGTTTTTTGAGACAGGGTTTCTCTCTGTAGCCCTGGCTGTCCTGGAACTCACCCTGTAGACCACGCTGGCCTCGAACTCACATAAATCCCCAGCCTCTGCCTCTTGAGTGCCGGGGTCAAAGGCGAGGGCCACCATGCGTGTGTTTGATAGATTTTATTGTGTTTAAACTTTTGTGTCTGCTGGCATTGCTCTCACAGCTGTCAGTATGAGTAGCAGGCAGGCTCCTGGGGTGGGAGGGATGATTAGGAAGTTTCTGGGCCAAAGATTCCTCAGCCGGGTTCAGGGATACAAGGATCTGTGTTGCTGGGAGAAAGATCCTCACAGGGCTGTGTTGCTGGAGGGCTCTGTTGGGTGGGGTGGGGGTGGGGATAGCGATGGGTGGAAGATGTCATTCACCAGAGGCTGGCAGGGCACTCACTGCCGCCTTTGGCCCTAGGGCATGGCCGGACTGACGATGACTGTGATCGAGCCAGACACCGGGAGGATCGGCTGCTGGGGACACGGCTGGACCGGGACCAGGAGAAGTTGCTCCGGTGAGGGCTTGGGGGACCTGAGACCAGGGGTGGGGTGCTTCTGGGGTAAGGGTGATGAGTTGACCTCTGAGTTCCACCATGGTCCTTGAGAGTCAAGCCACCTTGGGCTTGTCCATCCATGTGACTCGGGTCCCCTCTAGCCAGTAGGGAAGAGCCTCTGCCGTCCCCAGGCTCACCCTGTCTGCTTCCTGGGCTGTGTCCCTCTTTCTTCCCCTCCCCATTTCTGGGCCACCAGCTATTCCCCATGCCTCTGTTTCCCTTTTCAGAGAAAGTAAGGAGTTGGCTGATTTGGCCCGTCTACACCCCACCAGCTGTGCTCCTAATGGTCTGAACCCCAACCTCATGGTGACTGGGGGCCCGACCCTGGCCGGCTCAGGACGCTGGTCTGCGGACCCTGCAGCACACCTGGCAGCACACCCTTGGCTGCCTCGGTCGGGTAGCACACCCATGTGGCTTGCTGGACACCCTTACGGTGAGTGGAGCTTGGTGGGGTTTCTCTCCTGAGGGAAGGCTGGGGCCAGCTTAGTCTTCCTCAGCTTCCCCAGCCACGGTGGGACGGTCAGGCCTGTCCCCAGTCTGCCCACACCTCTTAGTGTCCCTTGGGATTCTCAGTGGGGACCGGGGACTACGGTGCTGTCACTGGACCTGGAACTTCCTGACGCTGATGTGAACTTGGGTTTCTCCCCTAGGCCTGGGACCTCCCTCTCTACACCAGGGCATGGCCCCCGCCTTCCCACCCGGCTTAGGGGGTTCCTTACCGTCAGCTTACCAGTTTGTCAGGGATCCCCAGTCTGGCCAGCTGGTGGTTATCCCTAGCGATCACCTGCCTCATTTTGGTGAGTGACTTTTCCGGCCTCCCGTGGGGTGGGGTAGCTCTGCATATGGGGTGGGGGAGCCACAGCCCTGGCGTTGCCTGGCTGTCTGCTTTGGACCTCAGCATCTCCCTCTGGCAATGGGGTGATAGTGCGCACAGGAGCCGGGCCATGTGTGCAGCCCCCTGTTGTGTGTCTCCACAGCTGAGCTGATGGAGCGAGCTGCAGTGCCTCCTCTCTGGCCAGCCCTGTACCCACCGGGCCGCAGCCCCCTGCACCATGCACAGCAGCTGCAGCTCTTCTCTCAGCAGCACTTTCTGCGGCAGCAAGAGCTGCTGTACCTGCAACAACAGGCAGCTCAGGCTCTGGAGCTGCAGCGGAGTGCACAGCTGGTGGTAAGTCCTGGCTCCTCGGTGAGAGAGGCACATACCTCAAGCCGTACAACTTGAGAGTGGTAGTCAGGGAGGGCTGCCTGAAGGAGGCAGCATGTGAACAGAGGAAAAATCAGGTACGAAGACCAGGGCGTGGTAGACAGCATCCACTAGGGACAGGACCCAGTGAGCAGTGGGAAAAACATGACAGGGGTGACCTGTGGATCGGACATGTTTCAACCGGATACCCAAGGGATCTCAGAGGCCCCTCTGTCTCCAGATGTAGCTGCTCTGGAGTAGTCAGTTGGGTGGTACAAATATTTTTCAGGCTCTGTCCTCCAGCAAGTGACTTAACCTCTCTGGTGTTAGTTTCTGCTTACAGGAAACAGAGCTAGTTTGGTCAGTTACTTAGCTCTTAGGTCCAGGAGCAGTTGTGTGTGTGTGTGTGTGTGTGTGTGTGTGTGTGTGTGTAGCTGTCTTGAGTGTGTTGGGTACTAGCTGTGGGGCCCCAGTGAGTACTGGCTGTTGTAGAGCTAAGTTTAACAGTTTGCTGTCACATATCTCAGTGGTGCTTGGCTAATGCAACTTAGTGCTTGCTGAGCAGGTAGTGGGCACAGTGCACGGTGTCAGGGTGTGGGCACTAGGGCCCCTCGTTCCAACTGTGAGGGTCCCAGCTGGGTCAGGATCCTGGTGTCAAAGGGTTTTAGGCCGTGGGCCCTCCTTGTCACAACCAGGGCCCTGTGCCCTGTGCCCTGCCCCCGGCCCGCTGTCTGGGTTCTGTAGAATGCCATGTTTATTACACATGTGCCACGGTGGAATGTCTATGTGGGAGGGCTGGCCTGGCCCTTGGATCTTGCCTGATTCTCTGGAGTGGGAGGCTCGAGGGCTTGGGCAGGTGATGATGACTCCTTCCGTGCTGACCCCACCCCCTGTCCCATTCCCCAGCAGGAGCGATTGAAAGCACAGGAGCATCGAACCGAGATGGAGGAGAAGGTGAATAAGAAAAGCCTGGAGACCACGGGCAAGGCCAGCTTGAGTGCCACAGGCTCAGGGCTACTGCCTCGCAAGCCTGCCAGCCTGGCTCCAGGCCCCACAGGCACCCACGGCAAGGCTGTGAGTCCACCGCCATCTCCCCGAGCCTCCCCTGTGACCTCTCTGAAGGCCAAGGTTATCCAGAAGGTAGAGGATGTGTCTAAGCCACCGGCCTACACCTACCCTGCCACGCCTAGCTCACACCCCAGCAGCCCACCGCCTGCCTCCCCACCACCTACCCCTGGCCTGACCCGCAAGGAAGAGGCTCCTGAGAATGTGGTGGAGAAGAAAGACCTGGAGTTGGAGAAGGAGGCGCCCAGCCCCTTCCAGGCCCTGTTCACAGGTGGGAGTGAGGGACAGGGGCTGCCTGGCTGTGGGATACTGAATTCCTGAGTGCTCAGTGGAGGCCTGGTTCATTTACTCATTCATGTCTGTTCACTGTGTAGTCATTCATTCACTGGCTCATTAATTCATTCCTTCTCTGATTCATTTGTGGATTCATACCATTCACTGCATCATTCATTCACCCCGACTATTTTCTCATTCATTCATCCATTCACTCCTTCTCTGGCTGAGCACTCTGTATATCCCACTGTCCAACTTTGGAAAGAATGTAGCTGAGATTTCTTCCCAGTCCCTTGTTGGAGTAGAGCAGGGGACATAGTGATAACATCCGTGCATGAGGGCTGCTCAGAGCTCAACAGACTTGTATACTTGGTGGACAGTTGCTGCCGAGTCACCCTGGGAACACTCAGAGGTTCCCATCTGGGTAGCCTCTTTGACACACTGGCTGCCCCAGTCTCCAGTGTCCATCAAGCCTGGCCACACCTACCTGGCTTTGGGGTCTGAGGTCTGTGTCCTTTTCTGAGGGCAAGAGCGATCATGAGCTTTCGTTTGGGAGGATTTGGGTTCTAATTCAGAATCCTGTATTAGTGCTGTGTTAGTTTGTGCTGGAGGTTGCCCCTCTCTGGAGTCATTTGGCGTAATGCTGACACTAAGGCTAAGCATATGCGTGACCTCAAACTTATTCTGGTAGACTATTGCGCTGTTAAGCTCCTGTTAGGCATTGCCCAGGCCTGGCTCAGTCATTCTACTCAGTCCTGCCTCTTAGGATAAACCTGTATCACCATGAAGGATTTTTCTCTGTTGTGTTTCCAGACTGTGTCTCACTAGGTAGCCAGGGCTGCCCTTGAACTCAGAGAGATCTGTGGGCTTCTGCCTCCCGAGTTCTGACACTAAAGACACAGGGCACCACACCCAGCTACTGTGAGATTTTTGAGTACATGTTTCATTGGGCTGAGGAATAGTTCAGGCTGACTGACAGGCATCTTCATAGGCCTTGTTTTAGCATTTGCTTTTGGTCCCAATTCACTTTAAGACTGCAAGACCCTTGAGCACAAGAGGATGACTGGCTTTGCTCTCCTAGGCTCAGGCATGTAGAAGGGCCTTGGGTTATTTCAGGATCAGCAGGGGAGCGTGTTTCCCACTCTGCAGCTGATCAAGAGGGGTCAGTTTGTTGTATGTTGTCTTCTCTCGGGTAATGGGCATAGGTCAGAGCTCTGGGGAACCCCTTTCACTGATTTCTTCTGTCCTTGGCAGATATTCCCCCCAGGTACCCATTCCAAGCCCTGCCACCACACTACGGGAGACCCTACCCCTTCCTGTTGCAGCCCACTGCAGCAGCTGACGCCGATGGCCTCGCTCCTGACGTGCCCCTCCCAGCTGATGGGCCGGAGCGCCTGGCACTGTCTCCTGAAGACAAGCCCATCTGCCTGTCACCTTCTAAGATTCCAGAGCCACCCCGGGACAGCCCAGAGGAGCAGCCACTGGTCGACCGTGAGGTGAAGGCTGAGGTTGAGGATGTAGACGAGGGTTCCACGGAGCTGCCTCCCCTCGAGTCACCATTGGCTCTGCCTGTCCCAGAGACCATGGTGGATGCTGTAAGCCCTGCAGGTGGCTGTGGAAGTGGGCTGCTGGAGGCCCAGGTGTTGAGCACAGCCAGTCAGGGCTGCCGGGAGCCATCTGAAGCATCAGACTTTGCGAAAGTGGCTGAGCCACAGAGAGAACTATCGGGAAGGACAGAGCCCCGTGTGGCTGCCCTGGAGCTGGGGACACAACTGACACCTGAGCCACTGGTGACTAAGGAAGAGCCGGTGGAGGTGCCTCTGGATGTGCCAATGGAGGGGCCCATGGCAGAGGCAGGGCCTGAGGACAGCCTGCCCCAGCCGTCCCTGGCTGAGCCTCAGCCCAGCCTGGAGCTCTCAGAATGTGACTTACCTGTCCCAGAGGGCCAGTGTCTGAACCTGGAGACCCCGGAGGCTGCACCTGCTCCAGGCAGTACCTGCTGTCTAGAAGAAACCTGTTCTGAATCACTCCTGCCAGGCCTGGAGGACCCACTGGCCGGCATGAACGCGCTGGCAGCTGCAGCCGAGCTGCCCCAGGCCAGGCCTCTGCCTTCTCTGGGTACTGGGATCCCAGCTGGGGAAAAGCTGGACACAGCCCCCAGCTTAGGCCTGGGACACAGTTTTCTTCAGGGCATCACCCTGCTCAGTGAGATAGCTGAGCTGGAGCTGGACCGAAGGGGCCAGGAGGTTGCAGGTGAGCTGAAGGTTTCTGGGGTTCTAATTCAGAATATTTACAAAAGCCAGTGTTGGGGGTGCACGACTCTAACTCAGCATTCCTGAGCCTGAGGCAGGTCCATCTCTGTGGTTCTAGACTAGCCTGGTATATACAGCATGGTCCAGGCCAGACCTTACAGAGTAGGTTTACAGATTTAGATTTTTTTTCCTTAAAAACTTCCAAGCCTCCCAGAATATGTCTTACTCACATTCTTTTTGTTTGTTTAATTGTAAAACCAGGCTCAGTGGCACAGGCTGTCATCCCAGCTACACAGGAGGCTGAGGCAGGAGGATTGTGAGTTTAAGGCCAGCTTGGGTTAGAGAGAATACAAGACCAGCCTAGGCAACTAATTAAAACCATGATCTCATGATAAAAAGTAAAGAGGGCTGAGGATTAGCTCAGTGGTAGAGCACTAGAATCCCCAGTGAGGGGCTGGGGTGTGGAATGCTTGTAGAGTGTAGAGTGCTTGCTCTAGCCGTAGGTTTCATCTCCAGTATTAAAGTGGAGATCGAGGAGAGAAAACATATGGCCAGAGGTGTTTTGATGACCTTAAGCCTCTGGTTCCATCTCCTTCCCCTGGCATTGTATGAGAGCAGGAGTTTTTTAAAAGTTAAATTGGTTTGGAGAGAGGTTGGGTCAGGGTGGGGACAGGTGAGGGGTGCTTTTCCCTTGGTGGTCTTGAGCTAGAACCTACATAGTAGAAGAGAGAACTGATTCCCAAAAGTTGTCCTCTGAGTTCCACATGTGCGCTGCAACATGTGCGTGCACACGGGTGTGTGTGACACACACACACAAGCAAGTAAAGGCAATGCAATAATGAGGGGGTGTAGCTCAGTTGACAGAGTGCTTGCTCAGCATGCATGAAGTCCCATCCTCAGCACCACTCCAACACTTGAGAGATGGAGGCAGGAGCAGCCAGACCTCCAGGTTGTCCTGAGTGTGAGGCCTGGCTGGGCCGTGTTAGACCGAGTTTCTCTCCCCCACCCAAGGGCAGAATTTACTTGCTTTTGGAACCAAAGTAAAGCATTAGATCCAGCTGGATCTGGGTACTCAAGTCATTTTGAAGCTTTTTTCCCTGTGCATGCCCAGTTGGTTCTTTCTTTTTCTGCCTCTCTCCTTTCCTGTTCTACTTTTCTCTTTGCTGACCTCATTTTGCCAGGCTCACTGCCCTCCCTGGTGCCTCCAGCGATTTCTCCTGTGCCTGTGGGCCTGCTCAGCTGGGCTGTGTTGTCTTTCCCAGAGCTCTCATAAGAACTCAGATTCCTCATCAAGGGCCCACTGGAGTTCATGCCTTCTGCAGTACAAACACCTGCAGCTGGGGCCCTGGGGGGATGGCGCCACGGGAAAAGCACATAGTAGGACCAAGCAGGACCCCCTGTCTAAAAAAAAAAAAAAAAAAAGTGGGGCCAGGAAACCAGGTGAGACAATGAGGCAGTCAGAACTAAGAACAAGGGACTGAGAAAGCATAGCACAAGGTTGAGGACCTGAGTTCGGATCCCACAGAAGCATGTAAAGCTGGGTGAGGCAGCTCACGTCCATCATGCTAGAGCCCCTACTGAGTCAAATTACAGAATCCATAGAAAGCTGGCTATGGAAACACGCAGGAAACATGTATCCAACATTACTTTGTTGCTACAACAAACTTGGAAGTGGACCTAGAGTTCCGGGAGTTCAGTGGCCTTTGAGCACGGTGTACACACTAGAACAAACAAAACAAAACAACCCAAAAGCCCTTTCTCAATGAGGGAGACAAGGATTGACACCTGACTTGGTCTCTGAACCTCTACAGCATACTGTGGGAATGCATGGAATGCACTCACATGAATTCTTGTGCATGTGCGCGCGCGCGCACACACACACACACACACACACACACACACACACACACACACACACACACACACACACACACACACACACACGGGAGGGAGAAGGTCCTGCTGTTGGGGAGTAAGGATTGCCTTTATGTACCTCCGTACTAGGAGAACTGTTCTCCTCATACTGTTAGAGAACCTCCCAAATCAAAGACTAGCAGTGAGCAATAGCTGGGCCCATCTCCAGGTCATACCTAGTTGTGACATCCATAAACTGGTATACTTGTTTACTGAGATTGCTTGAATAATTTGCCAGCAACTGGGCCCCTTTGACTAGAGATTTCCTTTCTCTCTTTTTCTCCTCTCCCCCTCCCTCCCTTCCTTTTTTTGTTTTTCTTTCCTTTTGGCAAGTATGTAGCCTAGGCTGGCCTAGAACTGGCAGCAATCCCCCTGCCTCATCCCTCCCAAGTGCTGGGTTTGGAGGCATGCTGAAGAGCCATGCAATCCTTGTCCTTTGGTTTGTAGATGTCTGGCTTTGCCTGTCTTGAAGACTTCCTCTGGGAAAAAACATCCATATTAGATTAGGGACTACCTCATCCACCTCCATGGGAACCCTGTCTTAAGTGAGGTCACACCATGGTGTACCGATGGGGTGGGATGGGGTATTAGGAGGCTGAGGCAGCCAGCTCGCTTGCACTGAGATTTCTGGGATTAGAATCCAATTGGCTAAATTAAGGGTTTCGACTGTACCAGTAAAGGCTGGCTTGGTATGTGTCCCCGGGTAGCTTTGGATCAGGAGGCTGGAGGGAGGGGGATGGACCTTCTGTAAGTCAGATCAGCTGTCCCTTGCCTCACTGAGAGCCTTAAAGTGATGGGGTATGCTGGAGCAGTAGCAGCCTGCCTTAATCTGATGTGAGGATCCTGGTAGGTTCACTCCTCTTCCTGGCCTTCGTTTACCTAAGGATATATGAAAATAAAGTCTGGGCTGGAGATATGGCTCAGCCTGTAACGGCTGAGTTCACAACCAAAAATATAAGAATAAAACCCACCAGCCAGGTGGCATAGGACAGTAATCCTCTATGACTGAGGCATGCGGAATGAAAGCTCAAGCAAGGTCTGCCTGGGTTTCATACAGAGTGTGTTCAAAGCCAGCCTGAGGGGTTGTTGCAGTGTGAAAAAGGTCTGAAGTTGTAGCTAAGGATAGAATGCTTGCCTAAGACAGGTAGAGCGCTTGCCTACGACATGCAGACCCCTGGGTTTCATCGCCAGTACTGAGATAGCCAGGCACTCAGGAATCAGAAGCAAGAGTATCTGGAGCTCAAGGCTAACCTGGACATAGTGAGACACTGTCTCAAAAACAAAAAAGAAGTTAGTGGGGCTGAAGAGATGGTTCAGTGGTTAAGAGCAGCGGCTGCCCTTGCATAGGGCCTGGTTTGATTGCCAGAATCCACAACCACTGTAAGTATATATAGTTCAGGAGGTGTAACACCATCTTTCTGGCCTCTGCCGGCTCCAGGAGTGCACGCACGCACGCACGCACGCACACATGCACCCCAGGCAAAATACATACAGTAGTAAAAAAAAATAAAAGCCAGGCATAATGATACATACATTTCTAATCCCAGCACTTAGGCGACAGAAGCAGGTAGATCTCTAGAAGTCCTAGACCAGTCAGTCTACAGAGGGAGTTCCAGGTCAGCTTAAGTTATGTATTTCAAAACAAAAACAAAATTGAAAAGTTAATAGTTACGTGTAAACAAAAATTTTGGGGGGGGGGAAAGAAGGAAAAACCCAAACCACTGATTTTCACAGGGCTAAGAGATGCATTTTTATGCCCTCTGGGACTTTGGCAGAAGCAAGTCTGGTTGTCACTGGTTCAGGGAACACTGCTGACATCTAGTGGGGAGAGATCAACATGACACGGAGAAGCCCCCAGCCTAGGATCCAACCTGTGTTGGGAACCAGGCTTTGAAGCCCTGGTTATTTTATAAGTGCTAGGATTATTCATCACCTTCAGACATGGATGATTGCATGATTTCCTTAAGCATGGTTGAATAGTACACAAAAATTTGGTTAACTTTGATATCAAAGGGAAAATGTCGGTTTGAGAATGAAAAGAGGGTCAGTGAGATGGTTCAGAGAGTAAGGGGCTTGCTGCTAAGCCCAAGGACCTGAGTTCGATTCCTTAGAATTCAAGATAGAAGAGAGAACCAGTTTCTGAAAGTTGTTCTTACAGACACGCACACACAGTAAAATAAAAATAAGATTAAAATAGCCAGGGTTGTGGTGCAGATCTCTAACCCTAGCACTAGGAAGGCTGAGGCTGGAGGATTGTGAGTTGGAAGCAGCCTAGATGAGACCAGACAATCTTACATAGCTCAGGCAGTCCTCAAACTCCTTATGTAACCAAGGATGACCTTGAACTCCTGATTCTGTTTCCTCTACAACCTGGGTCCTGGATTGTTCTTGTGTGCCAGTATGTCTGTTTATGTGTGTTAGGGCTTTGTGTGTGCTAGGCATGCACTGTATGGACTCAACCAACACCCCCAGCCCTCCATTGTGCTTAACATTTGAACAGGAGGCTGGGTATATCCAGAGTGTTTGAGCATGACAATACATTCCTGGAAGTCTGGCACACTGCATCACATCCTCTCCCCGAGGAGGCCGTGTGTTGGGCTCGCCTTGATTTGTGCTTTTTAAAGTATATACTTTACTGTGTATGTCTGATGTGCACGCATATACGTGTGTTAGTGGTGATGTACACATGCCACAGCATGTGTGTGGAGGTCTGAGAACAGCCTCTAGTGTCTGTTTTCCCCTTTATACCGTTTGCTGCAGGACATGCCAGGCTAGCTGGTTCCGAGTTTCTGGGCAGTTTCCCTCTGTCTGACTCCTGTCTCACCTTAGGAACACTGGAACTATTAACATGTGATCTTGTGCAGAGCTTTCATGCATTCTGGGGATTTGAACTCAGTGCCTCACAGTTGCCCAGTACCACTTTTCTTAGCTATTTACCTAGCTTGTGGTTTTTATTTCTCTTTCTTCCTTCCTTCCTTCCTTTCTTTCTTTCTTTCTTTCTTTCTTTCTTTCTTTCTTTCTTCCTTTCTTTCTCCCTTTCTTATGTAGGCCCCAAACTTCTAGAGGCTTCTGCTTCTGCCCCCCCAAATGCTGAGCTTTTTAAAAAATATACCTTATTTTTAAGTGTGTATTTGTATGCATACATGTGAGTGCGGCTGCAGAGGGGTTGGGTCATCTAGAGCTGGGGTTACAGGTGGCTGTGAGCTGCCAGACGTAGGTGATGAGACTTGAACTCAGTTCCTCTGCGAAAGCAGCACTCCCTTACCTGCTTAGCTGTGTGGTTTTGTGTTGTGCCTTCCCCCCACCCCTGGGTGTTTTGTTTATTTGTTTGAAAGGAGGGAGGAATCTATGTGGCCTGAGCCCAGTCCTTCTGCCCAAGCCATCTGAATGCCGGGTGACAGGTGTGAACCATACCTGGTTCCCTGGGCCTGCTCTCTGGTATGGGAGACAGCGTATTTGCCAATGTGAAGTTTAAGCAGACACGTGGGGATGGATATGTGATGTCCTGGGAAGGAGCCTTTGCCAGCCTTTGGTCACTCTGAGGTATTCCTGGCCTTTCACACACACTGGGGACAAACCTGTTCCATATCCCAGGTCCAAGTCCACTCTTGCCTTTGACACTGTGTCCTACATCCCAGGTTGGCTTCAGTCCAGTAGATCACAGGGCTATGTGGCTGTGTGGCCCCAATTGAGCCAGGCCTGACTACAGTTTCTGGGAGTTTGGTCCGGTCTCAGGACGGCTGGCTGGGTATGTGCTGCCATCTTGCCAGTGGTCCAGGTCCCAGCACTGACTGACTTGTCCTCTTCGCTACCTCAGGTGCAGAGCCAAACCTGGTCGTTCGCCCCTCGCTGGAGAGCCTGCTGGCGGCCAGCAGCCACATGCTGAAGGAAGTGCTAGACAGCCCCTTCTCAGACCCACTCAAGAACTTGCGGCTTCCTCGTGAACTGAACTCCAACAAGAAATACAGCTGGATGCAAAAGAAGGAGGAACGGGTGAGACCTGATGACCTCTCCCTCCTGCAGTCCTGAGAGAGGTCCAGGCTGGTGGGTGGGAGTCCCACTGGCCATCCTTCACCTTTTTGCTATGTGGCCTGTGGTGGGTCATTTCCCCTCTCCTTGGCTTTGCGTGTCCCTGGGGTGCAGTATCATGGGTTGCAGTGGAAGCTGACTGGCAATGAGGCCTGGGGCTACCCTTTGCTGCCTGTGTGGTGTCGGGTAGCTGCTGTCCACTGCAAGCCCATGTGTGTAAATAACACACTTGTCCTCATTAAACCATGACTACAGCATGGGGTTTAGTCATGCCATCTTAAGCGTTGGTATGACTTGGCAAAGTGGGCATTAGGGGGTCCTGAACATAAAAAAGAGTCAGGTCTGCAGAAAGTTGGGAATGGTGATAGAATAACCTGGCTTGATGGTTTATGTCTGTAACTCCAGCCATTGCAAAGCAGAGACAGGAGGATTGCTGTGAGTTCTAGCCCAGGCTAGGCTACTTAATGGGTTTGAGCCTAGCACCACATAAACTGGACATGATGGTGCTCACCTGTGGTCTCAGTACTCAGGAAGTAGAGGCAGGAAGATTAAAAAGTCAAAGTCATCCTTGGCTACATACTAAGTGTGCGGCCAGCCTGAGCTACATGAGAAACTGTCTCTAAAATCCAACCAAAAGAGGGGACATCAATGGGATTCAAGCCAGTTTTTGACCAGGGGGCAGGGCATCAGCGACATCAGCAGCCTCATTTGTCTCCCCCTCTACCTGATCCTTCCTCCAGATGTTTGCCATGAAGTCTTCCCTGGAAGACATGGATGCTCTGGAGCTGGACTTCAGGATGCGCCTGGCAGAGGTCCAGCGGCGGTACAAAGAGAAACAGCGCGAACTGGTCAAGCTCCAGAGACGCCGGGATTCGGGGTGAGTGTCTCCCCAACTTGCAGCCCATCCTGGACATCTGGTTGGTAGGTCGACTGTGGTAGTCATCAGGTGTGTGTGTGAACCCAAGTGCCCCATTCCGCGCCCCGCCCACCCCAGGTTCCCAGCCGAGCCTGTGAATTCTTTTTAAGGGACAGGCACGAGGATGCCCATAGAAGCATGGCACGCAGAGGCCCTGGCAGGCCGCGGAAACGGACCCACACCCCGAGCGCCCTGTCGCCCCCCTGCAAGAGAGGGAAGAGCCACAGCGGTAGCGGAAAGTAAGGCTGGCCCCTCGGTGGATTGGGGACTGACTGGTACCCAGCTCGGAGGGAGGAGCAGGGCTCCCTCTAAGGCGCCCACTACTGGGCGCCAGGGGACCTGGTAGTGCTTGGTGCTCTGATCCCCGAACGGAGCTCCCAGGGAGCCCAGACGGAGTACTGCCCAATCCAGGAGGGTGAGAGAAGAGAATGAAAGATTGGCAGTGGCTTAACTCTAACCGGAACACTTGGCCCCGCCTTCCGGCCCCACCCATGTCTTCACCACCATGCTTCTTTCCATTGTTCCTCCCTGCAGAAGTACTGCTTTAACTCCAGCCTTCTAGGACAGGCTGGATACATCCCTGTCATGCTGGGATCCCACAGGAGAACCAGGGCTGCTCTCTGGGGACAAGGTCCTCTTGGGTGGCACTGAAGCCATTTCAGATGGCTCCTCCTGAGGTTATCTTTTTTTTCTTTTTCCGAGACAAGGTTTCTCAGTGTAACACCTGGCTGTCCTAGAACTCGCTCTGTAGACCAGGCTAGCCTCAACTCACAGAGATCCATTTGTCTCTGCCTCCGAGCTCTGGGATTAAAGATGTGTGCCTGAGGTTGTCTTGAATGCTGGCTGGGATGACAGCTCTCTGTCGCCAGGGCCAGGCTTCTGTGCAGATGGGCTCCAGCCTCCCCATGTACCTCTTAAGAGGGCCAAATGAGTGAGGTCCATTGAGGAAAAGGCTGTACAGCTTTCTGTGTTGGCAGGCACGGGTGGGCGGAAACTAGCTTGGAATGTGGAGGGCTTGGAGTGGCCACAGGCAAGGCAGTAGTATATCCTGTTCACAAGAAAATGGCCTCCGTCTTGCCACATCTTATATTTAACCCTTGGAGGTCCCTGACTGGGAAAAGTACAGAAATGAGGGTAGAAGGGAGGCTATGGAGATAGAAGAGCTGGGGCCACCAGCGATGCAGGCCTAGTGATCAGGAGTGTCACCATTATGCCGACTTCCTGCTTGGAGTCCCAGCTTTGCCACTCCTATGACATTGGGCCCTAATGTCAGCTTTTTGGAGCCTCCAGTCTCTTTTTCCTCACACATTTAAAGGACAGTCACACCGTAGGCACTGGAGATACAGTAGTGGGTAGAGTAATTGCCTGCACAAAGCCCCGGGTTCTACCCCCATGCACAAGTGATAGATGGGGTGGTGGCTCGTGCCCAAGCCCGTCATTGCAGCATTTGGGAATTAGGCAGTTTCACGAATTGAGAGACACTTATGTGTCCCTGCTCTCCAGAAAAGGGGGCCCAGTGCAGGGTTCCCCCTTCATACCAGCATTTGATACAATCACCCCTCCCATCGTGGTAGATTTCCTTATGTTTCTGACCTTGGCTCTTGGTGCAGTTTTGGTAAAGATATGTCTTACTGGTGTCTGTGTCTTTCTGTCTGTCTGAAACCACGTAGGAGAGAGGCTGTGGAGGATGCTGACTTGAAGTTTTTTTCCCCCTTCTCTCTTTGTACTTTGCTCACTAGCATCCACCTATCTTCCCACAATGGTCGTCTTGGTATCCATCACTGTTTCTTTCCACATCTGTAGCCCAACTGTTGATGGCTACGTAGGTGGACAACCCCCTCCCATCGAGCGTGGCCTGGCTGAGCGTGCTGACTCCCATGGTGTGTTTGGCTTTCAGGCTGAGCAGTAAGTCCCTGCTGACATCAGATGACTACGAGCTGGGAACTGGAATAAGAAAGAGACACAAGGGGTCTGAGGAGGATCAAGATGCTCTCATCAGCATGGGGAAAGCCCGGAGCAGGAACCAGAGCTGGGATGATCACGAAGCCTCCTCTGACTTCATGAGCCAGGTCAGTAAACTCAGTTGTGTAGACTCACCGGGACACAGCCCTCAACTTGGAGTGCTGGAGGTCATACCAGAGACAATGAACCCTCAAGATGGAGGGCTGTGGGTCCCTACTGCCATAGAGAAATTGTTAAGCATTAACTTCCTCACTGCGGGGTGGGGGGGTGGGGTGGGGTGTGTGTGTGTGTGTGTGTGTGGGTGGCCCAGGGGAGATCAAGGCCTGGCAAAGTAACAGGACCCCAGGTAGGGTTAAAAGCTTTATCAGTTTGTGTGCACCGAGACACTGCTTAAGCAACCTGGGAGGTTAGATTGCAAGTGTGTAACCAAATAGTGGTTACTCTGTTGTTTAGCAATGTAACGGTTTAATGAGCACCTTGGGCTTGATGCCACCACTGTGATTCAGTCTGAGTTCTGCAGGGGTAATTTCTCATTTCAACAGAGCCTTGAGACCATGCACTTACGGACCCTGTTTCTGAATGCTAATGTGTCTCCTCATTAAGCCTTGTGGGAAGAGAGTGTTCTGATTGGTTTTTGTCATCAGAGGCAAAATGTTACATAAAGGGGCTGGATGAGGAAGATAGTGAGTTTGGGGCCGTGGAGGTGGTTCGGTGGGTAAAACATTTGATGGTCAAGTGTGGTGACAGGAGTTCAGGTCCCTAAAACCCACGCACAGCTGGGTGGGCATGCTGATTGGTCTGTAATTCCCAATCTTGGAAAGATCCCTGGGACAAGCTGACTGTTAAGACCAGCTGCAACAGCCAACTCTGGGTCCAGCCCTAGCTAGAGTGAGAAACCCTACCTTGTCATGTAAGTAGAGTGAAGGCACACATACATATACAAAAAATAAAATTAAGTTAAAAAAAAAAAGATGTCAGGGTGGTGTGTGCAAAAACAGGCAGATCTCTGGACTTGGAATCCAGCCCGGTTTATGTAACAAGTTCAGGGCAACCAGAGCTTTTTAGTGAGACCCTATCTCAGGGAAAGAAAATCAAAATAGTTAAAATTCTACCCCTTTAATCCCAGCACTTGGGAGGCAGAGGCAAGCGGATCTCTGTGAGTTCAAGGCCAGCCTGGTCTACAGAGCTAGTTCCAGGACAGCCAGGGCTACACAAAGAAACATTGTCTTGAAAAAAAAAAAAAAACAAACAAACAAACCAAGCATCGAATAAGTAAATAAATAAATAACATTTAAAGTAAAAGCATGAAGAGATTGTCACCTTTTTGTGCACCATGGCTCTCTTTTCCTCTCAGGTGAGAGATGCTTTTGGTAATTATCTTAACAACGCCATCCCAAACCGCTCCCCCTCCTGCAAATGCTACCTGATTAAAAATATATAGTAGTGCCCTGAAATGGCAGAGTGTTAATGCCTTTGAAACTGCACATTTCATTTCAACAAATGACTACCGTTGGCAATAGACGTGCAAGGAGAAATTTAATCTGTGAAATCTCTAATCAGTCTCCCTGGTCTCGGCATCCAAGGCACACTCCAGCCGTTTTCTTGGCAGCTGTGACCCATTTAGTTGGACAGGCTGGTTTAGACTGAGCAGCAGCCTCCGGCAGCTGCTGTGGGAGGTTGAGATGTAAAGCAGATCTGCTGTGCTCTGGGCTCAGTTTCTAGTCTTGGCTCTCTTCGGTTCATCCAGCTACCTTCTCCCGCCCATCTGTAGCCTTGTTTTCTCGAAGATTTTCTATAGGCGCTCCTAGACAGGGCTGTGGAAGGCCAGGATGGGGAAAGCATTGCCAGCTAGGATTGTTACCATGGTAACAGCTTTTAATAAGTGATTACTAGGCTAGGCAGCTTAAATTTTTTTATAAAAACATTCTATTTAAAAAAACATTCTCTGTGTTCGGGTGTTTTGCTCGAATGTTTTGTTTGTCTGTGCATGGCATGGGTTCACTGTCCATGGAGACCAGAAGAGGGTGCTGGATCTCCTGGAACTAGAGTTGCAGACGGTTGTGAGCTGCCTTGTGGGTGCTGGGAATCTGAACCTGGGTCCTCTCAAAGAGTAGCCAGTGCACTTAGCCATGGAGTTATTTCTCCAGTTCCCAGTCTAGGCATTTTTAATGAGTGCTTTATTTGTTGCATTTATTTTTTTGAAAAATATTTCTTTCTTTCTTTTTTCTATTTTTTTAATACATGGGTATGTGTGTACATTAGTGCTGATGGATGCCCACAGCATCTAGGAGAAAATATCATATCCCCTGCAGTTATGGGGGTTGTGTTGGGAAGTGATGTGGGTTCTTTGCAAGACTATTACAGGATCTCTCTAACTTCCCACTTTATTTGTATGTGTGTTATGTGTGTGCATGCATGTGCACATGCCTCTGTGCGTGTGTCAGGTATGTGTGGAGGTCAGAATCTATTTTCTACATTATGTTGGTCCTAGGGAATTGAATTCAAGTCCTCAGACTTGGTGACAGCAATCTTTACCTGCTGAGCCGCCTCACTGGTCTGAATGAATGTTTTATGGACCTTACCTGGTTATCTTCATAGTAGCCTAGTGATAGACACAGATAGCCCATTTTAGATGGAAAGACTGAGGACGAGTTAAGCAATTTGCCACGAGTCAAGAGGACATGGGACAGGAGTTAGCTCATCTCATAAGCGTTGTGACCCCAGACTCACTATCCTATTTGGCCATATGTCTTAATCTGTGACCCAACCTTCCTTCTCCAGCTAAAGATTAAGAAGAAAAGGATGACGAGCGACCAGGAGCAGTTGGCAAGCAAGCTAGACAGAGCCCTGTCCCTCACAAAGCAAGACAAGCTAAAGTCGCCCTTCAAGTTTTCCGACAGTCCTGGGGGAAAGTCAAAAGCTAGTGGGGGCTGTGGCAGGTTCTTGACACCGTATGACAGCCTGCTGGGCAAGGACAGGAACGCACTGGCCAAAGGCCTCGGCTTGTCTCTGAAACCCTCCAGAGAAGGTAAACACAAAAGGGCTTCCAGAGCCAGGAAGATGGAGGGGGGCTTCAAGGCCAGAGGCCAGCCCAAGCCTGTCCATTCTCCGTTTGCCTCGGAAGTGAGCAGTCACTCCTACAGTAAGTATCGCCTTCAGCCACCTGCACTGTCAGCGATAATCTTAGATTCTCCTTAACCTTTCTTGCCCTCCTCTGAGGGACTTCAGGGTGTCTGGGAGCATTGCACTGTGCCTGAAGCCAGATGGGCGCCCCTAAAGTGGAAATGCCAGTGAATGGCAGGTGTGGTATTGGACAGACCCTTGTGATTGGTGAAAGCAGATGTTAGTGGCTCTCCTCACACTGTAGACTTTGTAGACACAGCCTAGAGCGCTAGAAGTGATGGGCTGCATTGCTTGCAGGAAGTTTGTCATTTATAATGGACGGAAGTGCAGCCATGGATTGTGGAGTGATTGGGAGATGAGTGTGGGCCTAAGTGGGAAGACAGACTGGAACGAACCAGGTCCTGTTTGATCTACTTGCCCATGACAGCCATGACAGCCATGACAGCCATGCCCGGATGTTGTTTTTGCTTTGGCCTCGTCTTCTGCAATAGCCATTTGTGACTTAGGAGCCAAGGAAACGGAGCAGCCTGCACACCGAGGGACAGACTCAGCTTTTATTGCATTTATGTAGAGACTGTGGTTTGTCAGAGCAAGGCAGCGCTCCTTGGCCACTTGTGGGCCGTGGCCTTCTGCCCGCCAGGGGAATTGGATGCTCACTCATTCTGTATGGATGAGCACCTGGTGTCCAAGACAGGCAGGTACTAAGGATTTAGCAGGTGCTTCAGAAGGCAGCAGGGGCTTCTCCCATCCAGTCCCATGTCACAGAGGTTTGCACTGGCTGCCCTCAGGGTTTGCTTTTGTCTTCTGTCAGATTCACTGTGTCTTAGACTTTGCTAGACTGTGGTCCCTGGGGTATGTGTGTGTGAGTTTGAATGTCAACTAAAAACAAAAGACACATTTCTTTCCCTTTTTTTTTTTTTTTTTTTTTTGCTGGTAGTGCTAGAAGTTGATATAGGGTCTGATGTTTGCCAGCCTGATGGCCATCTCACTGTATCTCCGTTTTGTGTCTCACTCTGCTTTCCCTCACAATGCAAGGTCTCTTTACGTAACCTTTGCTGGTCTTTACAGTATGTATATCCCAAGCTAACTTGGAATTTTTTTTTTTAAAGATATTTATTATTATGTCTACAATGTTCTTCCTATATGCATCCCTGCAGGCCAGAAGAGAGCACCAGATCTTATTACAGATGGTTGTGAGCCATCATGTGGCTGCTGGGAATTAAACTCAGGACCTTTGGAAAAGCAGCTGGTGCTCTTAACCTCTGAGCCATCTCTCCAGCCCCTGACTTTGAATTTTCAGTCCTTCCACCTCCACCACCTGAGTGCTGGGATTACAGACGTGTGCTACCACATGCCTTTAATCCCAGCACTCAGGCGGTAGAGGCAAAGGCAGGTGGATCTCTGAGTTTGAGGCCAGCCTGGTCAACAGCGTGAGCTCTGGATAGCCAAAGCTACACAGATGAACAAACAAAATTTTTTAGTGTGTGTGTGTGTGTGTGTGTGTGTGTGTGTGTGTGTGTGTGTACATATATATGTGCTCATGGGTACTTGTCCTTGGAGGTCAGACGAGGATGTTAGATTCCCTAGATCTGGAGTTAGAGGCAGTTGTGAGCCACCATGTGGATGCTCGAAACAGAACTGGGTCCTCTGGAAGTGCTCTTAACCACTGAGCCATCTCTCTAGCTCAGTTCATGCATATGCCCTCCCTTCCCCCCACCTCCCTTCTGGAGACAGGGTTTCACTAGGCCTTCTTGGGCGTAGAATTTACTGTGTAAATAAGGCTGGCCTCAAACTCACGAGCTGTCTCTACTTTTGCCTCCTGAGTTCTGGGATTAAGACGCATAGTTTAAATTTACAGCATTTATGAGCTTTGGAGTTCAAGCATTGTCATGGTCTTCCCGGCGTGTAATCTGCTAGTCTGCTCATGTTCTGGGAGGTGGGTGCTGTGCCCGTCACAGGGTTAAATTGCTACTTTGTGTGAAGTGTGCATTTTTTGTTGTCTTTGACCTGTGGGTCCCCAGGACTGAAGCTCCAATGGGTATGAGGCCTGTGCACCCCCTCAGCCTTATGCACCAGGAGTTAGCTCAGGGCTCCTCACAGCCAAATGGTATGATCACTGAGGTCCCTGCTCACAAACAGGTACAAGGAGAGAGGG
Organism: Cricetiscus sungorus; assembly: GCA_030556225.1. Lineage (NCBI taxonomy): Eukaryota > Metazoa > Chordata > Mammalia > Rodentia > Cricetidae > Cricetiscus > Cricetiscus sungorus. The sequence continues at coordinate 7,620,742 of JANBXA010000044.1, forward strand.
ACTGTGGAAGACTCATGAAAGAAAGTGGAAGAGAGTGGTGGTCTCTTGCTTTTCCAGTTGGGGTTGGAGGGCAGGAATGTCAGGTCATACCTGGAGTATTCTTATGGGAAGTTAAGCTGATGAGTGTCACCAATAGGTATCTGTGGCCTTGGAAGGACCAAGTTAGAACACGTGAGAGGGGCTGATGGTGCAGTGGATAGCAACACTTCCTTGCAAGCTTGATAACCTGAGTTCTCTTACACACACACACACACACACACACACACACACACACACACACACACACACACACACACAGGGGGGGGGTGTTAGGGTAAAGGTTTGGTGGGATTTGATACCCTCCACCAGACTCAGTGGGCGGGCTGCCCTGAAGTTGAGATTCTTCTTTGTGGTGGAAAGTGGAATTTATCAGTCCAGCGGTTTTAGGGACACCCCATGCCCTTGCATGTTTCTCTTGGACTTGAAGACATTAGGTGCTGCCAGGCTGTAGCTGTGTGTGTTCATGTTCATCTTGTTCCGCGTGGGTTTTTAGCAGATCAAGGGATTACTGTCTTGGCTGTGTGGCTCTTTCTTCTTGTCTTGCTCAATAGCCCAGTAACAGTGTCAAATAGCTCAAGATGGTGTGTGTTTGGGTTGAAGTTGGAAGGAACCAAAGAGCCTCCTTTGTTGGACTCTCTTCCCAACTCTGGCAACACACCCATGTGTTTAGGCGAGAGACTTAGAGAAAGCCATTGACAGTAAGCCGGGCAGCTGGCCCTCTGTCAAAAAAAAAAAAAAAAAAAAAAAAAAAGGATGGGGGGGGGGGGGCACTGGCTGAGGGATCACTGTTGTTGTGAATGCCCTCACCTACAGCCTATTTCAGTCTACTGTTGCTGTGAAGTTGAACAAGAAGCTGGCAACCTTTTAGTTGGTCCTTGTCAGCTGTGTCCTCCCCTTAAGAAAGCCACTGGGCTGTGTGTGCCATGTGCAAGGCGGACAGGAACTACATGCTTCTTTCTGGCCAGTAGAAATTGTAGGGTCCAATGTAATTGCCCGCAGCCTTCATACTTAATGGCTGGAGAAGTGGATGTCCCTAAGGTGGGTGACAGCAGCAGAGGAAAGGGCCTGGGTTGCCTCTCTGGGCAGTCCAAGCTGCTCATGACAGATCAGAGGAGAGCTGGGGTGACCCACATGCCCCAGCTTGTGGGCAATTGTCAGTTGGTCCTTTCACATTTCTGTGTTTAGTGCCACTGACAGGACAGAAAGACCACAGCCCCCTCCTCCTTGTGCTCCACCATGTACCTGTGTTGAAACTTACTTCGAAGGGCTAGGGAGATGGCTCAGTGGGGAAATTGCTTGTGCAAGCGAGAGAATCCAGTGTCCCCAGCACCCACATGGGAGACATGGTGTATGCTTGTGATAGAGTGCTGGGCAGGCATAGACAAGGAGACCATCTGGGGCTCCCTGGCTAGCCAGCCCAGTCTATTTGGCAAGTGCCAGGTCTCGAAGAACAAGGTGGGGCCAGTGAGATGGGTAAAAGACACTTGGCACCAAGCCTGGTTACATGAGTTCAGTCCTTAAGACCCATAGGTAGAAGGAGAGAGCTGACTCCCAGAAGCTGTCCTGTCTTTTTCGTGTGTCCCCTGCCTGGTGCCCCCACACATAAACACATGCACACACACACAAAAAAAATACCCTAAAATATAGCAATTTTCTTTTTTTTTTTAAAGGTGTCAGGAACTTGAGGATCCAAGGTCAAGGTTGACCTCTGGTTCCTGTACTCACACATACATGCACATGTGCCCTCCACACACACAGCACATGCATACACACAAAATAAAATAAAACGTACTTTGACTGCAGATACGGACTCAGATGAAGATGATGAAGACTTCTTGAAGAACGAGTGGTCTGCCCAAGGCCCCTCTAGCTCCAAACTGACCTCATCCCTCCTGTGTGGCATGGTGGCCAAGAACAACAAGCCAGCCACAGGCCCTAAGCTGACCAAGAGGAGCCTGGTGGGGCCGAGGACTTTGAAACCCAAGGCGGCCACCAGCAGAAAGCAGTCCTTCTGTTTGCTGCTCCGAGAGGCCCGCTCCTCCTTCAGCGACTCTTCCGAGGAGGACTCCTTTGATCAAGGTTACTAGCGTCAAACACAAAATAACCTTCCATGTTTTTAGAGCGAGAGTGAGTGGGAGAGAGCGAGCAAGCGAGCGTTGGAGAGTGTGTGCACACAGCAGGGATGGCTGCAGCCGTCTAGGTTTTTGGCAGCGTAGTCTGCCTTATCATCCGCCTATATTTTTTCTTTGTGTTCGCTTTTTATTTTTACTTAAACTTGTGATACCACCACTGGCCAGCCCTTAGGGAGCTCTTACACGGACTTGATTTTAGTCTCCCAGAATTTCTCTCCCTCCTCCCACTGCACCCCACTGGCCCTCCCCAAGGGCCTTCCCTCCCCTCCCCCAATCCAAAAGCCTAACCTTGCCCTCCTCCAAACCCCCAGGCCGGCCTGGGCTTTCTCTTGGCATGAGCCTGGCGGAGGCTTGCCCAAGGAGCATTTTGTAAAAAACGGACTTCTTGTGTGCGCGTGTGACTTGCTGTTTGTACCGCGGTTTTGGTAATGCCAAGCTTTATTAAACATACCGAGTTCATTTTTAACTAAACTGTGTGCCTCGTTTCTCTTGCTATGTCCTTAACTAGACGTTAGGTTGCCGTTTCCCCTTCATTCATACCTCCTTCCCCCGCCTCTCTTCCCGCTCCTTTTCCGCACTCCAGAAGCCATAGACATGGGTGGACTGCTTTTCTGTTATTCAAATATCCCTGGTATCTCTGGCATCCATTCCATTCTTCAGGTGTACAGTCAAGTGTTGTTTCATCTATCTGTTTTTTTGTTTTTGTTTTTTTTTTTCCTTTTAAGCTGCTTGTGTGTGTTTTATTTTTCTGGAAGCTTCTGCTACTATCCACCAGTGATTTTTTTTTTTTTTGTTTTGTTTTTTGTTGTTTTGTTTTTTTTTTTTTTAAAGCAAGAACAACAATTACCTTACCAATACGTGTTTGCTAACACATATTTCTGTTTTGAAGGGCATGTGGGCAGTACAGAGTCAAGGCTTTTGGCCATCTTGCCGATTTTTGCTCTTTTCTTTTTTGGTTTTCCTTGTTCAATTTGAAAGCGTTGGCTTGGTTGCCACGTCAAAGGTCAAAAATGGTCTTCCTTGGGGGTTGCTGGGCTGAGATCTGGCCTCAGCTAGGCCTAGGGTCCACACCAAAGAACATTCTGGCTCCCGCTTTTCCAACATCGGAGTTGTAGCCTGCAGTTAGAAATTGCACAGCCCTCAGGCCCTTCAATCAGAAAATGTCCCTGCAAGGGAAGAGAGTGAGACTGTTCCCCACCCCGTGGCTAGAGGCTGCTTCAGGGCAAATTCCCTTTAGCACTAGAGCAAAATGTTACCCATTTCCCTGGTATAGCCCCAGATGTGGGGAGGGGGATCCTAGGAGGGAGGGTCAGCCCTTGGGCCAGTCAGTACTCACCCCTATCATCCAGTCTCCCTTCAGTCCCTGGTCAACCCTCTCTCCTCCCACACCTGCCTTCCAAATTGGCAGAGATGGTTTTGGGTTGACTGAGCGATGACACAAAAGAGCCTGTTACCTTTTGGGGCTATTCCTGAACGAAATATCTGAAACAAGACAACCTGGGCTACAAAGACAGGTTGCCTGTGTCCTGTCACTGGCCTCCTCTCCCTGGTCGTCTGTGGATGAGACTGGTTGGCCCCTAACTCTCCCATGACTTGGGGTGGGTACCTCTGCTCTTCCCCACATGCCTTTCAAAGCCAGGGTCCCAGCCCCAAAGGTTTTGAGCCCCTCCTGTCCCACCACAGACCACACAGAAGCAGGCATCCTCGGGCCTGCTGGACAGTGCCAAGGGACCATACATAGCCCAGACAGGATTTGGAGGGGTGAGGGCCAGGGTTTGGCTCCTGAGTTTACCCCTGCCATTCAGAGCTAACCCAGCTGGTGAGGTCTCAGAAAGGGATATTTGGGTAATAGGGCCTTCCTGCCCCTTTGGTACTAAAACACTTAATTGGCGTGGCTTTTCTAGTATGTCTGCTTTCTCCTCCCAGCAGCTTGACCATCCCTCCAACCCTTGACCCCTACCCATGATGCTTTGAGTGTCTGTTTCGGTCTCTCGCATTTGCTCTCACGCTGCACTTGGACGCAAAGCGAAGGCTGGGAGTAGGGCAGACGGCGTAGCGGGTTACTGAGTTTCAGTCTGAGCCTGGCTCGTTGCTCCGTAGGTAGGCGAAAACCATTTTCCTTTTCTATTCTCTGTTACTCCCCCTCCCCGGGGTCTGCCCCAACCGGGACCGGCAAACAGCACTTCACTATGGCCTCGATCAGGTTTGGGGAAGTCAAAAAGCCCAACCCCTTGCCCTGAGCCAGGATTTAAAAAATGCCTATATTGACATTGAGGATTGTCCCCCTCCTTCATTCCCTTGAGAGTCTTTGTTGGGACTTCTGTCCCCCTCCACCCTTGGCGAGCTCTGTGGACCCAGGTATAGACAATTCCAGAAATTCTTGACACCACTTTCCCTTTCAAGGTCTCTCAGCTCTCCTTGTCCTCGTAGACGCTGGTCCAACCAGACTAGACACTGCATGAATCTTGAGGTCCACAGGGGACCTCAGGATAATCCACTTTCCCTCTTGGGGAACAAAAACACCCATTCTAGACTTCTACCTTCTGGATTGTTCTGCCGCATACATACAATTGCTGAGACCAACCTACTCCTGGCTTTCTGGGGTCTGACTGTGGCTCTCAGAAACCCAGAGCAGGGTTTCAAACTCGCCTCTCTGATGGTGATGCCTACTGCCCCACAGTCCTAGGAAGAATGTTCTGGACTTGCAGTCTCCACACCGGAGCAGCCAGGACAGAGGGGGAGTTTTTAGAAAGGAAATTCCCAGTCCCCATCCCAGCCAGCCACCTTCCCCATCCCCTGCCCACCCTACCCAAATTGGCCAACTCCAGGGAGGCCTGATGTGGGGTTACCCAGGCGCTGCCGAAAAAGTCTGCCTACACTTAGCCTGCTTTGCCGCTGTGGCCCACTGGGGCGGAGACAGAACCATGTGACGTCGCAATGTGATTGATCGCAAGTGCGCACTGCCTGCCTGCCCCTGCCTGCCCCACTGGCATCCCCAGCCTGCTTCATCCATCACTCTGGGAACACCTCCCACCTCGCACCCACTTAACCAACCTCTTGCTCTCTCTTCTTTCTCCCTCTCTCTCCCCTTCTCTGTCTGCTTCCCTCTCTCCCTATGCAGCCCCTCCCTAGCTATTCCCATCTCCTCTCCCTTCTGGCTGGCCTGGCAGAAACTAGGATTCCCTGCCGTAGGGAATAGGTAGTAGGTTAGACCTCTACCCTCTGGCACTCCTGGTGCGATCTGTAGCCACTAGTTCCTCTAACAAAGCCATGGTGTGAGCGTTAGTGGGAAAAGCAGTGTTGGACCGCTATGTCCGACCCTCACATCTAGGATGTGTGTATCTTGCCATTGCCTCCCTGGCCCTACTTGGGCCCTAGTGCACACGTCCTTGTGGCTTGTCACACCTGGTGCCATCTGCTCCTAGGTACCATTTCCCTTGGAAGGTCATAAGCCAGTATGTACTTTAGGGTGTCCTCACTTTCTGGTGGAGAATTTGGTCGCATGCCTAGAGTAGTGCTGACTTACATTGTTTTTTTTGTCGGCCCATTGCCCAGCCTAGCAGGGGATGCCAGCCCTTGAGCTAGCAGGGCCCTTGAGTTGCTGGGCTGAAGATGTCTTCTCACCAGCAGAGAACTGGACTGGACATCTTTAGCCTGCACTGCTGCCCGAGGGCTTGACCTTGGGGGGTGGCACTCACCTTCCTACTTCCAAGTGGCCTGGTCTGCCCACTCCCAGGTCATTTAGAGCCCAGATCCATAGTTGACACTGCTTCTTTTTCTTTTTGAAACTGGTCTCACACTATGTAGCTCAGGCTGGCTTTGAACTCACAGTTCCCCTGGCTCAGCCTCAATGTTTGGACCACAGACATGTGCCACCGCACCAGGCCATCCACATGGGATCTTAATGTGGACCTTCTTAACCAGGCTGGTGGGCTGGAGGGCTAGAGGGTCATCTCAGGCTCAGAGAGGCTCCCTAGCATGGGGGCGGGATTGTGTGTGCTATATTTTAGCTCTGCTTAGGGATTTAACTACGAGGGTCCTCAGGAAGGAGAGATAAAATTCTGCTTTCTGCCAACAGCCCCCCTTCCCTGTCCCCTGACCTCTTCCTGTCCAGAATGCTGTAGGCCCCTTATCTAGATCCCTGAGCCTAAGCCCAGCCCTCCCTTTCTTCTCTCCTCTGCCTCTCCGTTATTTCCTGTTTCCTTCCTCAGCCTCCATGTCTATGTCCGGGTGTGTGTGCGAGTGTGTGGACCGTGACGAGCGCTGTCTCCTGTCTTTGTCTGTCTGTGTGTCTGTCCCCCACCCACAGCACAGGTGCATGTCGGTGCTGCCCTCCCAGAAGCCCATCCTGACACCCAGAGCTGCCCCTCTCCCTTCCCCAGGCTGCCCAGGCTGCCCCTGTGTGGCCTTGGGCCATGGGTGGGACTGTGGGCTGGTTCTGGACCCTTCCCCAGCGGCCCTTGGTGAGGACAGAGACTGGAGCCAGGGTGGGAGGTGGGAGGAGGTGGGGGCAGCGTGCGCCCGGGTCAGGGCCTTGATTTATCCCTTGTTTTCTGCATGCCAGATGACAGCTCAGAAGAGGATGAGGAGGAAGAGCTGGAGGAGGAGGAAGAGGAGGCCATTGGTAGCTATAGGCTGGGTGCCGGGGAACAGGCCCTGTCGCCGAGCCTGGAGGAGAGTGGGCTGGGCTTGCTGGCTCGCTTTGCGGCTAGCGCCCTCCCCAGCCCTGTTGTGGGGCCACCCCTGTCTGTGGTACAGTTGGAAGCCGAGCAGAAGGCCCGCAAGAAGGAGGAACGACAGAGCTTGATGGGTGAGTGTCATTGGCTGTGAGGTGGGTACTGTGGGCCCATCACAAAGACAAGGAGACTGAGGCTCAGTGGGTGAGTGGGGGGGCTGGGTGGAGCTTGTGTCACCTGACAACCCTTACTTGAATAGAGGAGCCCTGGTGACTCTGTGGGCTGTTACCTTCTAGGAGGGGGTTCCATGGCCACATAACAATAGCTTTCTTCACCTTCATGCTGTCATTGAAGATACTCTTGTGGGTCTCCAGGAGTTCAGGGAAGGTCCTGACCCAGGCTTGGGGACCAGAGGCCACTCTAAGCTAGCAATCTCTAGCTAGGAGAGAGAGTGACGGAGAGGAATGCAGAAGAAAGAAAAGGGGAAACGTGGGTGCCCAGGTCACTGGAGAAGCTCTGTACGTCCAGCGAGGCAGAGGGGTGGGCGATCTCGATGGGCTGAAGCTGGCAGCTGGAGAAGTCAGGGTTGGCAGTGTCTTAGTGGGCTTAGGGCACGACATGGATTGGGGCAGGAGGCTCAAGCTGAGTCCAGGCCCTGTGTCCCTGATGAGTCCCATTATCCTTTCCCCAGTCACCAGAGTCCGTGTAGCCCAGCCAAGAGGGTGCTCACTTACCCCGCACAGAATCCTGCATTCTTTATGTTTCCAGCATTGATAAACCAGATATGGTCGTGTATGCCTGTGATCCCAGCACTCGGGAGGCCGGAGGATGATCAGGAGTTCAAGATCATCCTCAGGTATAACCTGTAGCAAGCTGGAAGTTGGAGGCCAGCCTAGTCAAGTGGGGGCTGTAGACTAGTGCCAGCCTAGTCAAGCACGAGGCCTTTCTGGCTGGCAGAGGCTGTGACAAGGACAGGACTTCCTGAGTGTTCCCTGGAGATTCTCCCAGGTCGTCCTCAATTCTCGTGCCCACGGCTCCTTCCTTTGCCCCTAAAATTCACCACCAATTGCCCTGCCATCTTGAGGCTTTTACATTTGCTATTCCCATCTTGTTCTCCTTGTTTTAGCAGAGATCGTTTATTTATTCTTTAACAGTTGCACATGTATAAAAGCAGGTGTCTACACAAAATCACAGAATGGGGGGGTAGGCAGCGTGTCTTGGTCATATGCACTCAAATTATTATTTAAAACATTTTTAATTGTACTTTTACTTACTTTGTAAGTGTCTGGGTGTGTGCATGCCACAGCAGGCGCGCTGAGGTCAGAGGTCAGAGCTTCTGGGGATTCTTCTCAGGTCATCAGGCCTGGTGGCAGGCAGGCTCCACTTTCTGCTGAGCTATCTTGCTTATCCCCTAGTTGTGTGCTCATGCTTCTGCAACCCTTCTTCTATTTTCCTGGCATGTAGTTTGCTCAGGTCTTGCCTCTTGAGTATGAATCCTTCTGGAAATTGTACCAAAGTATCCCAATCCTGAATCTTCCTCTTTTTTTTGGCTTGAGGCCTTGGGGCATTTGAATAGATCATGTGTAAAGGTCGTCTGGATATTGGTGTGTCATCCTCTGGACTGGACACAATGCAGGCCACCTCTCTTCCCATTCCATTTGGAGCATTCTACATCCAGATTTCTCCAGCAGCAGCATCAAGCTTCAAAAGGAAACTTTCCCACTGGGGCAGCTCTATCCAGAACATTCTCTGGTCCAGCCAGTCCAGCGTTATTCTGAGCGGCCAGTGAAGATCACAGATGTTTTTAGTCTCGTAGAGCCTTCTGTTGGGTCAGAGCATCACCTGCAAATATTAACAAAGGTTTCTCTCAGGGCAGTTTACTCTTAATGGCTTTTAGAGGCACACACTTCTCAATACCTACTCAGTTGTATCCAGCAGGCAGTATCACACACACAACCCGTTACTAGATCACCAGACAGACTCTAGTGAATGTGAATGGAGACTCTAGTGAAGCTGTGAATGGAGAATAAGACCCCTCTCCAAGAACAGCAAGCTCTCTTAATCGCCGAACACTCTCTCCGGCCCATATGTATGTGGGTTCTTTTGCCCATGTGTATGTTTGTGCACCACTTAGGGCAGAAGAGAGCATCAGATTCCACGGAGACAGATGGAGTTGCAGATGGTTATGAGCCACCGTGTGGGTACTGAGAACCAAACTCAGGACCTCTGGAAGAACAGCAGGTGTCCCAAACCACTGAGCCATCTCTACAGCCACTGCCCCCGTACTTTTAATGTCTGTAGGGTCTGTAGTAATTTGTCTCCTTTTATTGCTGATACACCCCTTGATCAGTCTGGATAGAACTGATCAATGAACCTTTCATTCTTCTTTACATTTAGTTTGTATGTATGTGTGTATGTGTATGGACTTGCCGTGGTGCTTGTGTGAAGATCAGAAGACAGCTTTTGGGAGTTGGTTCTCTCCACAGCATGAGTTCCAAGGGTTGGATTCAGGTCATCGGGCCTGACAGCAAGCTTCCTTACTTGCTAAGCTATCGAACCAGCCCGTGTTCATTGATTTCTTTGCTTCCTTCTTTTTCCTTTGGGTGTGTCAATCATTTGTAGCCACTTCCTGTTTTGCAGGGTAGACACTCGGGTGATTGATTTGAGACCTTACTCTTTCCCAATAGGAAAATTGTTCAAAGACATAAAATCTCTCTGAAAACACAGCTTCAGATGCGTCTCACACATGTTGATGCTTTTGGGATTCGATTCTCATTGCTCAGGGATCGCTGTAAATTTCTCTTGTGATTTCTACTTTGATCCAATGGTGACTCAGAAAAGTTATTCTCCAGACGTTTGAGGGTGGCTGCTTAGTCATCTTGTGGGTCTCTGCTCAGATTCCATTCCAGTTGGAAAGCACATATTATCATTTCAATGAAAAGAAAATTACTCACAGGAAGTAAACATGTAATATGTACTGATATTCTATTAACTATCAGTCACACCAGTGTAATTCTGTATAGTTTAGCTTTACTCTTTCCATCATTTTGCTAGAGATAGGTGCTAAGATCTGCAACTTTACTTTGCAGAATTCGCTACTGCTTCTTTTAATTCTACCAAGTTTTGCTTTATGTATTTGTAGCTCTGTTACTGAGTGCATACAGGTTTTTGGTTATTTTGTTACCCTCTTTAACATCATTGTTATATAGTATTGCTTGTTCTAAAATTCACTTTTACCTGCTATTACTTAGTCATTCTGGTGTTCTTTTCTTAACTTTTAAAAATGTGTTATTGTGTAAGTGATGTGTACATACGGACATGTATGTCACAGTGTGCGTGACAGAGAGAACTGACCCCTGAAAGTTGTGTTCTGACCTCTGTACATGTGCTGTGCATACACCTGCTTTCCCTCCCTCTCTCCCTCCAAATCCTCTCATTATAGCCAGCTATTTCTTTCTGTCTTTCTGGATTTACCTGTTTCTGACGTGTAGAAATGAGGTCCTGTAACACATGGCCTTCTGTGTTTGCAGCTTTCATTCACCACAGTAGTTTGGAAGTTCATCTGCATGTTAACAGTTGCTAGCTCTTCATCATTTTATAAGTCACACGGTATATCTCCATACCACATCCCACATCTACTTGTTAGTTGATGCATATTTGAGTTGTTTTCCTTTTTAAGCATTTATAGGTAATACTGCTTTAAATATCTGTATAGGTTTTTTTGTTTTGTTTTGTTGCTTTTTTTTTTTTTTTTTGTTTTGTTTTGTTTTGTTTTGTTTTTGAGACAGGGTTTCTCTGTATCTTTGTAGCCTGTCCTGGCAATCACTCTGTAGACCAGGCTGGCTTTGAACTCACAGAGATCCTCCTGCCTCTGCCTCCCAAGTGCTAAGGAAATGTTTTTGATTCTTCTATCCTTGAAATACTGAGTGATTTGGGAATTTTGTTTAGCCTTTTGAGGAACTAATAAACCTTTGCCTTTTTGTTTGTTTTTGAAGGTGTGTGTGTGTGTGTGTGTGTGTGTGTGTGTGTGTGTGTGTGTGTGTGTGTAAGAGAGAGGGAGAGAGTGTGCACATGAGTGTAGGTGCACACAGAGGCCAGGAGCTGGAGTTACAAGTGCTTTATTATGAGCCTCCCATATGGGTGCTGGGAGAAGTTGGTCAAAGTGAAACCATCTTTATTTTTTTGTGCGTATTTCTCTTCTTTCAGTAAATGGAGACTTGACAGGGCTGGTTTGGTCTCTCTAGTGTATGTGTGCACATATGTAGTGTGCGGAGACTGGAGGATAACCTCCAGTGTCGTTCCTTCCTTGGGTACTCTACACCTTTTCTGAGACGGCGCCTCTCACTGACTGCAGCTCCCTAAGTAGGCTAGGCCAGAGCTCCTGTCTCTGCACCACAAGCTCTTGGGTTACAAGGTGGAGGTCTCAGCCTTGTGGTTGCCTGCTTTTCTTTCAAGAGCACTCTCCCCAGTTTTTTCCACAAGGGACTATGCATTGAGAGTGACCTTGAACTCCCGATCCTCCTGCCTCTGCTGAGATTATAAGCCTGCACCACCAGGCAGTTTTTATGCCCTGCTGGGGACAGAACCCAGGGCTTCTTGCAGGCTAGCAACTCTTTGTTGTTTTTTTTCATTGTTGTTGTCTGAGTCATGGTTTCTCTGTGTAGTATTGGCTATGCTGGAACTCTCTGTAGACCAGGCTTTCCTCAAACCCAGAGCTCCTCCTGCCTCTGTCTCCCGGGTGCTGGGATTAAAGGCAGGCACCACCACTGCCCATCTGTAGGCTAGCAGCTCTTGACTTCAGAACAGCCAAAGCTCAACAAGCCTGAGGTCTGAGGCCTGAACCCTCCTCATGTACAGCAATGCTTCCCTCCCTCTACCTCCTGCTGCAAACCCGATATTTCATCAGGGAGAAGCTTATTAACAAGTTAATTAACATGATCTTTAAGCTTTGAAGGGACCTCACACAAGCACCCCCACCCCATCTCTACCACTGTGGCTGAGAAGGCTGTGCCTCCCATGGGGGTCCCTGTGAACAGACTGCCTGGGTGTCAATGGGGCCGGGCCCTCAGCTCCTCTGCTGGGGGCTGCTGGCTTTCTAGGGGACTGTCATCAGTCCGACAGGCTATCCTGTCTGTGGGATGATAGACATAATCTTTTAGCCTTTGTTTCAAAGGGGCATGCCACTGTCTAAGCCCCTAGAATGCTGCCCCTGGGTGCTAGCTCTGTGCTTATTTGGAGAGAACTCAGTTTTTAGACCAGGGCAGGCTGGGATAGGCCACAATATGGATAGAGAGGCTCTATCTCTATCTAAGTATTGGGAAGGACTGTTTTGATGGCGGAGGGGCTGTGAACAGAGAGGGAAAACCCTGGGCTGAGGGAACAGAGTCTTACATACAGATCCAGAGCATAAGGAAGAGAGTCACATGAGGGTGGAGAGGGACCTCTGAGAGCCTCCCAGCAAGGAGTGGGTGGGCCTGGGTGATTAAGGGCCCCAAGAGCAGGAAGGGACTCCGTCAGAAGGTAGGAAGAAGGGCCTCAGGCTTGGGGCTTTCCCCGTGCAGCCCTCACAGCAACCTGCCTGGTTCTGGGGTTTTCTGAGAGGCAGTGTAGAGGCACACTTGGCCGTGGCCTCCATATTGTAGTAGTACTCTTGGGGTAAAGGGTGGGGAGCGGCCATGGGGTAGAGGACAGGGGACTTAGGTCAGCCCTTGTCTTTCCCTGAGCCTCAGGAGAGTGTGCTGCTGGGTGGGATGGGTCTGTGGGTTTTTTGCCAGTGGTCTTGCAGGTGCAAGAACGGGAAGGCCCGTGGCGACTCTACCCACTCTTCTCCACATCCAGGCACAGAGTTCGAGTACACAGACTCAGAGAGTGAAGTCAAGGTTCCCAAGCAGTCATCTGCTGCGCTGCTGCGGCCCAAGAAGGCGGTTGGGGAGCCAGGCCAGTCTGTGGCTGCCCCCATACCCAGCACACGGGCCTCTGGTCCCACCAGCCCAGACAAAACTAAGCTGGCCTCGGAGAAGGGCCGAAAAGCCCGCAAGATACGTGGCCCCAAGGAAGCTGGCTTCGAGGCAGGGCCAGAGGCCAGTGATGATGACCTGTGGACACGACGCCGGAGTGAGCGCATCTTCTTGCATGACGCCTCAGCTGCAGTCCAGGCGCCCAGCAACACAGCACCAGCACCCAAGCCCAGCAGATGTGGCAAAGGTGGTGCCCCAAGCCCACGCAAGGACACCGGCCGAGCCAAGGACAGGAAGGACCCCAGGAAGGTAAGGGCTCAGCACAGGTCCCCTGGTCTCCCTGAGACTTTGATGTTAGCAGTATGCCCGTGGAAGGTCCTACCATGTTTGATAGTTAGGAAGAACCTTGCTTTCTCCTCCTGTTCCTGAAGAGGACTGTAGTCTCTCACCCATCACCAAAGACTAATATGTAAAAATGTAAATTGACACCTGGGGCCTGTGTTAACTATCGCAAAAAGCCAACATAACCAATTTATAAAGAAAAGAGGTTTCTGGGTTTGGTGACTCTTGTATGTAACCCCTTGCCTTGGATCATGTGTGTGTGTGTGTGTGTGTGTGTGTGTGTGTGTGTGTGTGTGTGTGTGTTTGTGTGCTTGCTTTTTATGTGACATGGCACATGTGTGGAGGCCAAAGGAAAACTTAGTGTAGTCATTTCTCTCCTTTCACACTTATGTGGATTCTGATGATCAAAACACAGACCACCAGGCTTGCATGAAAAGCTGTTTCCTTCCTGAGCCCTCTCATGGGCTCTGATGTAGATTTTCAGGCGAGGTCTCTTATAGCACGCACTGGCGTTGAACTTTTGCTCCTTCTGCCACTAAGTACATGCGTGTTGTAGCCTCGAGGTTTGAAGCAGGGTTTCAGCGTGCTGGTTCCCAAGCCAAGCCTTCAGCGGATGTTTATAATGGCAACGCTTGTGGTGCCTGCCGCCTCTCCTGTCAGTTTGCTGGGCACCTAGGTTATTTCCAGCCCTTTATTTGCATGTCCCTGTTTGAAAGACGTTGGCCAGTTCCCACCCACCTGCAGCGTGCAGTGCATAGATAGAGCTCTGTATTGAGATACCCAGCAAGAGGCGCCTTCATTGCAGAGTCCTGGGAAGTCTCACACACATCCACAGGTGGCCGGGCAGCAGCTAAGCCACTTTAAATGCCCTTCCAGGGATATTGCAGCTAGAACTCATTGGTAAGGTTTTATTGTTGTTCTTGTTGGGTTTTGATTGCATTTGAATGAGTACTTAAATAAAGCTCATCCCTCCGTGCCATGGTACAATTCTCAGCAAAACAGCCTCTGTAGATAAATACCAGTGGTGCTCCGAAGGGACATTTCTTATAGGACTTTAGTGAATCTGTGTTGAACAAAACTAAATATAGAGTGCTTGCTTATATCCCCAGGCCTAGAATCCTCCAGTGAGGGGCTAGGGTTGTGGCTCAGTAGTAGAGCACCTGCCTAGAATCCCCCAGTGAGGGGCTAGAGGGGCAGTTTAGCAGTAAAGTCCCCACCTAATGTGCCCAAGGCTGAGTTTATGAAACATCCCCAGTAAAGGAAACAAAAAGTTCCTATGTTCATTCACATCCTGCGTGGTTACCTGGCTGTGTGCACCTGTGGGAAGTTCTGTAATGATATGCAGGCTGCCAGTAGGAGGGTTGTTGCAGAAACACATTTTAGCATGTTTTATGTTTGTCTGTTGGTACAATAAATTAGACAGTAATGGTTGAAATTAATTGTGAGGGCTGGCACGGTGGCTCAGTGCATTAAGCCCACCAGTCAGTGTGATCCCAAGCCTGACAATTGATAACCCCAATTCAGTCCCTGGACCCTACATTGTGGGAGGAGAGAAGTGACTCTGGTGGGTTGTCATCTGCCCGCCATCTAACACACACACAATAAATGTATGTATGTATGTATGTATGTATGTATGTATGTATGTATGTGTATATGTATATGTATATATGTATATACACACATATATAACTTAATAAAATGATAATCTAAAACACTTGTATGATGGAGAGAGGAGTGTCAGCCCTGTCTTGGGTGTGGCATGATGAGGGTCCCATGGGTGTGGGAGGTGCTCCACTCTCGGGGACCCTGCAGGCGTCAGGGCCTGCAGGGAAGAGATCCATGCAAGGTGAAGAATGGAACTCAAGTCATCACCACTTTGGCAGGCTCTAGGTCAAAACTTCCAGAATCTGACATCTTAGTTTATTTTTCTTACATGTTTAAGCACATTAAAGTTTTGGAAAGAGACTTCCATGTGACAGTTATCACAACAAAGCTTCCAGGATGGCTACACCTAACCTCCCTTGCAAAGCAGCAAAGCACCTGTGGCCTTCGCAGAGAGGATGAGTTCTATTGGCTGAGAAACAGCTCAGGGCTAGGGCCTAGGGACGAAGGATTTGTAATAAGCTGACGGAGGATGCAGAGTACCTGGGACCTCTTTCGTGAGGAAGGGTTCTCTTCACTGAGGGACAAAGCTCAGGATAAGGACCTAAACAATGCCCAGGATATTGGGGGATTCGGGAAGCGTGGCTCATAGAATAGAAGAAACCTACCAGGTTGTTAGACAACATCCACCCCAGCCTCCCAGCTGAAAAGGCATCATTTCATAGTCTTCCTTTGACGAGAAAAGGCCTGGACTTACTAACGTGTTCTGGGAGCTGGGTCTCCACCACCACCTCCTCACCTGCGTGGCTGGGCCCTCTGGGTCTCCGCCACCGCCTCCTCACCTGCGTGGCTGGGCCCTCTGGGTCTCCGCCACCGCCTTCTCACCTGCGTGGCTGGGCCCTCTGTGCCCTAGGACAACTCTACCTTTTGTTTTCTCTTCTAGAGGAAGAAGGGGAAAGAGGCTGGGTCAGCAGCCACGCTGCCACCAGCCCGTGTTCCTGCCTTGTCTGACTCCAGGGCCCCTCACACAGGGCCCCTGGGAACTGCCAAACGGACCAAGGCCAAGGCCAAAGGGAAGGAGGTGAAGAAGGAGGTAAATTGAGGCTGGATCCGGGCTCAGCTCCAGGTGTGGGCATGCAGTGTCCCCTAGTCCATTGTTCGCCCCATGCAGGGGGTGGTTGTGACAAGCCTGAGTGTCTTCTGTGTACCAGTTTGGTTCTCAGATAAGCTTCCTATCTTGTTGGGGCCTCAGTGGCATTACTGTCCTGAGACCTGTTCTCAGCAGTGCTCCCCTCAGGGGTCCTAAGGCTTTTCTCTGTTGACAGAGGGCCATGGTGTGCCTGGCTGAGCCGTCACCTACTCTCATAGCCCTGTTTCCCCTCAACTTCATTTGACATAGCCAGAGCTCAGTTTCTCTAAGGTGGAGGCCAAGGTGTCTGCTGTGATAACGTGAGGAGGACACTGAGCACTGAGCACACAAGGCTTGGGCTACGCTGCTCATATTCATTGCCTTTGCAAAATGACTGCGGCCCTGGGTCTCCAAGGAATGTTCCCAGAATGACAGGATGACCCGCGCCTCGTTCTCCCTTAGAACCGAGGAAAAGGGGGCGCTGTGAGTAAACTGATGGAGTGTATGGCCGCAGAAGAGGACTTTGAACCTAACCAGGACTCAAGCTTCTCTGAGGATGAGCACTTGCCCCGAGGTGGGGCCGTAGAGCGACCTTTGACCCCAGGTGGGTGTTGAGAGGTTGAGAGAGAGAGAGAGAGAGAGAGAGAGAGAGAGAGAGAGAGAGAGAGAGAGAGAGAGAGAGAGTCTGTGTGTACTCACGTGTGCGCACCTCTTGTCTGGAATGTTTAGGCTGAGGCGGGGCAGCCCAGCTCCAGCTTAGCCAGCCTGCGGTGTGGACACGGAGGGATGAGGTAGACAGATAACATGTTGACCTTGGGGCCAGCAAGGAAGACACATGCAGTGTCTCAGAGACACAGGTCTCCACAGTAAGGGGCTTGGTGAGTGTCTTACTGTAAACCTGGCTGTGCAGGATTCAAGGAGACAAGCAGGAAGCTGCTGGAAGCAAGCCTCGGCTACCTTTGGACAACATGGGAAGGGGGTGGGGGTGGGCAGGCGTCGAGGGGAAACAGAGACAACCTAGAGCATGATGGGGGTCAGGTGGGAGAATGACCAGAATATGTGGTGGGAGGGGTAGGTCGTGTGAGCCGACACGAAAGGATAGAGGCAGGAAGAGGTGAGGGGTCCACAGAGGAGCTGTCTGTAAGATAGGTCCCAGGAGCACGAGTGGCCACACACTTGAGTTTGATGGATACAGGCTAGAGGTATTTTAAGGATGCCCTGAGGAGGTTACTTGGACCCACAGGTCTGAACTAGGAGGAGGGAGGATGGATGTGAATTATGGGGAGCAGGTTGGAAGAAGAGCTAGGCTATTCCTGTTGGGGTATCTTGGTCACTCTGGTGATGGAGCAGCCAGCTGCATCCTCACATATGTGTCTAGGTAGCAGCTCTGACCTCAGAGGCATGCTGAGGGCATGTGATGGGATGTGAGGGTCCAAGCTGCAACCCTGTGCTGCCACCGTCATGCACTGTGCAGCCAGAGCCCAAGGGGGTGGCTGAGAACTAGGGGGGTCTCCCTTTCACTGTGTAGAGCTAGCATTTTGTTCTCTGCTGGTCAAAGTAACTGGCATTCTCAAGCCCAACCTATGGTGTGTGATATTCCCTCTGCCCATGAGCGTGGGTATAGAAGCCCGTGGTGTGGAGAAGTAGGTTTTCTTCCATTGCCAGACTCCAGAGCTGCTCGATTTTATTTATTTATTCGTTTGAGCTTCACACAGGCTGAACCACATCCACAGCCAGTGCTTCTGGCTCCTTATTCTTGGATTCTAGGCAGGCTACCTGTGGTGGAGCCACGCCCCAAGCCCTACACTGGGGGATTCTAGGCAGGTGCTCTACCCTTAAGCTCTGCCCTCAGTCTCTTTTCTAACTTTTCAAGGTAGAATTTCACTAAGTTGCCCCAGCTGGCTTGGAGCTCACTGTGTAGCTCAGGCTGGCCTTGTGCCTTTAGTCTCTTGTGTCACTGGGATGACAGGCTACCATCACCAGCCCCAGTTGAACTCTTTCTTCATGTTTGCCGCTGACAGGGACCAGGTATAAGGGTCTTACGGAGAAGAGGAAGGGAAGACTAAGGAGATCTGGGATGGGCTGTCTGTGCAGCGGGCTCAGGTGGGGGAAAAATGCCATTCTAGGACACTATTCTAGTGTTGGAGGAAGGTACGCTTACCATCTTTTGGGGCCTTCAAGCCCAGGACTTCAAGAGTATTGTTCTATGGGATCAAAGAGTCTGTTACCCCTGGCTTTGCACGTCTGAGATCTTCCTTGTTGTCTGTAAAGGCTGGGAAGAGGGGCTGCCCATCCCCTGCCCTGTGTGCACCTGAGACCCAGTGTGTACAGAGACAGCCATGTACACACACACTCCACAGCCTTCATTTCCCAGAGGGGGCCCGTGTTGTCACCGGGCCGTTCTGGGATGGTCTCCCCTAACATCTTCTGCTGCTGCCTGACTTCACGCTCACCTCTCTGCAGCCCCCCGCTCCTGCATCATTGACAAGGACGAGCTGAAGGACGGCCTGCGTGTGCTGATTCCTATGGATGACAAGCTGCTGTATGCGGGTCATGTGCAGACCGTGCACTCACCCGACATGTGAGTGACTCCTGTGGGTTTCTGGCTCCTCTCCCACACCAGTGCCTCTCTGAACTGGGAGAACAATGGTGTAGGGTCTGAGAGTCACCAAGGCCAGTGGTTGGGAGTTGCCCCAGGGTAGACCCGCAACCCCTGTTGAGTGGAACTAGGCCTTTTGGGGCCCAGCAGGAAGTGGATACGTGAGGTGTGCAGCCCTCCTATGGAATTGGTGGTGGTGGGGGGTCTGGCTGGGCATACCTTCCAGCCCCTGAATTGTGTAAATAAGGAAGTTAGATACAGGAAGAGTGAGAACGCAGTCCATATTAATAGTTAATGGACACCGAAGCTGAATGCCGTGGACCAGGCGGCAGAGCTGGCCGTTGTGGGTTTGGGGCAGTGCAGTCTCTGGAGGAAGGGGGCTCTCTGGCCACTGCCTATTGTACATTTGACGCTGGCCTTGCAGATACCGTGTGGTGGTGGAAGGCGAGCGTGGGAATCGTCCCCACATATACTGCCTGGAGCAACTACTACAGGAGGCGGTGAGTGGGAGAGGGAGTGGACTCCAGGGCCTGGAGGGAGGGGCTACAAGGCTGTGGCCAAGAGCTTTGCTCCTGGTCACTGCCTTCCTCATCACCTTCTGATCCTCCGTACTATACCAGATTATAGATGTGAGGCCGGCCTCTACACGCTTCCTGCCCCAGGGGACCAGGATCGCCGCCTACTGGAGCCAGCAGTACCGCTGCCTCTATCCAGGCACGGTGGTCCGAGGTGAGACACCCCTCCTCCCTAGCTCACTCAGCTTCTAAGAAGTCACCATCAGTTCATCTGGTCAGTGTTGGAGAGGCATAACTAAATTCCAGGGAGGGCTTTCAGGTATGGCTTGATCCGGGTACCAAGCCGATGGAGTACGTGGGACTCAGGTTCTTGGTGTCTGATGTGTGGGCTGGCTACACACCAGCTTCTTGGGAAGGTTTTTCACGTTCACAAATCCCATCATGAGAGAATATCTCACTCTCCTGGTTTCCCATGTAGGTCCGGGGTGGGGGTTGGGGTGGGGGTGGCGACTGACTTGGCTCATGAAGTTTGTTGAGGCCACTACAGTGAGTCCGCAGGGGTGGGGCCCATTATAATCCTAAGTCGTGAAGTCAGCTTCCTTCTCCATAGACATTATATCACTGTCGATTTCCCATTGCTGTGCCAAAATACCTGGAGAAGGTGTCAGAGGCTAAGTATAGTATGCTTGCTTCAACATCATGAAAATCAGAGTTCAGGTCCCAGCCCCCCATATAAGCTGGATTTCGTATACACTCTTGTTCGTATACACACTTGTAACACCAGCTCTGTGGGGTGTGGAGACAGGAGAATCACAGGACTCACAGAAAATGTGGGCTTCTGATTTTAGGAAGAGACTCTGCCTTGAAGGGATGGGTGGGGAGTGATAGATGGGATACCTGATTACCTCTGCATGCATACACACACACACACACACACACACCTGAGCATGCACACACACAAACTCACACCAGCATGCACACTCAGTCATTCACACAGGCATGCTTATACAAACAAATGAATAAATACCTATTTTAAACAGGTGTGGAGCTGGAGAAAACAGCCAGGTGGTTGAAGATACTCACTGCTTTTGCAGAAAACCCAGATTGGGTTTCCAGTGCCCATATGGCATCTCACAATGCCCTCTTCTGGCCTCTGTGGGCTCCTGCATGCACATGGTACACAAATTCATGCAGGCACACACAAATACACATACATAAAAATGAATAAGTTTTAATAAAGAAATAGGTGGGTACACCGGGAGTAGTAAAGGTGTCAGACTGACAAATGAAGCAGATACTTGAGCATCTGTAGCCTTAGTCATTCATTCCAAACGCAACATACCTGGAGACATTGGTGTTGGTTGGGCCAAGGCCAGACACAGTACATCCATTGGCAACACCATATTTTACACACCAGAAGACAGTGTACCATTAAGCAACAGGTGTCCAGTACAGGCTGAGCCACAGGTAGCTGGGAAGATACTCCTTTACCCATCTGTAGGTCACTCATCAAACACCAGAAATCATGTGACAATGGTAAACATTTATCGAGAGTCTGGCATTGTGAGACTTTGTCTTCCAGTACCCTGAGGGGCCCCGTGCTCCCCAAGCCTGCCTCAGGGCCCCTTGGAATTTAGGCCTGAGTATGCCAGTATCCTAAGGTTCCCCTTGGACATTCTGTCTCATTCATGGCTCATCTCTTCATTTGAACAGATCTTTCAGTAACTTGTTTGTTTGGGGATGTGGATTCATGTAGCCCAGGCTAGACAATGAAGACTTGGACCTTCTAACCCCTTCTGCCTCCTATTCCTAAGTCGTGAAGTCAGCTTCCTTCTCCATAAACATTATATCACTGTCGATTTCCAAATACTAGGGACACGTGCCATCATGTGTTACCTGTAGTCTACCCTTAGTTAGAGACAGTTGAGCTGAGTCCACATTGGAAATAATTTCCTCTTACCCCTTCTTCCTTCCTTCCTTCCTTCCTTCCTTCCTTCCTTCCTTCCTTCCTTCCTTCCTTCCTTCCTTCCTTCCTTCCCTCCCTCCTTCCTTCCCTCTCTCCTTTTCTTCCTTCTCTCTCTCTCTCTTTTAATTTAGTTTTTTTCTGTGTAGCCCTGGCTGTCCTGGAACTCCCTCTGTAGACCAGGGTGGCCTCAAACTCATAGAGATCCACCTGCCTCTGCCTCCCAAGTGTTCAGATTAAGATGTGTGCCGCCACACCTAGATCCATTTGCTTTTTATATTAAGCTTCCAGTGTTATTTGGTATGTTCACCATGTTGAGGAGATGACTCAGTGCATAAAGCAATTTCTGTGCATGTGTGAGAAATAGAATTCAGATACCCAGCATCCATGTAAATGCCAGGATAGTGTGGGTGGGAGACAGACCTGGGACCCCCAGAGCAGCCACCTGCCAGATTAGCTGATCAGTGAGATCTGGGTTCGGTTGAGAGAACTTGCCTCAATATATGATGTGGGAAAAGAAGGCCAATGCAAAGTGCTGGCCTTCACACATGTGCACATATGTGAATACACACTTCATACACACGCAATAAAAATAGTAGTTCCTAAATCGTAACAGGTGGTTCATTCTGTCATTCCCTCTCTTTAGAACTGTTTAGAGTCTCCAGTTTTGCTGTTCCACGTGTGCACAGGCATGAGCATGAAGTGCAGGCTTATATATGCCAAGGCATTCATGTGGAGGTCAGGGCACAGTTTGCAGGAGTCTGTTCTTTCCTTCCACCATGTGGGTCCATGTGGGACACAACTCATGTCTTCAGGCTTGACAGCGAGCACATTTACTCGCCAAGCCTTCTTGCCAGGTCTGGCATAGAACTTTTGATTTGGAGTGCTGCAATTGTGGGCATGCATCGCCACTCTTGGCTTGACTTTTCTCACTCCCTTGAGGGTTAATTTTCAAGAAAGTCTTTGTTTTGTCGTGTCTGTTTTAGAAGAATCTCACCGAGGGTGTTTTCATTTGTTTGAGATTCCCTTGGCTCCTTCTTGCCTTCTACACTCCGACCTGGTCTGGATTAGTTTTATTCTTCTCATTAGAGATTGTCCTGGCATCTTTATTGATCCTTAGTGGTGAGAGAGAGAGAGAGAGAGAGAGAGAGAGAGAGAGAGAGAGAGAGAGAGAGAGAGAGAGAGAGAGAGAGAGAGAGAGAGATTGAAGAGCCAATCTGGTCTTCTGCATGCCGGTGGGTGGGCGGGATCTTCTACTCAGAGTCCCCAGTACGGGCATGTGTAGGTCCTTCTTCCCCAACTGGTCAGTGCCACAGGTTTGTGTCTTTGAGAAATTGGACTTGACATTTGCATATTGGGAAGGTACTGGTGTGTCCCCATGTTCAGTACCCATGTACCCAGTGCCCTTTAGTCTAGAGCTATGTGTATCTTTGCATTCACCCTGCTTAGGCAAGCTCCTTCATTAGGTATTGGGGACTCCTCCATCCTTGGCCTTGTTGGCCTCAACTCCTTCCAAAACAGTAAAGCCAAAGCCAAAACCATCCAGGTTTGGTGGCACAGGCCTGCCACCATAGGTACTTGGGAGGCTGAGGCAGGAGGATCACAAAGATCAAGGCCTCCCTGGGCTACAGAGTGAGTTCAGGGCCAGCCTGGGCAACTTACGTGAGGACTGGCTCAAAAAATAAAAGCAGGGCTTAGGATGTGGCTTGGTGAAGGAGGGCTTGCCTGACGTGCAGGAGACCACAATCAACTGTGACTGCCCCCCCCATGGAATCTTCTGGAATGTAGACACATGTCCCACTTCCTGTCTTTCTATTCAGAGCTGAATACAAATACTCTCCTTTTGCAGAGTTGTTTTGGAGAGGGTCTTGGATGTGAGCAAACCCTGGTATGTGTGCAATCAGCCATCTCTACCCTCTAAAGTCTAAAACACACAGCCAGAGATGAGAGAACTGGCCCTCTGTCCTTGACCTGTGTGGCTTGTAACACCCACACCTGCACAACTGTGTATACACCCCCAGGGTCCTCCAAGGCTGTGCCTCTGTGACCTGGGATGCAGTCCCAGGAGGCTCTCTGACCTGCCTTTACCCTCAGGGCTGCTGGACCTGGAAGACGATGGAGACCTGATCACCGTGGAGTTTGATGATGGGGACACAGGCAGGATTCCCCTCTCACACATCCGCCTCTTGCCACCTGACTATAAAATCCAATGTGAGTGATGAACTATGGCAAGGGGGAGAAAGGTGTCCTTGGAGCCCCAGTTAGGGACAAATCTAGGCCCTTGCCTGAGTACCCAGTAGCATATATTCTACCTGCTTACATTTACCCAGGTTCCCTCCACATGTCTCTGGGCTCAGCTTGGCATTTGGTTTACTCTTCTTTATTTAAATTGCTGAGGATGGAACCCAGGGTCTTGTACAAGCTACCCTATCACTGGGGGATTCTAGACAGGTGCTCTACCACTGAGTCACATCCCAGCCCCTCACTGGGGGATTCTAGGCAGGTGCTCTACCACTGAGCCACACCCCCAGCCCCTCACTGGGGGATTCTAGGCAGGAGCTCTACCACTGAACTATACCCCCAGTCTCTCATTGCTGGATTCTAGCTGATCTGAAGCTCTGGGTACTGGTGTGTGGGCAGGAACCTTCTGCTTGGAGATTCCCCTGAGATCTACCACTGAGCCCCACCCCCCAGCACTGGAGGATTCTAGACCCTACTGCTGAGCTCCCTAATTTAGGTGGGTTGGCTGCAGGGTCTCCCTCCTGCATGCCAAGAAGCCTGATCAGTAATACCTGAGTCACTATCTGCTTTGTCCTGCAGGTGCTGAGCCATCCCCGGCACTCCTAGTGCCCAGTGCAAAACGCCGTAGCAGGAAGACCAGCAAAGACACTGGGGAAGGCAAAGAAGGGGCCACCACAGGGCCTCAGGAAGCTCCAAAGGCCCGAGGGCGAGGACGGAAACCCAGTGCCAAAGCCAAGGGTGGTAAGTTTTCTCTGGCCTGGGAGTTAGAGGGATGAGACCACTGTGAGAATTGGATGCGGGGGCTTGGGGCTTCCGATGAGTGAGCAGTCTCTCTGTCTTGTGAGAATTCCGTGCTGCCGGGCAGTTTTGCCTGGTTCACTCACTGCTTAGAGAAGCTGGCGAGCATTTGAAGGGCCTACCCTAGGGCTTACTTACATAGAGGGGCCTTGCCTCCATGGTTCCCCAAGGGCTTTCTGACTAGGATCTCAGCTCATCCAACAGGAAGTTTCTCCTTTCTTCCAGCATTCCCTACCCCTGACCTCTGGTTGTGCTCTCTCTATCAGACAGAGCTGCTGTCCTGGAGGAAGGGACTGCCACAGACGAAGTCCCCACTGCTCCGTTGGCTCTGGAGCCCATCAACACCCCAAGTTCCAAGAAGAGTCCCCCAGAACCAGTGGACAAGCGGGCCAGAGCCCCCAAAGCTCGCTCAGTCTCTGCACAACCCAGCACTATGCCACCCACCTTCTCCAGCTGCCCAGCTCCTGAGCCCTTTGGGGAGCTGCCAGCACCCCCTGCAGCCCCACTCATCAACATGCCTGTTACCATGCCTGCCACTCGCCCCAAACCCAAGAAGGCTCGGGCCACTGAGGGGTCAGGTGCCAAAGGTCCCCGGAGGCCAGGGGAAGAGGATGAGCTCCTTGTCAAACTGGACCATGAGGGCGTCATGTCCCCCAAAAGCAAGAAGGCCAAAGAGGCCCTGCTCCTGAGGGAAGATCCAGGGCCCGGGTCTTGGCCGGAGTCCACAGGGTTGCTCAGCTTGGGGAGCTACCCACCAGCTGTTGGCAACAGTGAGCCCAAGGCCACCTGGCCCAAGGCTCTGGACGGAGACCTCACTCAGGAGCCTGGGCCAGGACTTCCTTTAGAGGATCCTGGCGACTCCAAGAGCCCAGACAAGGCCCAGGCTGAGCAAGATGGGGCTGAGGAGTCAGAGACTACTAGCTAGCAGCAGCAGCAGCAGCAGCAGCAGCAGTAGCAGCAGCAGCAGCAGCAGCAGCAGCAGTAGCAGCAGCAGCAGCAGCGGTTCTGAAACAGAAGGCGAGGAGGACACTGAGAAGAGCAGAGAGGACGGCCGGGGTGCAGGGGGCAGGACCTGCAGTGCTGCCAGCTCCAGGGCATCCTCTCCTGCCTCCTCCTCCTCTTCCTCCTCCTCTTCCTCCTCCTCCTCTTCTTCCTCTTCCTCTTCCTCCTCGTCCTCCTCTTCCTCCTCCTCCTCTTCCTCCTCCTCTTCCTCCTCCTCCTCTTCCTCCTCCTCTTCTACCACAGACGAGGACTCTTCCTGCAGCTCTGACGACGAAGCAGCCCCTGCACCTGCAGCCGGTCCCTCCACACAGCAGCCAGCGCTACCCACCAAGGTGTCCAAGCCTCCTAGCAAGGCACGCTCCTCAGCTCACTCCCCAGGCAAGAAGGCACCCACCACTACCCAGCCCCCACCCCAGCCCCCACCCCAGCCCCAGCAGACTCTGCAACCCAAGACCCAGGCTGGGGCTGGGGCCAAGAGCCGACCCAAGAAGAGAGAAGGCGTACACCTGCCCACCACCAAGGAGCTGGCCAAGCGGCAGCGTCTGCCGTCCGTGGAGAACCGGCCTAAAATTGCTGCTTTCCTACCCGCCCGGCAGCTTTGGAAGTGGTTTGGCAAGCCCACTCAGGTAAATTTCCTGGAAGGGAACCGTGGGTGTGGGTGGGTAGCCTTGAGTTTCAGAAAAGCACCCTGGGTTCCAAAATCCATTGTAGTACAGAATCCATGCCCTGTATAGTGTGGCCCCGCCTAACCTGTTCCACAACCATCCCTTTAGAACTCAAGTATAGTCACTGCAGGGACCCGCACGGGCCCTTCTGTGATGTCCAGGTCCTTCCAAGCCCTTCAGCAGCTAGCCTACTTGTCATCGCACCTTCCTCAATGTTAGCTGCCTTGAAACCTCAAGTTCGGAGAACTCAAGGCCAGTAGGAAGTGACCAGAGTCAACTGGCCTTTTGCCTGACATGGACCCTGTGTAGCCCATGAGTGGTGGAGCCAGGGGTCACGGGTCACACCTCTATCCTGGCAGTTAGGGCTGGTCTCCCAGAAGCAGGTTGCAAGCACTCCCCACCCCTACCAAGTACACATACATGTGTATGCATGTGTCCATACCTGCTCGTGCAGGGGCACCAAGTGCTTACATGGATATATATATATTCAGGCACATATATGCGCATGGGTGCTGTTGTGAATTGGATAGAAGCACACCAAACACCTCCCACCTCCACACACTGTCACCTTCTGAATACTACATCCACTGTAGTGGCGCAATGTCCGATGTTGTAGAAATGTATAAAGTGGTCCCTGGCTAGAGGAAGTGAGTCACTGGGGGTGGGTCCTGAGAATATATTACCGATCATTTCCTGTCTTCCTGGTTAGCTATGAAGTGAACAGCTTAACCTCTGCCACAGTCTCTCATAATCGTGTGTTCTGCACCAACACCTAGGACCAATTGACCATGGATTAGGTCCTCTGAAAACATGAGCTCTAAGTAAATGTAAAGCATTCTTTTTTTAAAGGTTTTCTTTCCTTTTTTCCTTTTTTAATCTGCCAGGTATTTGGTCAGCAATAAGAAAAATAACTATCATAAATAGACCATACAGCCAGGTAGTGGTGGCATACACCTTTAATCCCAGCACTGAGGAGGCAGAGGCAGGTGGGATCTCTGTGAGTTCGAGGCCAGTCTGGTTTACAGAGCTAGTTCCAGGACAGCTAGGGTTACACAGCTGGTGTAGGTATTGTCAGCAGCTATTCTGGAATCTTCCATGTGGAGCATGGTAACAGCCCTCCTGATCAGCCGTACACCCCATATCCGTGGGTAGAAAGATGCAGAGCTCCAATGTGCCGCCCGCTTTCCCTTCCAGTAACAAAATACCCTCTGCATAGCCAAGGTTGAACTTGAATTTCTAATCCTCCTGCCTCTGTATCCTGAGTGCAGAGGTTACAGGCATGTACTACCATGCCATTTATAACATACTGAGGATGGAACCCAGGGCGTTATGCGTGCAAGGTGAGCGCTCTGCCAGCTGGACCAGTGCTAGACACCATTAGCTTTAGTCTCTGGTGAAGTGCCGGGTGCCATAGGGGAGAGGCATATGTAGCTATTTCTCATACCGTGATCAGGAAGGGAAGAAAGAGGGAAAGCCCTAGGCCTTGGCTTCCCTTGAGGACATACCTTAATGACCTAGTAACTTAGTAACCTTGGTGATCTGGTAACCTTGGTGACCTAGTAACCTTGGTGACCGAGCCCTGACTAGCCCCACCTTGCTGTGTCCTTACCACTTCCTAGTAACTCCATCCTGGGCCACCAGGACCTAACTCAGACCTTTGGGGGACAGTCTGTAACTGGCCCTTAGTAGCCAGACTTATATGTGGGGTTTCCCTGTCCACAGACCCACCCCAGCCATGCTCTTAGCATCCGTGTGCCCAGGCCAGGCCCCCCCCCCCAGGGCTGTGTTACAGCTCTGAGGAGATGCCTCTATTGGTTGGAATCTCTTTTCTACTCAGTTGTGTCACCCTAACAGGTTTAGGAATTGGAAATTAACAGTGACAGTTTGGGGGTATTTGGTGACCCCCCTCAGGGTTCGAAGAGACCCTGGCTTGTATGTGGTGTCAGCTCCTAGATTCAGTGAGGCTGGAGAGGTTGGGGTGCAGCAATGTCAGAATCGGGTCTATTTGGGAAGGGGCACTTTCTTTGTCCCCATCCTCCCCTCCTTTCCTGCCTCCCCCTCCCCTCCCATGTCTCCCGATTTTCAGTGGCAGATTGATGGACTCCAGGTTCAGTGAGAGTCCCCATCTCAAAAAATAAGGTATAGCCAGGAATGCTGGTGTGTGCCTTTAACCCCAGCACTGTGCAGGCTGAGGCTGGAGAATCTCTGTGAGTTCAAGGACAGCCAGGGCTACATAGTGAGACCCTGTCTCAGAAGAAGATAAAGGTACAAGGGCTAGAGAAATATCTCAGAACTTGCTAGAGTACTTGCTATTCAGTCATGAGGGCCAGAGTATGAATCCCAGCACTCACATTGGCGACTCCCAAAAGCCTGTAACTTCAGTTCCAAAGGCTCTGAAACCTTCCTCCCACTTCTGTGGGCGTCTGCACACACATATTGCAGAGACTCACAAAGACACACATAAACAAAGTAAGTTTTTAAAAATAGGTAAGATGGTGATCAATAGAGGAAGACACCGATGGCCGCCACACGCATGCACACTGACATGTACATACATTACATGCCTGTGCGTGCACACACATGCACTCTCTAAAAAGGAAGAAGAGGTGCGTAGCAGAAAGCTTTTGTTGCTATGAGGAAATACGAGCTAATCAACTTGCAAAGAGGAAGTTTATTATGTTTCACCTGCCATCCGATGGCTCTGGCTTGCTTAAGTCTGTGCTAATGTAACAAAACTGCTCACTCTTGGCTGCCAGGAAACAGAAAGAACCAGAGGCCTGATAGCTCATTAAAGGCTATACCTCCAGTGACCTGCTTACTCCCCGTTAGGCACTAGCTCTCAAGGGCCCACTCCCTCAGTAGCGCCACCAGCTGGTCATTAAATAAGGCTTCAGTGTGTGAACTCGGGGTGGGGATGGGACAGGTGGTAGGTAGGGTTGGGGCTTCCAAACTCAAGCTAAAGCATGCCTTCCATGCAGGCCCCCAGGATGGGCGGGTGACTTAGGTCCAGGATGAGGGAATCCAGGCCTGCCCAGCCAGGGCCTGGCTGGTGGGGTGCCTGGCCTGAGACTCCTGTGGGGCTGGGCACAGTGCTGGGCTCCGGTCCCTGACTAACATATCCCACAGCGGCGAGGCATGAAAGGCAAAGCTCGAAAGCTCTTCTACAAAGCCATCGTGCGAGGCAAGGAGATGATCCGCATAGGGGACTGCGCGGTCTTCCTGTCGGCTGGGCGCCCCAACCTGCCCTACATTGGTCGGATCCAGAGCATGTGGGAGTCATGGGGCAACAACATGGTGGTTCGTGTCAAGTGGTTCTACCACCCGGAGGAGACCAGCCCCGGGAAACAGTTCCACGAGGGCCAGGTGAGCTTTTCCCACGGGAAGAGTAAGGCCCTGGTGTGGAAAGGCAGACCATTGGTGTTTTATTTCTGTGGGTGTGGTAAAACACCCTGAACTGACAGTTACCCTCTATCTCTGTGGGGACAGCTGGTCATATCGCATCCACAGCTAGGGACAGAGAATCAATGCATTCATGATTAGTGCCTATCTCAATTCCTCTTCTCAGAGCACAGTTCCCTGTGCAGGGCTGGCTCTTCTCACCTCAGTTAACAACCGGGTAATCCCCAGCAGGTGTGCTCCAACTCCGCCCACCTAGATGGTGCCTTACTGAGACTCTATCCCCAGAGAAGTTAGATTGTGTCAAGTTGACAGTTACACACTAACCACACAGTTGAGGCTGGGTATCTAGGTGCTGGGAACACTGACCCTCCAAGTGGGGAGGTTGAGTCCAAGGGAGCTTGTGTAGTCTGCCTGAGATCTCAGATGGTGTAAAGCAAGGTTCAGACTAACCCCCACCCCTAACCTATCCCCCCCCAGCACTGGGACCAGAAGTCGGGGCGCAGTCTCCCTGCAGCCTTGAGGGCCTCCAGCCAGAGGAAGGACTTCATGGAGGTGAGGATGGAGCAGTGGGCTGATGTGGGGGTACAGGTTCTGTCCAGATGGGGCGGGCTGCAAGCTTTCTGCTCTGCGCCTCCAAGCCCCTCCCTCTAATGTCTGTGCTTCTGATCTACTGGGGTCCCTTTCTCTGTCTCACCTGCTCAGTGCCTCCTTGTATCATAGGCCTCCTTGTATCTGTTCATCTTTTTTTCTGTTCTCATTTTTATTTCTTTTCTGTGTGTTTGCATATATGAGTGTTCAGACCTGTGACCTGTGACCTGTGGTGGGGAGTGCGCATGTGGGTGTATGTGGAGGTCCACCATTGGCATTGGAAGCCTTTTTTTTTTTTTTTTTTTTTGGTCATCAAAACTAGATGGTACTAGCTGGTTTGCTCCAGAGGTTCCCGTCTCTGTCTTTTGCAGCTGAAATTACAGGTGGGCTAGCCCACCTTCTACTTATATGGGCTCTGGGGATCTGAACTCGGGTCCTCATAATTAGCTGCTTGTAAGATGAGGACCTTAACCCAAGGAGTCAGCACAGGCCTCTGTGTCCATTCTTAACTTTGGGCACTGTCTCCTCTTGTCTCTCTTGGTCTCTGTCTCTCTGTTATTGTCTCTTGATCTCTCTCAGTCTCTGTCCATCTTGCAGTCTCTGTCGCTTTGTTTCCATGTTTTTCCATCTCTCTATCTCAGTCTCCAGGTCAGGGTCCCCCTGATCCAGGAGGGTTCCCTCTAGTCCCTAACACTGCCCTGTGTCCCCACAGCGCGCCCTGTATCAGTCCTCCCATGTGGATGAGAATGACGTTCAGACAGTGTCCCACAAGTGCCTGGTGGTGGGCCTGGAGCAGTATGAGCAGATGCTGAAGACCAAGAAATACCAGGACAGCGAGGGCCTGTACTACCTCGCGGGCACCTATGAGCCCACCACAGGCATGATCTTCTCCACAGACGGTGTGCCTGTGCTCTGTTGAGCGCCGCCTACCCAGCGGGGCCTGCAGAGACCCCTCCCCACCACTGCCACGGCGTGGGACCATGTGTGTTGTGTGCATGCCAGTGTGTTCATGGGCGTGTGCATGTGGCCAGGTGGACGCCCCGAGCAAGTGCGAGTGTGTACATGTGTGTGCCCGTATGCATGCACGTGTGTGCGCACATGTGCACACATCTCTGGACCCTTTCTGGTCATCCCCTGGTGCCCTCGTGCTGAGACGCCATCCCTCCAGCTATCAGGGTCTGGCTCTGCTGCCCCATCAGGGTCACCTCAGCCGGGAATTCCCTCCAACACTTCGAATGCGCTTGATGAGGCTGCCCTCCGAGCTCTGGGCCTGTGCAGACTTTCTGATTCTGTGGACCCAAACTGATGCTTGGTATCAGTTAACCACACCCAGCATGGAGCCCATCGAAGGCCTTCCACCATTGGCCGGGGGGCCCCAACGCCAGCCAGCTTCACCAATCACACTGGGCATCTGGGCGCCTGCATGCCCAGCCTCCACCCTCTCAGGACAGCCTGGACTTGGGGAACAAGGCAGGGGAGGGCAGTCCAGGAGCATCACCATACCTGGTGAGCCCCCCAGCCCAGACCCTTACACTACAGAAAACCCCAATGGTGCTGAAACCCGCGCCCATGCCCGGCACGGCCCGCCCGGCCCCCTCCACCAGGAGGATCCGAAAGGTTACCTGTACAGTCTATTGTAGCCTGCCCCTGTATTATACACCTTTAAATGGAGTCAACTTTTTAATTATATATATAAAGATAAATATATATAAATATATATATAAACTTTTTAAAACTGTGAAAAATAGCTATGAAATTATAAAAAAAAAACACATTCTGACGTGCAGAATATTATTTTTTATTTCCTGTTAGATTGTGAGTGTCTAGCACCGGCTTCACGCCTCCCCCCACTCCCCTGCACCCTCACCCCTGCCCATGTGTACTGTATGTGCCCCCAAGTGGACAAGAGATGGAGATAGATGGAGGGGCCCCGAGCCCAGCCCCCAGCTCGGCCCGAAGCACTTAACCAGCCCCCCTGTGCCTGCCAGACCCCAGTGGGGTCCCTGGAGGCTTTGAGCAGACAATCTTGAAGGAAGGAAAAGCCAGACTTCGGTTTTGTTTTGTTTTGTTTGGGGGGGGGGTAATTACTGTTTCCTGATTTTTTTTAAAAAAACATTTCTTTTGGAATTTTGTTTGTTGGCAAATTCTGTGTGATCTTTTTTCATAAAAAAAAAAAAAAAAAAGAAAGAAAAAAATTTAATTGGAAAAATACCATGGCTTGAAGTGGCTTATTTGGGAGCCTGGGATGTTGGGTGTGGAGGATCCAGGGTCCTTGGTCTAGAATGCCCAGAGAGAAGAGACTAGAGCCACACAATATTGTTTTTCAGTGACAAAAGCCCCACATGCAACCTGGAGCTGCTGTACTAGGCACGGAGATGAGCTTGGTCAAGCATTTCAGAAAGTTCTCGAAGCCAGAGTGGTCTGTTTTGTTTACAATCCAAGAGCTAGGGGCTGGAGAGATGGCTCAATTGTTATGAGCACTTGTTGCCCTTAAAGAAGGTCCAGGTTCCGCATGTAGCACCTACATGGCAGCTCACAGCCATATGTAACTCTGTTCCAAGGGATCTGACACCTAATCTGACCAGGCATCCTTTGGTGCACAGATACACATGCAGGCAAAACACACAAATCTAAAATAATGATAATAATAATAAATTAAGAGCTACAGAATTGAGAGGCCATTAGTGAAATTGCCTGCCTGGGTTCCATCCCAGAAAAACAGCAGGCACAGAGGTGCCCTCAGGATCCCAGTGCTGGGGAAGGAGGGTGATCTCCCTCATTCTGGGCTTTTCTACATTACAGTTGGGGAAGAGGGCAGGATTGGGGTGGTGACAAGTATTAACGCCTAGCTTGAGGTTGCCGGGGAAACTGAGTAACAGGGTGGGTGAGAGGAGTCACACTATTGCCATCTGGCAGCCTCACCACCACCCTGGCCTTGATTCATCAGGCTGTCCAACTAGGACCCACAAGGGTTGCACATAATGTGGGTGTCCGAGGCTATAGGACTTAGGTAGCTCTCCAACGCCCCATTTTCGGATCCCATTCCTTGGGGATCCAGGAACAGAACAATGAGAGAGGGAGGGTGCTTCTGGCCCCGAGCAGGTGGCTTAGTGAGTACTAGTGTTGGCTGTAAGTATGAGGAATGAGTTCAAGCCTCCAGAAATCACTTCAAAAAAATGAGTATGACCCCTGGGTGGTAGCAGGTGGATTCCAGGGGCCTGCTGGCAGCCAATCTAGCTTAAAATATTGAGGAGCAGGTGTGATTGAGAGGCTGTAGATAAGGCAGAGGTGATGTGACAGTGGACATTGGATGTCTTTCTCTGGCCTCTGTACACATACACATGTACACCGTGTGCATCACACACACACACACACACACACACACACACACACACACACACACACACGAGTAACCAGCCTCTCAGCTCCAGGCGAGTTGCGCCTGGACGGAGCCACTCCCTTTGGAGGTCTGCATCCATCCCTGTCCTCATGGGGCCAATGGAAGTACAAGACTCAGATGCTCAGCACTAGGCACAAGAGCAGGCTCCTGACCATCAGCTCTAAAAATGCCCAGTGCAGGGAGCACAAAGGTCTCAGCATTGTGGAGAAGACTTAATCCACCAGGACCTCCACCCTACCCCAGAGGCTCAGTTCCCACCACCCCACCCATAAACACCTCACAGTGTGGGCAGTCTCTGCCATCTTTAATGGCCAGTGCGGTAGTCAGAGGACACACAGGTAGATGGGACACAGCAGGGATTGGTAAAGGGTGGTCACAGCTGGGGCCAGAGTGTGTGGAGAGGCAAGTGTCCTGGCTCAGCAAAAGCCATCTTTGGAGGAGGTCCTACCACCAACCCAGCGCCCGCCACCCAGTGACCCCATTCCCCAGCTTGCTGCCACTTGCCAGGGTTTCAAGTGCTTCACGTCATTGCTTGATTCTCAATGGACAGGGGCGGGGTGGCCTAGGGTAAGTTCTTGGCTGTCCCTGAATCATGGATAGTTTGAGTGGAGCTGGGGAGAGGATGGGGGAGACTTCCTTGTTAAGCATGACCCTTAGCCTGTGCTCTAGGGGGTGCCCCGGGGGAAGTTCTGCACCTCAGCTGGGTGCACCCAGGTCAGCTCAGTAGCTATGACTATGGGAGGCCTGTGTAGACCCAGGAATGAGTTTTCCAGACGTGTGTGTGTGTGTGTGTGTGTGTGTGTATGTAAGGGAACAGAATGGCACTGGGGACTGTCCATTTCCTTGACGATTTCTAATATTCACGAGGATGTGTCACCTACCCAATAAGTAAAAATTACATTAAAGACTATGGAACCTTTGAGGCAGACCCCATAGTGGGTCATAGGGAGGGAGTCGCTCAGACTGCTGATCAGCCATTCTGGGTGGCTTTGAGTCTGAATGACCCCATCATGCTGATGTGACAAATGTTGGGCCTCTGGACATAGAGGGTGAAGGGCAGGCGTCTGACCAAACACAGGACACAGGTAGGCAGCGCCTGGGTGATGAAGACATGTTCCAGCTGCAGTGGGCAACTGGAACAAAGTGGCGAGGTGGCATTAGTGGCTTAGGAGGTGGCCAGGACCCCGCAGGCACTGAGGCAGGGGTGGGGAGGGTCCTCAGGCCTTGGGGTGGCTGGCCTGAGCAGCCCTCCCTGGGCAGTGGGCAGGGTCAGGTGGGCCTGGCTCAGGGGCCGACAGGGATGGAGTCATTGGCGGTGGCCGTTTGGAAGCAGCTGCTGTGGGCATCACGGGTGAGGCTGTAGGTGCAGTAGGCCACAGCGGAGCCCAGGGTCAGCCCCGACATATAGGACACGGTCATGGTGTTTCCTGTGGGCAAGAGGGGCCTGAGCAGGGGGCGAAGGAAGAGCCGCCATGGGTGCTGAGGCCACACTACGCTAGGCAATCTCTGTGGTCATGGCTTCTTGGGTGTACACTATGGTGACAATTGTCAGTGTCCAAGAGCCTGTGACAGCCTGGGTTAAAGATTCCTCCCCTAGAAACCCACTGTCTCATTTTTGGGTCTTTTAGGAGTGATCTCACTGGAGCCTCTTAGGCCTTATCTACTTCTCTGCCCTTCTCTTTCCTCCCTCATTCTCTTCCTCTCTTCCCTCCTCTCCCTTACTCTCTCCCCCTCTCTTCCCTCCTTTTTCCTACCCCTCCCCATTTCTCCAGTCTTAGAGATAGAATGTGTAGCCTTTCACAAGCTAAGCCAATTATCTACCACTGAGCTCTGCCCCCAGTGCCTCACTGGGGGATTCTAGGCAGGAGCTGGACAGCTGAGCCACATTTCCTGGCTTCTTTTTATTTTATTTTGAAATCGGTTCTCACTTAGCTCAAATCAGGAATCTTCCTGCCTTACCCTCCTAAGTAGCTAGATGACAGGCCTGCACCACCAGGCTTGGCTTCTCCTTTCCATTTTTATCTCTTGTCCCCTTCTTGGGGCCAACTCAGTATGTCCCCACATCCGACCTGGATGCCCCTGCATTCACTTCCCTGTCTGTCCGTGGCAATACCAGACTCACTTTCAACAACAGGCCCCAAACTGGGAATCCCCTTTGATTCTCTTAGGCCTCATCTCTCACCAGCCTCTCCCCCACCTCCACACAAGCCCATCTTCAGGCCTGGAACACTGCAGAAGCTTTGGAATAACATTCTCATCCCTGTCTGCTCCCACTCCATCCACCTGGTCACCACCTGGCCTCACTGGGAGGTCCCAGGCAGGTGCTCTACCACCGAGCCATGCCTCAGGGCCTTTGCACATATGGTTTCCTCTGCTTTGATGCCATTCCTGACAGCTTCCTGTACCTGTCTCCCCCCAGGACGCCTTGCAAGACCGTTCTCTTTACATCATAGCCCCCGATCCTTGTGTCTGCACCCACTTCTCAAACTAACATAAGCCCTAGGACTTAACACCGTGAAATACATCACACCTGGTTGTTATCTCTCTGTTTATTGGCTGTCTCCATCTATAACCTTGCACATATGGGCATCATCATGTCCCCACTGCCTAGGAGAGTACTGAGCATAGGGGCTCCCCACATAGCAGCTGAAGAGTGAATGAGTGAATAAATGAATGAAACAAGGAAATTACTTACAGATGTTCTCATACCTACAACTCCTTGTCACTTAACCCTTGGGACCAAATACATTTTCTCCCTCACTGGCTGTCCTTGGCTTCTCCAGATCTCAGTTTCCCTGCTATGAGGGCAGTAGGCTATCCAGAGGGAGCCCTGATTGCCCCTGAGGTCAGTGAATCTTACCTGCCAGCTCCCGCTGCTTGGGGCTCACTTTACCCGCTGCCAGGATCATGGGCACACTGCCAAAGTAGCCATTGCTGATGCCCATGAGCAGTGAGAACACACAGGGCCAAGCAGGGTGGCGGAGGGCAGGCATGCCACTGGGGTAGACACACAGGATGAAGAGGGGGATGAAAACCACACGCAGGCAAGAACAGGCAAGCAGATGAGTGCCCCGCCAGTCCACCGGTAGGGCCGCCAGGATCTGCAGATAGCAGGGAGTGTGGGTCACCACCTAGCCAGGAGCCTGTCTCCCCACCAGGCCATCAAGCCACACCCTGTCCCAAGCACTGTGGCTCCATCCAGCTTACTCTGCAAGGACCACCAAACCGCATACACGTTTTTTTCCTCTTTAGTACTGCTGAAGACGGATGAGAATATGCTAGGCATACACTCTGCCACTGAGCCATGCCCCCAGTAGAATGTTTGCCTGACAAGGGCAAAGCCCTGGGTTCCATCCTTCATACTCCATAGAACAAACACAGTAATGGCAAAACTGATCACAAAGAGACATGGCTAGGTGGCTGGGGTCCCACTCCAGCCCTGACCACCAATCCCATCTACTTGTGGGACAGATGTGGTGCTCAGCTGGCAGCCCATGCCTGTGCCATCCTCAGAAGGACCATGAGGCGGCAGAACTGGGGCTGGTGCTAGCCTCAGATGCAGTTGAAGACACCGCAGAGACCAGGCAGGGGCTACACTCCACAGGACAGGATTAGAGGCAAGACAGTGACACTCCATGGCTTCAACCCTCCCACCTGGAACTCACATGCACCCTCAGCCTGGGGTTGTTCCAGAAAGACCCGAGCCTTCCTGGGATTCCCCAAAGCCACCCTGTGCCTCACCTTTCCCACAAAGTCTGAGAGGTTGAACACAGCCATGACCAGAATGGGCAGCCACTCGCCCAGCACACAATGGCGGATCTCGGACTCCAGGCCAGGAAACAGGCACAGCGTAATGAAGTAGGTCACCGCAATGGACAGCATGTCAGCCCAGATGACCCGCGCCACAACGTATCGGTGCAACAGCAGGGCTGCAGGAATTGAGGCACATTAGAGGGCGGTGCTCAAGACACCCCCCCCCCCCCCGTCTCCAGCCTAGGCGACAGCCACACATGCCTCACAATTACCTCTGAAGGTGAGCCAGCTCCGTTTGACCCGTGGCCGAGGCACATCAAAACGCATGTAGGCCCCACTGTTGCTGTGGGTCACCTCATGGGCTGGGCTGTCCTTCGGGGACCTGCTGCTGGACAGGGATGGAGTTTGGTGCTCCTGGGTAGAAAGGCATGATGGGAACCATGGGCCAGGTACCCAAGGTAAATGGTGGAGCCACAGTCAGCCAGACATTCAGTTAGCACCTACTGTGTACATTTCCTTATCAAGGGACAATGTTTACATGCCCCATTTCCCTCCACCCAGCCAGCCTCCTCTGCGCCCTGAGGTGGGTGGGCGCAGAGGTGGTATGCAGCATGCAACCACCAGAGGGCACTCTAGCTTTCCAGAACTGTGAATTGGCTTACCCAAGCTACAAGCTACTCAAGGAGTTGGTACTGAGGCCACCCACAGCAGTGTTCTGTGCTGGGGTCCTCTGAGCTCTGATGGAAGGAAGTTCATCAAAGGATTCCCCTGCCTTCCATCTACCTGACTTCCTTGGACCCCACTTTCATGACCTTGGGGTTCTCCCCCATTAGGCTCTCTTAGCCCTGGCTATAGCTGGAAAACCGTCACCTCCTGCTGTCCTAGCAACTGGCCACAGACGCTGAAGAGAGCCTCAGGCCATAGATGTGGGGTGTCACAGCTGGTGGAAGGTCACAGTCTACCCGTGGTGCCACGGAAGGCTGAAACGACCCACAGAATGGAATGTCTCGGAGTACAGAAGCAAGTCTGAAGCCCGAGATCATGGGGCCAAGAACAGGGCCAGCGAGGAACTCTTCAGGCACCCGTGCGGGAGAAGGAGGCCAGGCCAGGCCACCACACTTACAAAATGGATGTCTCCTGAGGCGACGTCATGGTGTACTCGGTAACCAGCCCGGATGGGGCGGCTGTCGCGAGGCCGCGTGGTGTAGTAGAGCACGAACCTGCTGCGCCGCACCAGCAGGTGGAGCAGAAAGCACAGCAGCTCTAGGCCCGCGGAGACCAGGAAGAAGATGATGGTGCTGGCCCGCTCATCTGGTAGCAGCAGTTTAGTGAGGATCCGGCTCAGAGAGATCATCACCCCTGCCGTGCCTGGGAGGGAGGCGGTGGCAACTGAGCGGTCCCAATGCCTCTCCCACCCGTGTCACCCCCACCCAGTCTCTTGTCCCATCCCTACCCCATCCCATCCACCACCAGTCTTTCTCACTGAGTCCCACCCACTCCATCCACCCACTGCTCCAGGCCCAATCCACAGTCCCCGGTAGTCCTACAAGGCCCCGCCCCCTCATCCCATCCAAGCCCCAGCTTCTCCCAGCCCCGCCCTACTTTGCTGAGCTCCACCAGTTCGATCCTGTCCAAGACTCCAACTTCTCTCCAAGCTCTCCCCTAGCGGCTTGCCGACCTCGCCGCTATCCTTGTCTCCACATCCCCTGCCCAGTGAGTCTGATCTCACCAGCCCCACTCCTAGACTCACTGTCCCTCTGTCCATCCAGCCTGCTTCAGCTCAGGACTGAGCTGTCCCCCAGGACTGCTGCTGCTCCCACCAACCCCCTCTATTATCTCATACACCATGGGCAGGGTCGCTGAACTTTCGCTGGGTGTCCTGCCCTGAGGTCCTCCGCAGGGAGGACACAAGGCCCTGCCTTCCTAGGCATCATTGATGGAGAGGGGCTGGAGACAAGCCATGGGTTTACTCTGTGGCAGAGGATGTGTCCAGAGGAGAAGGACCAGAGTGTTAGAGTCACAGCAGGCAGGACTGCTGCAGAGAGTATGTGGAGGCATGCCTGCCATGAGCTGATGAAGATGAGCAGGGCTCTGAGCAAGTCTGTTTGAGGAGCTCTTGGCTACTGCATGACAGCCCCAAATCAGTATATCAACACCATCCTGATGGCCTGGCCTCGCCGATTCCAACACAAAACCTACTGGTTTGGCTAGGAACGTGGCTCAGTTGTTAGGGTACTTATTAAACATGCGTGACATCCTGGGTTCCACTCCCAACCCTGGGTAAAGAGAGTATGGTGGCACATGCCTGGAATCCCAACACTTGGGAGCTGGGAACAGGAGGATCAGAAGTTCAAGGTCATCCTCAGCTATATAGTTGGAAGTCAACCTGGGCTACATGAGGCCCTCTCTTAAAACAACAACAAAAAATATCTGCTGGCTTGCAAAGCCGTCTGTGTGTGCTGGCTACCTTCCAGAAGTCAGCTGTAGGTGGTGTGGTTTGGTGTTCCAGGCAATGTATGGCAGAAGAAGTCTACAGAGGCTGCCAAAGAGGAGATGTGAAGAGTAGCCCCTGAGGATGATGACTGGGCCCAGCTTCTTGCTGGATTTGACTAGCTACAGAATAGAGGGAGGGACCGTACACACTTGGAATTCTCCTGGAGGGTGTGGCCAGAGGCCTTTTGAGATCTGGGTGAATGTCAGGCTTGTGCAAGGGTGCTGTGTGTCAGAAAGGGGCATCTGTGATGTGGCTTGGCAGACAAAAGGGTTTCAGTAACAGAGTATAAGCAAGGGTGGCTGGCGGTGGTGGATGGGGGGGATCTGAGGAGGAGTTCGTCCTGAATGTTGCAAATTTCTAACATTGAGGAAGGTTCAAAAGACTCAGGACTCAAGATTCTCAAGGCCCCTCCTCAAGGTTATCTAAGCAGTAGCAATTTCTGGGGAGGGGAGACTTCCACCAGCAGTACTGCCTGCATGCTGTGCTGGGGACCCAGGAACACGGGGCTGGGGTGGGCTTCTCAGTGCTGCAGCTGTCTCTGAGTCAGCCACGCTCCTGGAAGTCAGCCCTAATCAACTCAGAGGTGCAGCAGAGCTAGACTAGGTGGAACCGGTGTGTGTGTGTGTGTGTGTGTGTGTGTGTGTGTACCGATGGTTCCCTAGCTCAGATGAGCAGACATTTGAGTTCACCTCTCCGGGAAAAGTCACACCACGGGCACGCAAATACACCCACCTGCATGCTCACTGGAACTGGGACTCTCACACTCCAAAGGAATCCCACACTCTAGGAACCTGGCACACACAGGTGTGCACACCTATCCCTCTCACGCAGTGGTCCACCCCTCGCCACCCGTAGTCACTATGCCCAATCCAGATGTGTAGAGCTCTCTGGCCCTCTTCCCTAACCAGGTCATACACAGTCGGGCTCTGGGACTGGTGCCCCCTTGGGAGGGTCTCGGTACTCACTCTCTCCAGTCATCACTCCCTGCGTGTACCTCTTGGGCAGCAATCCCGTGTAGCCATAGAAGCTAGATTGCTGCACTTAAGAGAGAGAGGGAGGAAGTGATCAGACATCATTTGTCACTGGCTGACACAGAGGCAGTGTGGGCCTCCTGTGCTACGCTGGCACTGGAGGGCAAGTGCTCAGAGGCTAACACCAGAGTGGCGGTGAGGTTTAACACCGCCACACAGTAACATGGGAAGGAAAGAGTGTCGCCCTCAACAGCCCACACAGAGCGGCCACTTCCCTGTCCCTGGGGTGCAAGGTCACACTGACAAGTCCTGTCTGATGGGAGTGGAGATGACACATGTCCCTCGCTGGATGAGACAGGGCAAACTTAACTCTCAGCCTTTTTTTCCAACAGCAGTGACAGTAGAGGCTGTCTATCAGTTGAAATGGGGCTGTCAACCTCAATCCCTGTGTGGCTGTATGGAGCACTGCTCCCAGCCCATTTCAGAGGGGGCTGGGCCATGCACAGAAGCAAGGGAGAGCTGAGTGTGTGGATGTACACATGTAATGTCAACACTTGGGAGATGGAGGTAGCAAGATTAGGAGTTCAAAGCCAGACTGAATTGCTTGAGACCCTGCCTCAATTTAAACCAAAGGGAGTGAGCTGGTGATGCAGTTTACTTAGTACAGAGTTTGCCTAGCACCATGATGCCCTGGCTCCATGCCCAGTGCTACGTAATCTGAGTGTGGGGGTGCATGCTTGTAAGCCTAGCATGAAGGAGGTGGAGGAAGGACAATCCCGAGTTCATGAGAACCAGGGGGCTGCAATCCAAGCCTGTGCCACATGACCATTGCCTTGGAGCATACAAAGGTCTGAGTGCATGTATGTGGTGTGTACATGTGCTCTGCTGGAATGTCTACAGGCAGGTGGCCACAGCTCAACTGACTCACCTTGTAGGGCCACAGAGCACTTGGGCTCAGCCCTCCCGGTGCACACTGGCCCCACTCCCTACCTGTGCATCCGAAGGCCACAGTGCCCACGGCGGCCAGGTTGATGGCATAAGCCTGGTCATGAGAGAAGAGCTGAAGCCACACGTCACATATGCTGATGAAGAGTAAGGGACCCAAGGCAAGGAGGTAGCCTGCAGGGAGCAGAGAAGTCTTGAGAAGCATGGTAAGTGCCAGGTGGGGGCTCCTCACCTCACCCCGTTTTCTTAAGAGCTAGGCCACAAACACTGTGGCTACCTGACTCCTAGAATATTAGACAGGTAGAAGATTCCATGAGGGCCGGGCCAGGCAGTGGTGGTGCACGCCTTTAATTCTAGCACTTGGGAGGCAGAGGCAGGCGGATCTCTGTGAGTTCAAGGCCAGCCAGCGCTACGTAAAGAAACCCTGTCTCAACAACAACAACAACAACAAAACAAAAGACTTCAGGAGAGTCTACAGGGAAATTCTGAGGGCTTCCTGAAGGAGGAGTCTTTTGAGCTAAGCCTTGAAGCTTAAAACCACAATGCAAAGGGGTGGACAAAGGGGAGGGCTTATGTAGGGACCTAGGGATGCAATGTGGGGGTCACAAGAGCCTGTGGAGGTGCTCGCTATTGTACTGGCAAGTGGCCTGACCATGACTTCCAACCACAAAGCCCACGGTGGTCCTAGAAAAAGCATGTGTTTCACGGACAAAGCTAGGAAGCTGGATGGGCAGGCACCATGGGCTAGGAGCTCGCAGGAAAAGTTTGGAGCTTCCAGGAGGGGACAACACAGGGTGGCTTTGAATACCTGTGGTGATCCTAGTGTGCAGGTTCAACCTCTCCACCACAACGTTGTTTAGAAGCACAGCCGCCAATGCCACCAAGATATAGGTGAGGCTCATGTCGAACACAATGGAGGTCCCTGGATACGAGAGAGCGAAAGTGACCTCTGCACTCACCCCTGCAAGACCTCTTCACACTCCCCAAAGGGATGATGACTCAGAGTGAACCAGCGGCTACCCTGAGGCCACTCAGCAATGGCCAGGGAACTAAGATTCATATACTTGACAGTTGTCCCTTGACCTGCTGTGTTAGTCCCTGGGTTGCTCAGCCTCCCCCATTACATAGGTCCATAACCCACCTTTACTCCCTGTCGAGGTTTAAATGTAAAATGTCCCCATGGGCTCACACTTGGTCCCCAGCTGTTTGAGAAGGCTGTGGAGCCTCTAGGAGGTGGAGCCTCACTGGAGGAAGTGAGGTACGGGGCGGGGCGAGGCGGGACAGGGCGGGGCGGGGCGGGGCGAGGCAGGGCGGGGCGAGGCAGGACAGGGCGGGGAGGGGCGGGGTGTGTGAGATTTCATAGAGGGAGCCACTTCCAGTTCACACTCTGCTTCGGGAGTGTGACTGCAATGTGATCAGCCAGACTCTCACTCTCTCCACCAAGCCTTCCCTCTCAGGGTGGACCATATCCAGCAAACCATGAGTCAGAATAAGACCTTTTTCTCTTCAATAGCTTTTGCCAGGCCTTTTACCATAGCAACAAGAAAAGTAATTACTACGCTCCCCAAATAAAGGACATGCCACAGTTATTTATCTACCCAGCGTGGTGCAGTTCCCTGCTGTGTCTCTGAAACCCACACCAGCCATTCTCGCCATTCTCTCCATGCAATATCTCCAAGAAGGGTTGTGCCCCCTGGGATTCCCAGAAGGCCTGGTCCAGGCAGAGGGCGCTGCGCCGCCTGTGAGGACAGTGTGGGTGGCAGAGGAACCCACCTGGGTACTTGTGGTGAAGATAGTCCACATCGGTGATAAAGCTGTTGTATGGCAGGAGGAAACCCACACCAGCCAGCAGCATGGCAAAGTAGATGGCATGGTAGCGGTCATCTGGCACAGGCTCCTCTACGGCTAAGAGGGGAGACACCAGGAGACACTAGTGAGCACACTCAGGCTGTGGCCATTGCACCAGGGCTGCCGTCTACCACCACCACAGCCACCGTCAGTCACCAGGGCCCCAGTCACCTGCATTACTATCTTCAAGGCCACAAACATCACAGCCACAGTGATACCCAATCTATTTATTATTCTGTGTGTGTGTGTGTGTGTGTGTGTGTGTGTGTGTGTGTGTGTGTGCAGGTGCCCACAGAAGCAGAGGGCAGCCCACTTCCTAAACTTAAAGCTATAAGCAGTTGTGAGCCGCCTGATGTGGGTGCTGGGAACTGAACCTGGGTCCTCTGGAAGAGCAGAAAGAACTCTTAACCTCTGAGCCATCTTCCCAGCCCCTTAACGTTTTTAAATTTAAATTTTAGCTGGCCGTGGGGGCAGAGGCAGCTGGATTACAGATGTGCACTACTGTGTCTAGGCTTTTTATATGAGTTCTGGGATTTGAACTCAGGTCCTCACACTTGCTCGGCAAGTGTTTTACTCATTGAACCATTTCCCAGTGATAGCCGATCTTGACTGTCCAATAGACAGGGCTTAGACTCATGATGGAAAAATCTCTGGCCACATCTGTGAGCGAGTATCTAGATTGGGTTAAATGAGGTGGGAAAACCCACCCTGAATGTGGGTGGCAGCGGTGCCATGGGCTGGGGTCCTGGCCTGACTGGAAAGGAGAGAGTGAGCTGAACACGCTCTCATCTTGCTGGGCTTCCTGACCACAGATGTGATGTGAACATCCAGCTCCATCCTGTTGCCACACCTCCTCCACCACGGTGGACCGTGTCTTTCAAACTGCGAGCCACACAACCCTTTCCCCCTCTTTGTCAGGTATTTTGCCACAGCAATGAGACAGGTAACTAACCCAGCCGCTGTGGCCACCATGAAGGCTGTCACTGTACCTGCTGTCTGTTGTCAGTCACTGCCCACCCTTCACAACCACCCTAGCCACAGCCACGGGAACAGCAAGCCTGACCAAACAGTGGCGTGGCCTTCTGAGGACCATGTGATGGGGTCAGCCAATGGCAATGCTTTGTGGGGCTGGTAAGGTCTAATGTCCTAATGCAGTGTCCAGGATGGGCAGCTATCTCCCCAGAGAAGATGCTGGGATCCAGGAACCAAGGTGAACATGGCAGTGATATCTGTTATTGTCCCTTTAACAACTACTGACAAAAATGCTCGTTCTTGTGACTGCTAATCTGGTGGATTTCTTTCTTTTCTTTCTCTTTCTTCTTTCCCCAATCCCCAGTAAGACCCCAGGCTGGCCTCCAGCTCATCATGTAGCCAAGGTGATCCTTGAACAGATTCTGATCCTCCGGTCTCTACTTCCTGAGTGCAGGAATTATAGGCATGCACCACCATAGGTGATTTATCAGATAATAGGGATGGAACCCAGGG
This sequence comes from Cricetiscus sungorus, assembly GCA_030556225.1. Lineage (NCBI taxonomy): Eukaryota > Metazoa > Chordata > Mammalia > Rodentia > Cricetidae > Cricetiscus > Cricetiscus sungorus. The sequence goes on from JANBXA010000044.1 coordinate 7,665,285, forward strand.
ACTCACACACTCTAAGCAAACACTCTACCAAGGGATACATACTCATCCTATGACCTTTGGAGTTCCAGCTTTGACAACAAGATATCATAATTCTGTTTTTTTTTTTGGGGGTGCATAAAGGCTTGCCAATCTGGCCCTGACTCAAAACAGCCAAGGAAGACCTTTGTGGATGGGGGATTGATCCCAACCATCAAGGGGATGGCAAGTCAAGGCTGTCTGTAGGAAAGGTGCCTGGTGCTGGGTGTGGTGGTGCATGCCTTTAATCCCAGCACTCAGGAGGCAGAAATGGGTGGATTTCTGTGAGTTCGAGGTCAGCCTGGTCTACAAAGTGAGTTCCAGGACAGCTAAGACTGTTACACAGAGAAATCCTGCCTCAAAAAACAAGCAAGCAAGCAAACAAACAAAAGAGAATATGCCTGGCATATGAGAGGGCCTCTTGGTTTCTGGCTGCATCTTCCATTCCCTGTATTACAGCTAATGGGAGGCCCTTCAAAAACTCAGTGCAGGCAGGGTCCCTAATGTCCCAAGCCTTCAGAAATAAAGGCTCAGTCGTCTACCACGTCCAGAACTGTGGGCAGGGAGGTGTCTGTTGGCAGCAAAGGGAACTTGAATGAACCAGTGAAGAGCTCATCATGAACATATGCTATGAGCACATGGCTGATGTTATGAGTACGTGTGTTGGGGGCACTGGCACGTGCCAGTGGGTAACATCAGGTGCTTTATTCTATTGCTCCCTACTGTATTTTTTGAGACAGTCTTCCACTGAACCTGAAGCTTCCCAATTAGGCTAGTCTGAGAGCCCCAGCTCTCCACCATACCTGCTTCCTTGTGTATTTTGTTTGTTTTTGTTTTGGAATTTTATTTACTTTTATTTTATGTGTACAAGTGTTTCATGAATGTATATTTGTGCACCATGTGCATGCTGGTGCCTGGAAACCAGGAGAAGTTGTTGGAGCCCCGGGAACCAGAGTCACAGATGGTTGTGAACTTCCATGTGGATGCTGGGATTGGAACCTGGGTCCTCTGCAAGAGCAGCCAGTGCTCTTCACTGCTGAGCCATCTCTGCAGCCCTCATGCCCAGTTTTCATATACATTTTGGGGACTGAACTCAGGTGCTCATGCTTGCATAGTAGCATTTTACCCACCAGCCCTCTACCTAGCTGCTAATTTTTTTAACATGTGTGTTCGTGCCATAGGGCACATGTAGAGGTCAGAGACAACTTTTGGTAGTCAGTTCTTGATACTATGTGAATTTGCAGGCCACTCTCAAATGATCAGGCTTGGTGACAAGTTCCTTTACCCATTGAGCCATCTATCCAGCCCCTAAATATCTTTTATTCACTCTCGCACACCCTTATCAGTAATGTAAGATGTGATCATAGAGAGCTGGAAAGATGGCTCAGTGGGTAAGGGTGAGTGCGGCCAAGCCTGATGACCTGGATTCAATATTCAAAACTCACTTAGTGGGAGGAGAGAACCGATTCCTCCAAGTCGTCCTCTGACCCCCACAACACATGTGTGCTCTCGACCCCACAAGATAACTTACAAAGAAACAAACAAATGTTTTTTCTTCTCTCTCCCTCTTTCTCCCTCCCTCCCCCCTCCCTCCCTTCCTCCCTTCCTCCCTCCCTTCCTCTCTTCCTTCCTTCCTTCTTTCCTTTGTTCCTTCCTTCCTTCCTCCCTCCATTCCTTCCTTCCTTTCTTCCTTCCCTCCCCCACCCTCCCCCCCTGCTTATGGTGGTGTGACCCTGACATGGCTTTATTCGGTATGTATGTAAATATGCTTTAAGGAGCTGGGAGGGAGGGAACTGAGTTGGCAAGTGGTACACTGTGGTGTAGCCTCCAACACCAAGGGCAAGATAACCACAGCTTTTACAGTTCAGGTTGGCGCGGGTACCCAAGCCCTGTCAGGATCCTTCCCCCACCAAGTCTATTGTCATCCTTGGTGGTCGGCACTGAAGCGATCCCATCCCGCTGACAGGAACAGGCATTCTTCATAACCCAACATGGGGCTCCGTCAACAGAACTCCATCACATAGGGACAAAGGGGCCAAGAATGTTTCCAAGCCAGAAGCAGAGCTACTGCAAACAACCATCCACACAGATGCTGCCTCACAGGAGGCTCCTGAGTTCCCAGGATGGTGCTAAGGGACATTATGAATTTTGCTGCAGCTGCGTTGAGGACCACACCAGGCACTGTCCCTCAAACATGCATAGAGTCCCCAAGCAGGTGAGGGACACTGGCAGGGTTGAACCTGAACCCACCCCACTCCAGACCTGCTCTGCAGATCCAATTGTACAGAAGGTTGCAACAGCTCTTACTTAGGGGAAACAGGTTCAGGGATCCCAGATCACACAGTGGGATCGAGAAGCAGCTATTTGAAAGCCTGCCTCATCCCCTGCAACCAGAACCGTTTGCTCTGGAGGACAAATGAGAAAGAAACTCCACAGCCATGGCCTGTCACTGCTGTGGATGGCCACTAGCGGAGGTCACATGACAGCACAGAGCCGGGCATTGCGTATTAATTGCTACCCTAGCCACCTAACTCATCCTGATTGAGTCTCAGTCTCCATGACAACCTGAGGCTCCTGTGCCCCAAAGACTGACTAGGAGCCATGTGGTCAGTCTGGCCCTAAGGCAGACAGTATCACTTACTCACCAGAGTCTGTGAAAGCAGGGACACCCCTGACTCGGACACTTGGATCCTGAGCACCCTCTGCTGTCGTCTCCAGCTGGAAGTTGTCAAAGCTGAAGCTTGTCACCACACTCTGGCCAGATGTGGCTGCCATGCAGGGCTCCTTAAGGCGCTGACTTCCAATGGAGCCCATGGCAGGTCACTCTGTGAGGAAAGGAAAGCAGTGAGGTGAAGGGACACCATGCTCCCACAGCTAAGTCATCAAGCTGCATACCCGGGGGTCATCCTGTCCATTCATTCCTCACCCATTTGCTTACTTGTTTGAATATATTGTGTCAAACTGGGGATGATGCTCAGAGACTCACAAATGCTATGCAAGTGCTCTACCACTGAGCCACACCCCCAGCCCCTCACTGGGGATTCTAGGCAGGGGCTGTACCACTGAGCCACACCCCCAGCCCCTCACTGGGGATTCTAGGCAGGGGCTCTACCACTGAGCCACACCCCCAGCCCCTCACTGGGGATTCTAGGCAGGGGCTCTACCACTGAGCTATTACTGCTTTTGTTTTGAAATAGGATTTTGATCTACAGCCCAGACTGGCCTAGAACTTATGATCCTCATGGTTCAGCTGCCCAGAGCTGGCACTACAGGAGTGCCCTATCACACTTGTCTTTATTCTTCTCATCCTTTTAAAAATATATTTTTGACAATTATCCTATTTTTAATTATCTGTGTGCCTGGGTACATGAATGCTGGCTCCTGAGGAACTCAAAGGGTTCAGATCCCCCATTAAAACTGGAGTTATGAGCAATAGTGAGCCACCTGACTTGGGTGTTGGGAACAAACTTGGTTCCTCTGCCAGAACAGCATGCACTCCTAACTACGGAGACATCTCTCCAGCCTTCTTTTTCCTTTGATGTTTCATCATGAAGGATACAAGCTCAGTCGTGAGGTGATGCGACCTTGCCTGTTGCTATGGAAACAGGGTGGGCCGAGCAGAGGCTACAGCCCAGAAACCCAGTTCAGAGGTCTTTGTCCCAAGGGCAGCTAGATGGCCTTCATGCAGGAGAAAACACTGGGTAAAGGAGACATATACAGATGGAGTAGAAAAATAAATTGGAGTTGGAATGCCAGGACACAGTGAGCAATCAGAAACAACGGATGACATTACACAGACTGTTTGCCAACCTGGAGTGGCAACTGCCTCACTCATCCTTTACTGAGAGGAAGGTGCTGCTACACATTCCTTAGCCAGCCTCCAGAAGCAAGGGATGCTGGGTAAATAATGCCTGCTCTGCTCTCATGGGCAGAAAGTAGTAGAGTCCAGAATCCAAGCCGGGTTTGTGTGATAACGTCTGAGACACTGAACCATGGCTCCAGATCCTCAAGGAGATTCTAGGCAGTTGCTCTACCACTGAGCCACACCCCAGCCCCTCACTGGGGGATTCTAGGCAGGGGCTGTACCACTGAGCCACACCCCCAGCCCCTCACTGGGGGATTCTAGGCAGGGGCTGTACCACTGAGCCACACCCCCAGCCCCTCACTGGGGGATTCTAGGCAGGGGCTCTACCACTGAGCCACACTCCCAGACCCTCACTGGGGAATTCTAGGCAGGGGCTCTACCACTGGGCCACACCCCAGCCCCTCACTGGGGATTCTAGGCAGGGGCTGTACCACTGAGCCACACCCCAGCCCCTCACTGGGGATTCTAGGCAGGGGCTGTACCACTGAGCCACACCCCAGCCCCTCACTGGGGATCCTAGGCAGGAGCTCTACCACTGAGCCAGGACTCCAGGTCCCTCACTGAGAGGTTTCAGGCTGGTATTCTACCAGTAAGCCACACCACTGTACTCTTTCTTGCCTCAGTGTTTCTCGCTTCAGTTCAGATCTGCCAGTCCTGATCTTTGGAGGAAAGGGAACCCATGGCTGGGAAAAGTCCCAGTACATAGGTAACCCTGTGTGCATGGGGTGTCTAGCTTTTTCTCCTCTGACTTTTACTGGGTGAAATTTTGATCTGAAAACAAAAAGATGTATAATACTCCTCCTAGAGCATGAGACATACAGAGAGATGGGGACGTGGCAGCCCTGGACCCAGATCATGGGCAGAGACAGCTTCTCATTCTCAGCAAGCACACATGAGAGATGCCACGGAAGCCAAGGCCCCACCCCTAAGGGACCCCACCATTCAGAGCTACATCAGTATTTCTGGACCCACGCCACCAGCATGCCCTGTGCCATATCCATCTCTTTTTCTTCTGCCTCAGTTTACCTCTTTCCCAGAGCCCAAGGTGGGTTCTTCTCACCAGTTACCGAGTCCTCCTCCTGAATATGGCTTCCCTCCATTGTCTAACTTGCAACAGAGTTGTGTTAGGGTCAAGGACCCAGATTGGGGTCTCCTTGAAGCCTGCAGCATACTTAAGCTCTGTATTGGTGGCTGACCCAAAGGTGACTAGCACTCGTGGGCAAGAGGCTGGAAACTTCTTGGAAGCTGGCTGAACCTCTCCTCCAGGCTCAATGTTCTCCTAAAGGGCCCCTCTCCACCACTCGTCCTAGCAGCAGCACCTGGAATTGGGAGAGACTAAGAAGGGCTTAGGGCATAGCTGGCCTAGACTGGCCTGGCAGTGGTGTTGGGTACAATCCTGGTCCTGTCTGACACTTGGCATACACTTGCCTTATCTCCAAAGGGGTGGGTTAGTGAAGGCTTAGAGTTACTGGGTGGGACTTGCCCACCAACCCTCCCTCCTTAAACAGGATGGGCTGGGTAAGGTAAGAGGACGCTGTTGGGATACCATTCACAGCATCCATGAATCCACTTGGATGGACGCTCAGTGCTAGAGGACACCCGAGTTCCAAAAAGCCTGGCTCCTGTTCAGTAGGGGCTGCCATGATGCAGTCTCCCAGACAAGCTGGGCCAGCATGAGAGGTCTCTGCATGACTGAGGCCACACCGTCCGGGAAGGCGGATGTGTTCGGCATGCTGCCAGGCTGCTTGCTCTGGCTCAGTCAGCGTGGCGGGCAGCTGCCACCCACACTGTCCCCATGGTTTTCATCTCTCTCCTCTCCCAGCTCCCTACACTTAACATCCAGGATCTCGGATCTTCCCCCTTTCTATATTCACTTTAATTAAAATTAAGGCACGCAGATAGACATAGGAAAGGAAGATTTTCTCTACTGACTTGGGACCCCCTTTGTGCTTGTCACAAAAGCATCGGAGGCGACACAGGTCATTTCTTTAGCCTCCAGACCATCCTTGGCACCAGATCGCCCACCTGGAGAATGACAGAGTACCTCACAGAGAGGGACCAGGCAGGAAAAGCTTAGCTGCTCACACTTGGCGTTTTACTACTGATACAAGCTGCCCCTTAGCGCTGAGTTGGCCAAAGAGGGCTCCTAGCTCTCAGCAGTCCTGTAAAACTGGACACACAGTGCCAGTATGCAGAAAGGATGACCAAAAAGGAGGAGAAAAGCCAAACCCACAACCAGACAGCTCTCACTGGCCCCTGACCTGGCTGACCACCACTGGCCCCTCCCAGTTGCTATAGGGATTGCCTCTCAAGCTCTTGTCCCACACCTGAAGCTAGCAGAAGGGGCAGGGAAACTGAATTTCACTTAGAAAGCCAACCTGCTCAACCTCATCAGGCCTTGAGCTTCTGGTTCCAGCCACAAGTCCTGCTTACTAATGCCCTTGGATGCCCCTGTCCCGTGCCCAGACGTTGTTTAGGGAGTCTCCCTGTGCATCCTAAGGCTCCACTCCCCTCTGCAGGATCGCGGGTTTTGAGTCCCACGGGGCAACTCCTCTTTGAGAGCCAGGGGACAGATGAATGTAACATCATTGCCATAGATGATCAAGGCCCGGGATGCCCGCAGGGCTGAGGGGCAGCCTGGGCCCACCTCCCTCCACGCTTTAGGTTCCTGCAGTCCCGATACTAGTAGACCCTGATGTTTCTTCCACGGGCAGCCCCAACAAAACCAAAGTTGGACCCTGGGCCCACAGGGCCCCCAGCAAATGGGAGACCTCTGGGACAACTCAAAGGTCGTGACCCAGTGCCCAGGCTCCGCCCCTGCCATAACCTTTCCCAAAAACTAGAAGTGGACTGCTGTACGGAAAGGATAGATGGAAGGAGGTGGGTCCGGAAAGAACTTCAGGTGCAAGGACCCCTGGGGTGTGACCTAGGGAGGATATAGTGCCAAGACCCGGCTCGGCCAAGGCCACCCGCATTTGTCCCCCTACTAGAGCCTGCATCCCGCGCTCCCAACTGGGATGCAGAGGGTCTCGCACTCTCGCACTGGTCAAGAGAACCCCTTTTCCCAGGACAGGGAGTGCGGCAGGGATCTGGCGCCTGGGAGGGCGGGAGGGGAGGCGGCGCGACTGGGGCCGCGCGCCGCAGACAAAGGCTCCGACAGGTCCCCGCCGGCGTCTCCCCGCCACCTCCGTGGCGACACTCACCTCGGCCGGCTCCAGACTGAGATCCTCGGTGGCTGCCCGCCACCCGCGCCCGGACCCTGCGTGCTGCGCCCCGCTCCTCGAGGCTTGGGCCGGGCGCGGCGGGCGTCCTCCTGGGTGTCCCGGTCCGCGGGCCCGGGTCCGCGAGCGCGTGCTGGGGGGGGCGCAGCAGCTGCAGCGAGCAAGCCCAGCTCGCGCCCCGCCCGTCCGCATGGCCCCGCCCACAAGATACTCCCACCATATGTCTCCGCCCAAGTCCCGCCTCCAGTAATGCTTTCCTCCACCGAGACGCCCCGCCCCATACTTGTGATTCCCCCCCATCACACTCCACATGGCTCCGCCCAAGTCCTGCAGAGGAGCCTACCACCATCTAGACGTCCCTCCCTGCCTCACCGCCCACGCTCCACCCACTCTGTATGAATCCGCCCCTAACCCTCACTTTACCTCCTATTCACTTCGCCCCTAGGCCTATCCTGTCCTTTCCATATTCCCCGCCCCATTTTCTTTAACCGTGCTCCACCCACTCTACATGGCCCCGCCCCCAGACCCGCCTCTGAACTGCCCACACTTAAGCCCCCACTTCTCTTTGCTGTCTTCACTCTTGTTCCTTCTGTGCCCTTGGCCGGCCCCAATCCAGACTACAGATCCCGGTCCCTTTCCCTGCCTTTCTTTTTGCCTGCCAACCTAGCCCTACCTCTCTTTTCTTTCCACACCCTTTCTCCGCTCCCCCACCTTGATTCTTGCCTGGCTCCACCTTTCGACTTTATTTGCCTAGCCACACCCTTATTATTCCCACAGGCTCCACTCCAGTCCTCTGGGCCCACTTTGTTACACCTACCAGGTCCCATCTCCAGACTTTATATATGACCTGTCCCCAATCTGCTAGCTCCGCCCCATTGCTTCCCATATGCCCCGCCCTTCATGGCCCCTCCCACAGCCTTCGCACGCTCCCTGCCTCTCTACCCAGCTTTCCTTCCCCTCCCAACACACACACACACACACACACACACACAGAGAGAGAGAGAGAGAGAGAGAGAGAGAGAGAGAGAGAGAGAGAGAGAGAGAGAGAGAGAGAGAGAGAGAGAGAGAGAGAGAGAGAGAGAGAGAGAGAGAGAGAGAGAGAGCGAGAGAGCACCGACCCATCCCTATCGAGCACCATGGCTTTTAGCTGAAGCGCTGCCCTCTACCCACTCACACCGCACTTGGCTCTGCTACCTTCTCCACACCCCCATATCTGACAGCCTAGCACATAGGGTAGCCTTGGTGTCTAGATGGCCTTCGTCACTGCCCAACCCTTTCAACTTTCGTGAAGCAGACCTGGGACCTGCGCTGATGGCTGCAGAAGGGTCTGTTGTGACCCAAGCCCTGGCCATATGATCCATGGGGCCAGTACAGAAGGCGTCAGGAATTAGTGGGAACGGTGTTCTAAGTCCCTATAGCCTGGGACCTGTCTGTGGGGATCAGGGACCTTCAGGACCAAAGTACAGAGACACAGTTCCTGGATGCTCCTCTTGCTGGCATCCCCATTTCTTCCTGGAAGCCTGATTAGTTTTGCCCATGGCTGGGGTCTTTCTTGTCATCTTGTCAGCCTCCCTCAAAGAGATCTTGGCAGTGGTTTTTTTTTTTTTTTTTTTTTTTTTTTTGTAGTTTTTCCTTTTGGAGTCCAGGTTGGCCTGGAACTCAGGATCCTTGTGCCTCAGCTTCTAGAGTACTCGAATGACAGTGCATCACCACACCTGGCTCAGTGGAGTCATGTATACACACAAGGACAGTGGCCTTCCTTTGCAGCTCTGCAAGTCACAGAAAATGGCCTGCTGGAGGTTCTAGTGAATGATAATAACCTCACTATGAAACACTCCAAGGCTTTACATGGTCTGAATCTTTGGGGGGTATGGATACAGCTCAACTATGGCACGTGCCTTTTTTCCCAGCTCTTGGGATGTAGTGACAGGAGGATTTGAAGTTCAAGGGCTAGCCTGAGCTACACGGAGCCCTACTCCACCTTACCCCGCCATCCCCAATTAAAATAAAGCTTTGCAAGGGCATCCCAGAGTACAGGAAGTCACTCCTGTTGTCCTGTGTATGAGAAACTTCCTAGGAGTGTTCCCTCCATGAAAAGAAATGCTAGTGATAAACGGGTATTATGTTCCATCAAATTCCCAAGATATGACAAGGCAGAGTGATGGGGTAGCCTGCAGCACACGACTCTAGGGAAGGAGACCAGCAGTTGCCTAGGTGTCTAGCAAAGACCACTCTGGGAAAATGGCATCTGAGTTGAGATTCTTGAGTGACTGATGGAAAGGACCCTAGGGGAATGTGTTGAGAAGGCTTGTGGCCAAGGTGTTTCAGGCATGCAGAATAGCAAGAGCAGTGTAGATAGAGGCTGGGAAAGTTTATTACTCTCAAGTCAAGAGAGCTGAGGAGCTGGGTGTGGTGCAGTCCCAGCTGAGACTGAGGCTGAGACAAGATTACCACGAATCCCAGGGCAGCCTGAGCTACAGAGATCTTATCCTTATCCCCTACCCTAGAAAGGCAATATATAGGAAACTGAAGCAGGGAGAGAGGGAGGAAAAAGAGGTGAGTCAGGAACTGAAATCAGTCAAGGCCGAGAAGCAGTTGGAGCTTGCGGAGACATTTTGTCAATGGAGGAGACAAGAACAGATCCAGACTTTGACATCTCCTTCAGGATGAAGCGGGAGGATCAAAAGTTAAAGCTAGCTGGGTTATAGAATGAGCTGGAAGCAAGCCTGAACAACTTAGTGAGAATCAGTCTTAAAATGAAAGGTAATCAGAGAGCTGAGTATGTGGCTCAGTGGTAGAGCACCTGCCTAGAGTCCCCCCAGTGAGGGGCTGGGGTGTGGCTCAGTGGTAAAGCCTTGTCTAGAGTCCCCCAGTGAGGGGCTAGAATAAGGCTCTGGGTACAATCCTCAGATATTCAAATTAAGTAAATAGTCCCCTTGCTGGTTCAAGTGTCAATTGGAATAACTCTTCTGAAAAGTGCATTGGCCTAAAAAACATGCCTACTCTTTGGTCCAGAAAATCTAACCTAAGGAATTAGTTCTAAATATAGAAAGGCTTTACATCCTAAGATGCTGGTGGCAATAGCAGGCACTGCAGGTGGCCCCATAGCTGAAGAAGGTACAGACGTCATATGCCTCCCAGCAGGAAACAATGTGAATGCTATATTGAAAAACCCAAGAAAATCAGTGGAATCATGTGTAAGCTCTACAGAGAAGTCTTAAGTCCCCCAAGATATGCACATGGTTAGAAAGGATTAAGAATAATATGGGAAGCCAGTAGTGTGAGAGTGTTAAGTGACACAGAAATAGGAAATGGGACAGAATCCAAAAGATAACTTCCATCCTCTCTATATAGAAAAACCAGAGGAGTTGGGTAAAACGGCTTTCTGGGAAGTGATAAATGAACAGAAACCTACCATCAGAACAGAAAGAACAGAACTTTGGGGCTGGAGAGGAGATTCAGCCAGCCAAGTACTTGCTGTGTAAGCATGAGGACCTGAGTTAAAGTCCCCAGAGCCTACATGAAGAATGGTGACATGTGCCTGCAATCCCAGTGCTGGGAAGGCAAAGACAAGAGACTTCCTGTGGCTCAATCTCCAGCCACTCTAGTCAAATCGTCTAACTCCAGGTTCAGTGAAAGATCAAAAAATATGATGGGGTCAACAAGATGGCTCAGCAACACACACACACACACACACACACACACACACACACACACACACACACACACACACACACACACCAAAAGTAAGCAACTTATGTAGAACAAGGCTAAGGCCTGGAGTGGCTAAAAGAGGAGTGTCATAAAGAATTCTTAGTTCTCTGCTTCATGCACTGGGCTTCGATGGCTTCACATAATAATAATACTTTAAAAAATCCTATCAAACTTTTTTTTAAAGGTAATGGAATCCCAATGTTATGAAAGCACCACGAGAGAGAGAGAGAGAGAGAGAGAGAGAGAGAAAGAGAGAGAGATCCTTCAACCCGATGAAGATTACCCTAAGAAAACAACACAGCCAGAGCTATTTCATCTGTGAATAGTAGCAAAAAAAAAAAAAAAAAAAAAAACCAGTCTAAACATAGCTACAAGAATTGAGGGAATTTCAGAAAACAGGAATATGCTGCATTACCAGTGATAGGGTGGTCTCTCTAAAGAATGTTTGTTTTTATTTGCTTTACCCGTGTGTTTTATCTGCATGTGTATTTCAGTGCACCTGCTGCCCAAGGAGCTCAGAAGAGGGGATCAGGTCCAGGTCCCCTGGAACTGGAGTTTCAGTTGTGACTCACCACATGGTAATGGTGATTGAACTTAGGGTCCTCGGCAGGCACACATGCTCTTGACTGTTGAGCCACCTTTCCAGCCACAAGAAACTTTTTAGGTGTGTGTGTGTGTGTGTGTGTGTGTGTGTGCGTGTGTGCGCGTGTGCGCGCGCATGAGTGCAGATGCCCTAGGAGGCCAGAAGAAGGCATATGAAACTGGAGCGCTCAGGCTGCTAGGAATCAAGCTCGGATCCTCTGCAAGAACAGCTCGTGGCTTTTAACCACTAATTCTCCACTCAGTGTGTGTGAGTGTGTGCGTGTGCTGAAGGTTTGCTAGGCAAGTGCTCTACTACTGAGCCACACTCCCAGTAATTCATCATTAACCTATGGGAAGCGGGAAATCATGTGATTATCTATATAGCTACTAAAAGGAAAAGAAAAAAAAACTTTGATGAAATGTAATATGGCTGGTGATGTCATTAAGTTAGTTGAATATTTGATTAGCACGTGTGAAGCCATTAGTTCAATCCCCAGTGATTTATAAAATGGGGTGTGATGGTGTGCACCTGGAGGTCTAACGTTTGGGAGGTGGAAGCAGGAGGAATAGAGGGTTAAGTCATCCTTGACTATGTATCAACTCTGAGGCCAACCTGAACTACATGAGACAGAGAGAGAGAGAGAGAGAGAAGAAAAAAGAGTAAATGCACAGGTTCTGTGCAAAACACAGCATGATTTAACAAGCCACCTTGGGTTCTGGTACCAGAAGGGTTTTATATAGAATGCAGATACCAAGGGACAACTGTACATTTTATTCATAGTAGTAAACTGGAGACAGGCCATGTGTTACGGTACAAATGGGAGATGGATAAAAGCCTGCAGCACGCCCACAATGGTGCCCACTCAGAATGGAGTTAAGAGTGTCTCATGGCCTGCACCTGTGCGTGCCTCAGATGAGTTACTGGAGCGAACAGACAGACGCAAGGGAACACATCATGTGGCCCCATTTCTGTGAATTCCTAGAACAGACAAGAGGACTAGCTACCCTTTGAGGGGGGAGGTGCAGCTGGAGGGAGTTATAGGGGAAAGGGGAGAGGCAGTGCTCTCTGTCCTGGTAGCATGTGTCTTGTCCATTGTGAGCATTTGTCAAAACCTGCAGCAGAAGTGTTGGTCCTGCCTCGTGGTGTGTGCCTGTCATCCTGGAGGGGGGGCAGGAGGATAAAGAGTTCAAGGTCATCTTTGGTTGCATAGGGGGTTTGAGACTGGGCTACCTGAGACCTGTCTAAACAAAACAAAAACAAACTCAGTTGATAAGAGCACTGGCTGCCAGAGCGTGAGGATCTGAATTTGGATTCCCAAACACCCATGCAAACAGCCAGGTACTCCTGTAACCCCAGCCCCGTGGAGGTGGTGATGGAGACAGGAGGAGGGCTGGGGCTTGCTGACTGCCCATACAAGACTGCCTCAAGGAAGTAAGACAAAGCATGATAGCACAGGACACCGGACATCCCCCTATGGCCTCCACACACACAGGTGCACACACTTGCACTCACATGTACATACAACACACATGCATCACACACAAGTGTGATGGTGCACACCAACTTAGGAGGTGTAGGCAGACTGTTCAGAAGTTAAAGCATATGGCCCATGACCAGAACGTAGTCTCAGCCTGGGTTACATCACACACACACACACACACACACACACACACACACACACACACACACACACACAGGTTCTCCATCCCCCCTCCTTTCTTCTTTAATTTCTCCCTCCACTATATGGGTTCTGGGATTGAGCTCGGGGCACCAGTCTTGCCAGCAAGTAACTTTACCCATTGAGCCACCTCACCACTCCCTCAGCTAATGTTTTATCATGAAAATTTTCAGCATAAATGCAAGTGAAATGAATTGCTATGGGTTCCCACAGCCTGTTCAGTTTCTTTTCTCAGTTATCAACCCCCTCCCCATTCCACATTTTTATTATATTTAATACATTCCCAGGGCTCATGCCTGTCATCCCTGCACTTAAAGGGCTGAGGCAGGAAGATGGCATGTTCAAGGTTAGTCTTGACTAAGTGTTGAAACTGTTGAAAAAATAAATAAGTGAAGGAAGAAAGGAAAGAAAGGAGAGAGACAGAGAGAGAGAGAGCAATTGCAGATGTGAGGATGCTATCCCTGCAAGTTGTCTTTTGACCTCCACAAGTACGCCCTCCCCACAACAAGTAAATGCAATTTTAAAAATTAAAAAGAGAGGAAGAGTTCAAGGCTATCCCCTATCACCCCCAAAGCTCTTTCAGGTCCGTCCTCTGCCATCTGTTTTCTGTGGACGTAAACCTAATTTATTCCCAACTTATTAGCTTAAAGCCATTAGGATCTTTCCCATCAACTCACAAGCAGCCAGAAGCCCTTACAGGAGGCCTGCTCGGCACATGGGGAGAGAGAGAGGGAGGGCCATTGCTATGGTCACAGTGAGCCAGTGTGGGTGTGGCCTTCATATTGACACCTGCTCTTGTTCTCAGGGAGCCCTTCCACAGATGACAAGAGGACAGCTGGTAAAAGGGAAGCCAGGGCTCCACTTGGGGTATGGCGGATGTTATAATCAGTTACAGAGACATGACACATCCCTGTGACATATTAACCATACTTACCCGCATAGCAACCCAAGAACTTGGGATTTTCAGTTGCCTTTTGGGTGGAGGCATCAAAATCTGACCTGTGTCAGAATGTCCCCTGCAGATTTTCCTAGGGACCTGCTGGAACTGTTAGCTGGGACATAAGGACCAACTCCTGTGTGGCTTGTCCTATACTCCAGCACCATGGACAGATTCCCAAGGCCTCCTGGGCAGAAAGCATAGGTTGAGTGTGGCCAAGCAATAAAATGCCTACCTGGACTCCCCAAGCAAGAAGGGCTGGGGGGTGTGGCTCAAAGGTAGAGTGTTTGCTCAGTGTGTAAGAGCTTGTAGGCTCAGTTCTCAGCCCTGCAAAAATAATAAAGGCATAACGCTTGCCTAGTTTACATAAAGCTCCAGTTTCAGTTCCCAACACTGGGGCAGAGGGGGTGGGGTATTAAAAACCAGTTTTCGAAGGGCTGGGTAGATAGCAAAGTGGTTAGAACACTGGCTACTCTTTCCAGAGGACCTGGATTTGATTCCCATCATCCATGTGGTAAGTAAACCAGCTGTAACTCAAGCCCCAGGGCATCCGAGGGCACTAGGTATATGCATGGTGCACAAACATACATGCAGCCAAAACACACATGCACATAAAAAATAAAATTAGTTTTCCCATGAAATCCACTCAGACTTGAGTTCTGAAGCATTGTGTGTAGGCTGTGAGGACACTATGCAATCCCACAGTACTGTGTATGCATTTATCAAGGTGTGCTAGCACACTCTTGTAATCTCAGTAGCCGGGGAGGAGAGGTGGAGGCAGGAGAATCAGGAATTTGAGGACAGTTTGGGCCATACAGTGAGCTCTAGGCTAGCCTTGTCTCAAAAAGAGCAAACAAATAAAAACAACAAGAGAAAAGAATAAAACAAAGGAAGGGAGGGACGAAGGAAGGAAAGAAGAAGGAAGGAAGCAACAGAGGAGGGGACTGTCCTAGGAGGGCGTGGATATGCTGTGCACTGCACACACAGCAGGATCCGTGTGGGGTTGTGGCAGCAAGTGCATCCTTTGCTGGGATGTGCGTATTGCCAATGGGAATCGAGCTGTCACAGAAAGTGGCCCAGCTTCTTGAAGGAGCTCATCTAAGCCACACAGTGCAGCCAGACAAATGTCCATCCCTCCTCAGCCCCCCAAATCTGTCCTTCCAGTTCTCCTCTGATCCCCACCCCCACCCCCACCCCCAGCCTGCTTGCTAGACCTGGCTACCAGACAGTCGTCCCTTTGCATGAGGCTCTCAGCCATCGACAGCGGGCCTGGCCTGGGGAGGTGGATAAGGACTCCCGAGGACAAGCAGCAAGGGCTGTGGGCACTGGTGGAGGCTGGCTCGGGATCCAGGAGCTGTCTGGCCCAGCTCCAAGGGCATTTTAGCTGGAAATAACTCTTCATTACTGGCTGTTGTGGGTGCGGATGGCAGGGTTTGGAGGGGACAGGCTGAAACACCTCAGGGACATCAGCCTTGTTGCTGCTACAGGAGTGCTGACTATGTCCCCTCCTGTCCTGTGAATTCTGGTTTACAGGGACCCTGGGGCAAGCCCCCACCCCCACCCCCACCCCCACCACAGCATATCCCTGGAAGCCAAGCTTCCTGGTCCTACGTTTTCTTTCCTTTATCTCTCCTTTTCTCTTTCTTCTCCCTTCCCCTCTCTCCCTCCCTCCCTCTTCCTTGGTACATGGCCCAGACTGCTCTTGAATTTCTGATTCCCCTGCCTCCCCCTCAGTGCTGGAATTCCAGGCATGCCCCACTCTGCCCAGCCTCCTTGTCTTTTTTGTCCATGTTATTCACAAGGATTCCCTCTTCCTGGAGAAGTAGTACTCCGTCCCCCTGTCCCTTCCCACCTCAAGAGAACACACGTTCTCATCTTCACTTCCTTTGTGAGCCTTTACCTCTAAGTTCCAGCATCACTCCTCCCCCAGGAAGCCTCCTGTGCCTTCCCTTTGCCACTGGGATGAGACCCAGAGAGGTGATCACATTTACCCAAGGTCACACAGCAGAGGGAATAAGAATGAGCATTAAAAAGGGCTTGGGGAAAGAGGGTGAAGTGAGACGCCCTGAAATGACCCCCTTCCCGCCCTGTGAAGGGAGGAAAAGGCACCAGACTACTACAACAGACTCCTCCACTTCCTAGAAGGCTCACAGCGTGTCCATTTCACAGGCAAGAAAACTGATGCTAGAGAGCCCCAGCCAGACCGCATGGGAGTGGCAGAGGCAAGACTGATCCCAAGCCTGCCTCGCCTGCGCTGCACTCTCTCATGATTCATGAGTCCTTGCTGGCCCAGGATGCCTGGCCCTGTCTGGGACCCCCCCTCCCCGAGGGGGGCGCCGAGCGGAACAGGCTACTTGCTTACCTGAATCCTTCCGTGCTCCCTCCAAGGTTTCTCCTCGTGGTGTCAGGTCTGTGTAAGCCACGCAAAGCTCCTCTACTCTCTATTTACAAGAGCAGGCTTCTGAGCGAATGAGCCAGGGAAAATGTTTGGCTTCCGTGGGTGGGAGCTGGGGCCATCTGTTCCCAGGCGCTGAGAAAACACCGTAACTACAGCCACAGTGCCCAGCAGAGCCTTGCAGAGCGGGGCCCTGGCACCCACGGGCTGTATGTCCTAAGGCGGGGCACTCCTCTGCGGGCCTCAGGGTCTTAGTCTATAAAAAAACAAGGGTCTCTCAGCTCCTTAACCCCAGGATACTCGCCCTGCCTCCCTGTCTCTCCCTTCTTACATCCTTTCTGTACGCCTCACCCCTGTGAAACCAAGTGCCCCCAACATGGAGAAGGCCACTGACATCTGTGACAGGGCACTGGGCTACCTAGGACCAGCTTTTAGGCTTTTATGACTAGTGCCCTCATTTGTTCTCAGGCTGAAAATAGCTTTATTGTTTCCTCTGAAAATAAAGAGAACCATTTTCCAATCCAAAAATTTATGATGTAGGAGGGTAAATGGAGAGAGATAGTCCCTTCCATCAGGGGACACATCTGTCGAGGACAATGACTTTCCATATGACTCTCTAAATGGCTCACCATGTCTGGGATCCAGGATGAAAGAGAGTAGACTAGGTATTTTGAGATCCACACGGGTTGGGGTATGTAATTCAGTGGTAGAGCCCCTGCCTAGAATCCCCCAGTGAGGGGCTGGGGTGTGGCTCAGTGGTAGAGCACCTGCCTAGAACCCCCCAGTGAGGGGCTGGGGTGTGGCTCAGTGGTAGAGCCTCTGCCTAGAATCCCCAGTGAGGGGCTGGGGTGTGGCTCAGTGGTAGAACACTGAGAATCAGCCAATGAAGGTCTGAGGTGGAGTCAGTTAGCAGGCAATTTTTTTTTTCCCTACCATAGGCAAGATCATGGGTTTGATTTCTAGCACCATAGGGAGAGAAGGGAGGCAGACAGACAGAGACATACAAACAGATGGACAGTAGAGAAACTCAGGGAACTACCTATCCTACCCCTGGAGCCTTTAGTCCCCTACCAGGTCCTTTGGGGACTGTAGCTCAAAGGAGACACAGCTCTCCAAACTTTGTCCTTTATTGCACACTCCAGATAAAACAAAGGTGACAAAGTATAGAACTTGTTCTGCCCTCTCTGCATGACACAGGACAAGTGCTTTAGATTCGCTTAGAATGGGCTGTGACACCTGTAAATCAGGATGACAGTAATGGGGTCACATTAATTGACATGTGACAATTACTGGCCTAGAGCTAACACTAAGTCCTAAGTGGTGGTTAGTAGCATGAACACTGTGTTGCTTGGAGCAAAATTGTTGTGTGGAGGCTGTGAGGAGGGCACTTGTCTGGGATTGAGGTCTATGCCTGCTAGGCAGGGCCTCTTTCCAGTGTGTGAGGCCTGTGTCCAATGTGTGAGGCCTGTGCTTGGTGGGTGAGACCTGTGCCCATGTGTGAGGCCTGTGTCCAGTGGGTGAGGCCTGTGCCCAGTGGGTGAGACCTGTGCATGGTGTGTGAGGCCTGTGCATGGTGTGTGAGGCCTGTGCCTGGTAGGTGAGACCTGTGCCCATGTGTGAGGCCTGTGTCCAGTGGATGAGGCCTGTGCCCAGTGGGTGAGATCTGTGCCTGGTGGGTGAGGCCTGTGCCCATGTGTGAGGCCTGTGTCTGGTGGGTGAGGCTTGTGCCCATGTGTGAGGCCTGTGTCCAGTGGATGAGGCCTGTGCCCAGTGGGTGAGGCCTGTGTCTGGTGTGTGAGGCCTGTGTGCAGTGTGTGAGGCCTGTGTCTAGTGTGTGAGGCCTGTGTCCAGTGAGTGAGGCCTGTGTCCAGTTGGTGAGACCTGTGCCTGGTGGGTGAGGCTTGTGCCCAGTATGTGAGGCCTGTGCCTGGTGTGTGAGGCCTGTGTGCAGTGTGTGAGGCCTGTGTTCAGTGTGTGAGGCCTGTGTCTGGTGTGTGAGGCCTGTGTCCAGTGTGTGAGGCCTGTGTTCAGTGTGTGAGGCCTGTGTCCAGTGGGTGAGACCTGTGTCCAGTATGTGAGGCTTGTGCCCAGCATGTGAGGCCTGTGTCCAGTGTGTAAGACATGTGTCCGGTGGGTGAGGCCTGTGTCTGGTGGGTGAGGCCTGTGTCCAGTGTGTGAGACCTGTGTCTGATGGGTGAGGCCTGTGTCCAGTGTGTGAGGCCTGTGTCCAGTGTGTGAGGCCTGTGTCTGTTATGTGAGGCCTGTGCCTGGTGTGTGAGGCCTGTGTCCAATGTGTGAGACCTGTGCCCAGTGAGTGAGGCCTGTGCCTGGTGTGTGAGGCCTGTGTGCAATGTGTGAGGCCTGTGTTCAGTGTGTGGGGCCTGTGTCTGTTGTGTGAGGCCTCTGTCCAGTGTGAGAGGCCTGTGCCTGGTAGGTCAGGTTAGTACTGGGTGGGTAGAGCTTCTTGGTAAGGCTGGACTCTGCCCCTTTAGCAGCCCTGTGGTGAATGTGAACACCTGTCCTGGACAATTCTTCTTAGGAATGCTAGCTAGAGCTGTGAGCACCATCTCTGGAGACCTGATTTCATTTTTTGTTAAAAATTTCAAGAGGACTGTTAAAACTCCAAGATAATTAAAAATTAAACTGAATGAACTCATGGGAGTAACCCACGCCCTGACTCATCACTGAATATTTTACTATTATCAGCGAAGGAAAAGTAATTTCTACACTTGCCTTCAGGGCAAAGACACCGGGTCTGTTTCTGGCACCATAGTCAATGCCACATGAAGCAGCTACTTTTGGGTCAGCCATGGTGTGACATCTACACCATAGACGTTAACCAGTACTTGGGCTGTAGAAATGGCCCAGGGGGTAAGGGAGCTTGCCGCCAAGCCTAACAAACTGAGTTCATGAAAGAAGAGAAACAACTTCTGCATACTCTTCTCTGACCTCCACATGTGTGCTACAGCACACATGCACTCACACGCGTGCACACACACACACACACACACACACACACACACACACACACACACACACACACACACGCAACTAAAAAAAAAAAAGATAAATTTCCGGGCTGTGGTGTGCACGCCTTTAATCCCAGCACTCGGGAGTCGGGAGGAAGAGGAGGATGAATCTCTGAGTTTGAGGCCAGCCTGGTCTACAGAGTGAGTTCCATAGCTACTGAGAAACCCCATCTTGAAAAACAAAACAAAACAAACAAAAATGATAGATTGGCGAGTGATAGAAAGCAGGGCTGCTCTCACTGAAGAGCCTGTCATCCCCGCATACCACGGTTAGCCTTCCACACTGAGGCACTTCTACCATCATCCTTTATCAGTGTCCCCCAGACATATCCCAGGCCCCTGTCCCTTTAGGACAGCTCTCTTCACAGCATCTCTCCCAGAACAAAGCAAAGCATGTTATCAGAATCTCCTATTTTTCCCCCTTGGGTTTTTCAAGGCAGAGCTTCTCTGTATAGCTCTGGCTGTCCTGGCACTCACTCTGTAGACCAGGCTGGCCTGGAACTCACAGAGATCCACCTGCCTCTGCCTCCCAAATGCTGGGATTAAAGGTGTGCACCACCAACCCTGGTTGAATCCCTGAATTCTTTTGTGGCTCCCATTTACCTTCACTCAGCACATCAAAGCTTCAAGTTCAGCAAGGCCAGACATCGCCAGCTTTGCTCATCTCTGTCGGAATGGACGTAGCACTGTCCCTGGGAGTCCAGGTCTTGGTGCCCTAATGTTTTGGTCCTCTTTGGTATGCTAAGTCCCAGTCTAAGCAGCCCTGATGCTCCTGCTTCTACTTTCCTAATGCTGGCCACATGGTTGCTACATGTGTCCCTTAGATTGAGAATCAACAGGGCATGTGTTTTGGGGAACAAAATCAGATCAGACTGTTGGGTAGGCCTGAGCTGACCAAGAATTGGAGGCCAGATCAGCAGTTTCTACTAGTTCTTCCAGGTCATTAGGGAGAGGTGGACAGTCGTGTCACTTTACAGGTCGTTTTACTATTGTTTTAGAGACAGGGGTTCAAGTAGCCTAGGCTAGCCTCCAACTTACTATGTAGTGGAGGATGACCTTGAACTCCTGATTTTCCTTTCTCTACACTGAGTGTTGGGCTTACAGGCATACGCAGCGCCAGTTTTATGGGTGCTGGGGTTTGAACACAGAGCTTCATGCATGCTAGGCAAACACTCTAGCCAGCCCTGCCTTGCAATACTTGACTGACTATGAAGTGTCCATCTTTTGACCCCCCAGGCCTTGCTTATTTAGGGCCAAGCTCCACACTCTCTTTGTTCTTGCTGTTTGCTGGACCTTCGCCTCAGCTGTCAGGATAATCAGATGTTTGCAGTGAGTATGAATATGAGCCCTGGGCATCACTGGCAGTGGAGACATCCCCCAGGCTAGGGATCCAGGCAGAGTATGGCTGGGTTGCCAGAAGGAGTTTATCTCAGCTGAATTCTCTAATCCTCTTCAAGGATTAAGGAAACTTGTCGCGCTTCCCTTGATAATGTCCTTTAAAGATTTAATAGGCTCCAGGCTTTCCAAGAGAAAGCCCTGGATGAGGAATTTGAAGGACTTACTCAAGTTCCCGACTCTGTGTGTGACCTTGGTCTGTGGCTCCCTTTGTAAAGAACTGCCTTGGTAGCAGACAGGTGGTCTAGGATGAGCTGTGTTTAGAAGGCCTGGACTGTAGTGGGTACCGTGTGCCCTTTTGAAACATTGCCAGACCCATCTGCCCTGTCCACCATCAAGCATTTAGGACAAGTCGTAGACCAGCAGTGAGGGGTATGGGTTGTAGTGAACAGTGGAGCACCTGCCTAGAATCCCATGAAGAGGGACTGGAGGCATGGCTCAGTGGTAGAGCACCTGCCTAGACTCCCCCAGTGAGGGGCTGGAGTGTGATTCAGCAAATGAATGTATTAATCCATTGATGGGTCCAGAGCCAAAAGAGCTGTTTGGGTCTGGTTAGAAGAAGTCTGTCATTGGGTACGAGGGATGAGGCATAGTCATTGGAGTATATATCATCATTCCTGTCTATTGTTCCCTTTGGACATTCTCTGCCTCTCTGACTCCCTGACTCTGTCTCGGTCTCTCTCTCTGCTTCCTGGCTGCCACAGGCAAGCCCGTCTCCTCCATCCTGCCCTCTCTTTCATGCTGCCCTGCTTTTCCTCAGGCCCAAAGCAAAGCAAAGGATCCTGTGGAGCCTCGACTGGATTTAACAGGTTTCAGGCTTTCCAAGACAAAGTCCTGAAAGCCAAAAAACCCTTTGTCCTTCCCCGCTTGAAGTCATTTCCCTCAGGTATTTTGTCACAGTAACCAACACAGGCAGAGGAGAGGCTTGGCCTCAAAAGAGATTGGAACCAGGGACAAGAGTCCCAGGTGACCTTCTCTGCCCCAGAGCACACACACTTTCTGGCTCGCAGATCCCTATACCTCCCAGACAGCCTGGCTGTTCTCTTCTGCTTCCATGTGCAGGCAGTGAAGAGGAGGGCTGGGGGCTGGGGGCTGGGCGCTGGGGGCTGGGCAGGGAGCTTTGCCCAAAAAGGACTGTCTAGGAGGGATGGAGGCCCTGAACTTGGAGTGATGGAGGACTGCCCTTAGTATGGACCATTAATTCTCAACCCCTTTCTGGGTCAATCAACCATTTCACAGGGGTCACCTAAGACTATCTGAAAATGCAGATATCCACATTACGATTCATAACAGTGGCAAAATTACAGTTATGGGGGGGTCACCACAGCATGAGGAACTGTATTAAAGAGTCTCAGCATCAGGAAGCTTGAGAATCAGTGCTCTAGAATGTTCTTTCAAAGAAACCTAGAGTCTGAGGTTTGGGGGGAACAAGAGTCCAGGAGTTTAGTGGGAAATGGAGATGAATTTTTTCTGGTCTCTTTGATCTTTATCTGTATTGTCAATTCCATGACAACAGGAGATAGCGCTTTTATGTCAAGCGTGATTTTTCAAACAATGGCAATTTTTTAAAAATCTCTGTAGACAGTCCCAAATGCTTCTTTTCTCGGGGTGTGACAGGCACGGCGGTCATGCTAGGGTTTTGGTTTCTGGGCCCCTGGGGTAGTGGTTGGTCAGGCCACTTTGGATCCTTTCTGTTTCTGCTGCCTTCTGCCATGACCTTTCTCCTCTCCATGGTCTTTTCCTCTTGAAGGACATTTGAGAGCTCCCAAGAGCTTTGTGGGAAAGCATCACCCGGGCTCTCACTGCCACTTCAAAGGAGCATCTTCAACTCGAGAGGCCACAAACAGTGAGGCAGGCCCCTCACATAAAGCTCAGCGTCACATGGGTACAGAATAGCATACGCTGAGTTACACACAGACACACTAACCTAGTTGCAAGCACAAACCACACACAGATAGGGACACACACTGATTCACATGCCTGCAGTCACAGTGACAGATATATACCAGATATGGTGGCACATATGTATATAGTGACATATGTGCACAATGACACACCAATAAACACACACACACACACGTTCACATACACATAAGTCAAACACATGCACAGGAATACAGATTGACTTAAAGGTACATTATCACACATAAATGCACATCAATACAGTTTGATTCACACACGCACATTTTCACACATAATAAATCACATATACAGACATATGTCTGACATACATTTTTATGTATGTGTATATATATATATATACACATACACACAATCATAGACAGAGTATTGGCTGTTCGTACAAAAATAGCTCTCCCTCTCACACTTTGCATGCAAGGGATACAGGCCTGGGTCCTAGGGTTAGGGTTAAGGGCATCAACCCCCTCCCCCTCGAGGCAGAAGCTATTTCTGAGCAAGCTTCCTACTAGCTTCCTGCTATCATGGGCCTTCTGTCTGCTTTGGCCTGTCACAGCAACTCTTGACCTGTGGCCCCTAGGACTCACAGGCTGTATGGCCAGATCAGGCCCTATGAAGGGTGGGCTCCCTACTGAGCCCTTCAGGGCTGTCACCATTCTACTGAGCCTTTGATGGGACACAGATTTCCTTCCAGACATCTTGTGTTTCATGACATCAGAGATGTGTAGCTTTTGTATGTAATTTTCTGGCAGGTGACTTTTTTTAATTGATTATTTTTATTTTATGTACATTGGTGTTTTGCCTGCATTTGTGTCTGTGTGATGGTGTCACAAGGGTCCCCTGGAACTGGAGTTACAGACAGTTGTGAGCTGCCATGTGGGTGTTGGGAGTTGAACCTGGGTCCCCAGGAGCAGCCAGTGCTCTTAACTACTGGGCCAACTCTCCAGCCCCAGGTAAGCGGTTCTTAACAGAGTTTCTCTTTCATTACTATTTTTTAAAGATTTAGTGTGTGTGTGTGTGTGTGTGTATGTGTGTGTGTGTGTGTGTGTATAAAATGTAGAGGCCAGAAGAGGGCTCTGGATCCTCTGGAGCTGGAGGAATAGATGGTTGTGAGTCACCAAGGTGGTCAGGGGGGGGGGCATGGGAGGGAGGAAGGGAGGGATTGAGGGGATAGAGGGAAGGAGGGAGGGAGAGGGAACTGGGATAGATATGTAAAATAAGAAAAAAAATAAATGGATATGGGAGAGAAAGAAAAGAAAGAAAAGAAGGAAGGAAGGAAGGAAGGAAGGAAGGAAGGAAGGAAGGAAGGAAGGAAGGAAGAAAAAAACCTCAGGTCCTCAGAAAGAGTAACAAGCACTCTTAACTGAGCCATTTTTGCAGCCTATCATCATCATCATCATCATCATCATCATCACCTCATCATCATCTTCATCTCACCATCATCTTATCATCATCATCTTCATTGTTACCTTCATCATCTTCATTTCACCTTCATCATCATCATCTTGAGACAGGGTCTTACTCTGTAGCCCAGGCTGGCCTCCTCCTAACTCAGTCTCCTGAGTGGTGGGATTGTAAGTGTAAGCTCCACATCCCAGCTCCTACTGGATTTTCTAGGGGACTCCTCTGATCTAAAAAGAAGGTTCTACAGTTTTGCCTCCCAGGGAGAGAAGGGTTACTTACTGCACAAAAATAACTCCTACTTTCACAGCCTGAGAGGTGAGAGGATATAGCCCCAGGGCCAGGCTGGGGCTCTGGACTGTTTCCTGCCAAATTGTGTATATGTGTGTGTGTATGGTATGTGTGTATGTGAGCGTGTAGGTGTGCCCAAATGTGTGTATATGTGTGTGGTGTGTGTGTGTGTGTGCATGTGTGTGCATGTATACACCAAAGGTCAACCTTCAGTGTCATCCTCTGGAGCCATTTACCTGATTTTTCCAACAGTCTCTCACTAAGACCTGAGTTTTGCAAATTCAGCTAGACTGGCTGGCCAGCAAGCCCTAGGATACTCCCGTTTCTGTACCCCAGTTCTGGAAATACAAATGTGTGCCATCATACTTGGCTTTTTATGCCATGTGCTGTGAACTCATATCTTCATCTTTCTGTGACAAGGACTGTAAGACAAAGCCATGTGCACAGCCACCATGGTGATGATAATGATGATTTCACAATTTAATAAATGCACACGGCACATTTTGGCCTTCTTCCCTGCTACCCTCTCATCCCCCTCACATCCCCAGCGAACCCCTCTTATCTTCCCACCTATCCTCCCTCTTATTTTTATTATTTATTTATTTATTTATTTATTTATTTATTTATTTATTTATTTATTTCGGTGACCCCCGAGTTTCATTAGGATCACCTACATGAGCACGAGTGAGGTTATTTAGGAGAGCCTAGGCAACTTGCCAGTGGCTACACCACTGAGGAAAATGACTTCCCCTCCCCAGCACCACTAACAGGGAAGAGCAGCTAGGCTGGGCAAGGCCTCATTAGTTCCTTCCCCACCCTTGCTGGAATGTTGACTGGCTCCAGCATGTGTGAATCTTGTGCCGGAAACCACAGCTGCTGCGGAGACGTGCAGCCATGTCATATCCAAAGACATGCGCGTTTCGCAGCTCCCCTCCCATCTTATGGCTCTTACATTCTTCCTTCTCCCTCTGCTGTGATGTTCCTTGAGCTTTGTGGGGCTTGCTGTAGATGTCCTGTTCAGGGCTAAGAACTCAACGATCTCTTCTTCTCGGCACTTGGACCACTTGTGGGTCTCTGAATTCATCTGCATTACTACACACAGCGGCTTCTCTAACCAAAGGGCGAGAGTAGCCTTACCTATTGATGTAAACATCACTATTTAGAAGCCACTTTGACACCAGGTCCACTTAATAAAACAACAGCATTAAGTCCTTCCCTAGGGCATGTGACTCTCAAGCTGTAGTAGCTTTTGGCCAGGATTTTAAAGGCTCTTCCTCCCATAGAGCAGGCCTCAAGTCCACTCAGAAAGGGGTTGGTTACCCTGGTAACAGCCACGCCACCCTTGTACCGATGGGCACATCTCACCTGGCAGGTTGGTCTTGCACTTCGCAGGGTTCTCAGCCAGGTGAGACAAGATGGTTAGCACCCTTCAGCACTGTGAGTGCTAGCCAGCAGGGAGGAAGCTTCTAGCTCAGCTCAAGTGTGATCTCTGTGTGTCTTACGATCCAAGTTGTCCCCCTGGTGTCTCCAAATGATCCCGGGCACACAAAAATTCACTGACACTCACTACTCTCCACAGTTATATTATCTGCAAACAATGACAAATCTGCCTCCTCATTTACAGTTATTGTTTTAATTGTGGTAAAAGATATACAACATAAATTTTGCCATTTCAACCATGTTTATGTATATAGTTCAATGGTACCAAGCAAATTCATGGTGAGGTGCATCCACCTGGTGACAGAGGATGTCACCATTCCAGACAGAAACTGGGTATTAGTCACTCATTTCATCACTGTGACAAAGTACCTGACACAGCAGCTTAAGGAAAGATGGGTTTACATTGGCTCACAGTCTGAGGATTCACCCCGTCAATCATGGGGGGGGGGCATGATGGCAGGATCACGAGGCCGCTGGTCACAGGGCATCCACAGTCAGGAAGCAGAGAGGAGGATGCTGGTACTCAGCTCACTTTCTCCTTTGTATTCCGTCTGGACTCCCCTCTGTGGAATCGTGCCATCTACGTTCAGGGTGGATTCAGGGTGCATCTTCCCCACTCAGTTAACCCTCTCTGGAGACATCTGTAGGTGCTTGCTGCACAAGCTTGAGGACCCGAGGTCAGCACCTACCAACGTGGCTATGTGCAACCTGAGTGTTGTGTGTGTGAGTGGTGGTGTGGGTGGAGACAGGAAAATCACTAGGGCTTGACAGATGCCAACCAAGTCCCAAGTTCAACAAAAAGACCCTCCCTCAGGGGAATAAGGCACAAAGTAACAAAGCAGGACACTTGATGTCCTCCTCCAGCCTCTGAGAGTGGCCACCCCACACACTCATGTACATATACACCTAAGAGGAGGGGAGGGGAGGGGTGATGCACAATGTTCAATGACAAGTTCAGTATAAAGTTGAATGGCAGCTAAAGAACAGAGAGCCAAACACAGAGTTCTGGAGACTTCTGGGTACTTCGCTGGCCTCTTTCTTTTCCCCCAGTTTATTTTCAGCACCTCAGAGCATTTGGGTTGCTATTGAGAACCTTCTCTCAGAGCTCTTTCCAAGCTAGCCCTCCCCCAGCTTATGCAAATCTCAAGCCCCCACACCCTGCCACTGACAAAGATGGTGAAAGAGCTGTTCTGGGTTTCACAGCCACAGGAGAGGCAACTGTGGAGCTGGGGGCTGGGTGGGGCATGCAGCCTAGCCCGTGATGTCTCCATAGCCCTAATCCAGTCATCCAGCGCCTGCCCCTGCACTGTGGGTACACTCAGAGACGCAGGGCACCCCAGAGTGCTTCTTGGCTCTCTTGTTAAACTGAGTGCGCTGTGTGGCAATTGCACACGCCTTTGATCCCAGCACTCAGGAGGCAGAGGCAGGTAGATCTCTGAGTAAAGGCCAGCCTGGTCTACAGAGCAAGTTCCAAGGCAGTCAGGGCTACATAGAAAAACCCTGTCTGAAACCCTGCCCCCCCCCAGAAAAAAATTAAGAAAGAGAAAGCCGGGAGTTGGTGGGGCACCATGCCCATCTATTGATCCATACCAGTGTCATCTCCTGCATATATGTACTGCTCCTCCCTTCAATTTCTGCCCTGACCTCAACTGTTGTGGCTGTGAGAATGAAGTCATGGTGGCACTCATCCAAATCTAGACCAAATTTGTAAGAATTCTTGCAGCTTCTGCATCTTCTACTCCTTAGAAACAGCCGGTATTTAACTGCTGGGTTGACTAGGTACCACCTGTAGCGCCCGCATTACGATCTGTTCCACGAATTGGGCGAAGGCCTAGAGATTGAAATAAAGAGACAAGACAGCAGGTCATTCCTGCAATGGCCATGATGGAATGCCGAACACTGAGTGCCGTTTATTGAGGGGGTGAAACGGGCTTAAATACTGACTTACAGCACAGTGGAAAATAACAGTATGTTTAGGCTTAGCTCCTCCCCACCAGGTGTGTGTTATCAAAATTGGGCAAGGAGTTTTGGCCAACAGCTCCAGGCTTGCTCAAGGTGCCTCGGGGGTCCATGCAGGGCCCTACACCACCATGTTGGAAGGAAGCTGAAGCAGCTGCATGGAGAGGGAGACATTTGGGTGTTTCACAGCTATGCTGCCCAAATGAACCTTTTAAGAAATCATTATGTAGCCAGGCAATGGTAGAGCACGCCTTTAATCCCAGTCCTGGGAAGGCAGGGGCAGGAGGAGCTCAGTGAGTTCTAGGCCAGTCTGTGTCCTGGGGCTGATCATAAGAAAATGTATGGTTGGGCTGGAGAGTGAGTTCCAGGGCTGCCCCACCCAACTCCTCTCCCCCCCCCAATATAAGTCATTGTGTGTGTATGGCGATACACGTGTGCCACAGTGCACTATGGAGGTCAGATGACAACACTGTGGACTGGTCGTCTTCCATCCTTATATGGGTCTGGGGATCAAACTCAGGTTGACAGGCTTGAGTGACAAACACCCCTGAGCCATTTCACTGGTTCCCAAGAGAATAATTATTTGTTTGTATTTTGAGACAGAGACTCCAGTAGCCCAGCTGACCTTGAACTCAATATATAACCCAGGCTGGCCTTAAACTGACTGTGTAACCCAGGCTGACCTTGAACTGACTAAGTAGCTCAGGCCAGCCCTGAACTTTGCTCCCACCCCCTCCACATCCCAAAAGTGTTGATGTATAGGCATGTACCACCATGCTTAGCTCTACATACTGCATTGAAATAGAGGGGCACTGTTTTCCTGGATGGGAGTGAGCCCTGGTTTCAGGGTCATGGCAAGCTGGGTTTAGATCGTGATGGTGGATCTGTGAGCCAAGTGGCTCTTGGAATCCTGGGTCGAGGCCATATCTGGTCAGGGAAAGGATGACTGGTGACCACCTAAGAACACAGGATAACAGGGACAGCAGAGATGGCTCAGCAGGTAAAGGGTTTGCCATGCAAGTGTGAGGACCATTTGGATCTCCAGCACCTACATAAATGCTGGGTGGGTGTAGCAACCTGGAAACCCAGCAAATGGAAGGCAGAAACAGGGTCCCTGGAGCATCCTGGTACCTGACTAGCTAAATTGGTGAGCTCTGATCCAAGTGAGAGGCCCTGCCTCAGTTTGTAAGGTACAGAGCGATGGAGGAAGACGTTAACTTGGGGCCTCCACACGCAAGTGTACCTGAACAAAGGTATGTATCACACAGGCATGAATATGCATATATACCACCTGTGCAGGTAAAAACAAAAACAAAAGACATGACACGGATATACAGGGGGTGGCCACATGGGATAAGAGGTAGAGATTATTTTGAGGTAGCTGTTGGCCAAGAAATGTCTGGAGTCCCCAGAAGTAGGAAAGGGTAAGCACGACAGAACACAGACCTCTGCACCTCTAGTATGGACTAGAGGCCTCCAGAACTCCTAGAAAGGGAGAGTAAAGTTCTGTTGTTTAAGTCCAATTCATGGCCTGCCTTCCTTCATTCCTTCCTTCCTTCTTTCCTTCCTTCGTTCCTTCCTTCCTTCCTGAGCCATCTCTCCAGCCCAACCATACATTTTCTTATGATCAGCCCCAGGACACTGACTGACCTAGTTGGTCAGTGGTGACAGAGCCCCCATTTGTCATACTAGAGTAGTGTGATAGTTACTTCTCTTATTGCTGTGACAAAATACTGGACAAAAGCAACTCAAAGAAAGGAAGGATTTATTTTGGCTCACAGTTTGAGGTACACAGTTCATCATGGCAACAGGAGCATGAGGCAGCTGGCCACATGGCATCTGCAGTCAGGAAACAGAGAGAGATGGATGCTGGTGCTCAGCTCACTTTCTCCCTTCTATTTAGTCAGGTCCCCAGCCTAGGGGATGATGCTGCCCATACTTAGGGTGTGTCTCTCCCCGTCACTTTCTGGCAGTGTCCTCACAGATGTGCCCAGAGATGTATCTCTCTATCCAGTCAAACTGACAGATGAAGATGAACACCAGAATCTAACACAGGTCCTGCATCCTTCAATGCTAAAAAATAGAATAAAATCTGAAGAGATGGCTCAGCTGGTAAAGTGCTTAGTCTATGAACATGAAGACCTGAGTTTGATCCCCAGCACCCACATAAAAAAGCTGAATGGGGGTGGCTCATGTTTTAATCCCAGCAGCCAGAGAGAGGGACACAGGCAGATAGATGCCTGGGACTCACTGGCAAAGCTAATGGGTGAGACCCAAGTCCAATGAGCGACCATGTCTCAGAAAAACAAGATGGGAGAGCTGGGGAGGAGACTCAGTGGGTAACAGTGCTTGCTCTAGAACTAGAGGTCCTGAATTTGAACCTTCATACCTTGTGAAAAGCTGGGCATTGCTGTGGAGGAGAGGGGGGAGGGGGCAGAGATGAGTGCATTCTGCAGACTTGCTGACTGGCTTAGCCTAGCCTTAATAATGACTTCTGGTTCAGCGAGATCCTATCTTGAGCCAATAAGACAGAAGGGATAGAAAAAGCTATCTGATGTCCTTCTCCGAGCTCTGTATGTGTGCACTTGAGCAAAATCCCCCACATATGCACCACACACACACACACACACACACACACACACACACACACACACACACCCTCCCTGAGAATCAAGCTGCCTTCCTTTGAAGAGTCTTGTGTAAATT
This sequence comes from Cricetiscus sungorus, assembly GCA_030556225.1. Lineage (NCBI taxonomy): Eukaryota > Metazoa > Chordata > Mammalia > Rodentia > Cricetidae > Cricetiscus > Cricetiscus sungorus. The sequence goes on from JANBXA010000044.1 coordinate 7,695,831, forward strand.
TCTCCTCCTTCAAATACTTAAGCACCCACTGTGCAGACCCTGGCCCTGTGGGCCATCCCAGCCACTCTGGTACACGGTGGAGCTGCCCAGGCTGGGAGACAAAGGACAGCCTAGCCACCCAGCCAGGATCCATGGATCCATGTCTGCTGACAGGGAGAAGTTGGGGGGGGGACGACTGTAGGGTGGGTGGATGGCTCAGGCTGGCATCCAGACTGGCTTTTATTCCCCACTTGAGGCCAGGTCTAGGCCACAGGGCTGCAGCCTGCCTGCTGTGCCATCAGTGACAAGCAGGTAGCTGTGGTCACAGCTGGTGTCTCCCAGGAGGGCCCTGCTAGGTGTTGCTTAAGCAAATGACAAATTAGAGGAGACAGGTTTTTATCGACCTGCCCTTGGCCCTGCAGAGAGGAAACTGTCTGATTCTGTTGCCTGCTGGGGTGAGGAAGGAAGGCCAGGGTCTTGTACCCAGAGGGTCATCTCCCAGGAGCTGCTAGCATCATGACTGCCTGTGAAGGCCTGCCGAGGTCATTGTTGCAGGGGTTGGCCTCTCCGTCTCCACATGATTTGATCAGTGGTTCCAAGCTGTGTGACCAGAACTAAAGCAATCTTCATTCCTTCACCATGTGAGAGTTCTGGCCTTGGAGCACCATCCAGGGGGCAGAGATGACTCAGGCATGCCCCCCAGACCCATGTCACATGCCTTTCCAGGGGTGACGTAAACTAATGTCTATTCACTCTGGTTACAAGAACAGATTAAGGAAATCTCAACTCAACCCAAGGGTAGGTAGGTAGCTTGTGAACCAGTGAGTTTACTGGGGGCTTCCCAAGTGATTCTACCCAGGAAACTGGGTGAGGGGTTCCCCCACAGAGGCATGGGTGAGGGGTTCCCCCACAGAGGCATGGGTGAGGGGTTTCTCACAGGAGCTTGAGTGAGGGGTTTCTTTCTTTCTTTTTTTTTCCCCCGAGACAGGGTTTCTCTGTATTGTTTTGGAGCTGTTCTGGAACTTGCTCTGTAGATCAGGCTAGCCTCAAACTCACAGAGATTTGCTTGCCTCTGCCTCCCAAGTGCTAGGATACAACGCCCGGTGGCCTTGGGTATTCTAAGGGCACCCATACCCCATTGCTCAGCCTCTGTCATTTCCAGGTCACCTACTTTTAGTTTGGGTTTTGGCTTTCATGTCTTTATTTAATTATCTATCTATCTATCTATCTATCTATCTACATACCTACCTACTACCTACCTATCTATCATGTATCTATCTATTGAGACAGGGTCTCATGCAAGCCCAGACTGGTCTCAAACTTACTTAAGTAGCCAAAGATAGCCTTGAGCTTCTGATCCTCCTCTACTCCCACTTTCTGAGTGCTGGGGACGCAGGTACGTGCCTTGCACCTGGCTTTAGGCCTTTTTGTCCAATACATATACATATTTGCTGGAGAGCAGATGGGGGCGTGACTGTTAAATGCTTTCATCTGGGTGTGGTGGCACATACCTTTAATCCCAGCATTTGGGAGGCAAAGACAGATGGATCTCTGAGTTCAAGGCCAGCCTGGTCTACAGAGTGAGTGCAGGACAGCCAGGGCTACATAGAGAAACTCTGTCTCTGGGGAGCAAGGAATTGAAAAAAAAAAAAATACCAAAAACCTTCCATCAATAATGCAGGGAGACTAGA